>CAWUFW010004022.1:1182500-1651735 GCA_963921515.1 Calotriton arnoldi
GGGGTTTCTGAGATAAAGGGTAATATGATCTGCATATAGGGAGATGAGTATTGGACGCATTTGAGAGCGTAAAGCTTTGTCCTGATGGTGCTGTCTCACTTTGGCCGCAAGGGGTTCGATTACGAGTGCAAAGAGCAGGGGGGAAAGCGGGCACCCCTGCCTTGTGTCTTGTGTAACAGAAAAGGGTAAAGAGGTCAGACCATTAATGAGAACCTTGGCTGCAGGGGAGTTATATAGAAGGCGTATCCACGCCAGGAACCCAATGGGAATTCCCATGCACTGCAGTATGGCAAATAAGTAGTCCCATTCGACCGAATCAAAGGCTTTCGTGGCGTCTAGGAAGACCGCTACAAGTGCCAATTTGGGGTCTACATTTTGTAGTATGGAGAATAGTTTACGGAGGTTGTGAGATGTCGCTCTCCCTGGAATGAATCCGGCCTGGTCAGGCAACGCTAATTTCTCTATCAGTAGACTTAGTCTATTAGACAAAAGTTTGGCAAGAATTTTTGCATCATTATTGATCAAGGAGAGTGGCCTATAGGAGTCGCCTGTGTCTGCAGGTTTACCAGGTTTTAGGAGTGATGTAATAAGAGCCTCCCTCAAAGTGCACGGAAGAATGCCTGTTTCTTGGGCTTCTTCATAGATCTCTTTTAGTACAGGAATCAATTGATTAATATATGTTTTATAAAAGTCTATCGGAGAGCATCCGACCCCGGGGTTTACCTGACTTCATTTGCATGATTGCGGCACGTATTTCATCTTCCTCGAGAGGCGCTGCAAGTTATTCCCTTTGTGTGTCCCCTAGCCATCCGATGGCTACATCACTCAGATAGCTAATAAGTCAAGTGGTTGTTGCCTGCGAGTGCTATATAAGGTGGTGTAGTATGTGGTAAAAATGTTAAGGATATCTTTACTGTCTCTGTCTCGCCCCGTTGTCATCTGAAATCTCCATCACGTAACTAGAGAAGCGAGGTTTGCGAATTTCTTCCACTAAGGCCCTATCTGGCCGCTCCCCTTCCCCATATCTGCGCGCCACAAAATATTTCCCTCTAAAGCAGGTTTCTCTCTCGGCAGTACTTTTATACTCTGAGAGTTTATCTCTGAATTCTACCTGGAGTGTTCCGTTTGCGTCATTCCCCATCCCACCTTCCAATTTCTTTAGCTCCCCTTCTAACTGTTGCAGACTTCGTCTTACGTCTCGCAAGACCCAGAAGCTCTTGGCAATGCAGGAACCTCACATTGTGACCTTAAAGGCCTCCCACACTGTGCCCATATGAGTGACTGAACCCACATTTCTTTGGAAAAAGTCTGTGATTTCTTGTCCCAGTTCGGTCTGGAAAGCGGTGTCCAACAGTGCCTCTGGAATGAGTTTCCAGTTCCTAGTAGTCGTAATCAGTGTCGGAGGGGATATTGTCAAGGCGAACCGGGGCATGGTCGGAGTACGTCCTAGCTAGATGTTCTCCATTAACTATCCATGGCCCTACGCCACGGGTCACTACCCAATAATCTAGTCTAGCCCACGTTGAATGCATCGCTGTGTAATGTGTGCCTTCCCTTTTTGCAGGGTGAATGTGTTTCCAGCCCATTGTCAGAAAACATATCTAGCAATATTCCGTGCGTTTTGGTATAATGGTGTGGAAGAGGGTTAGACCTGTCGTTGACAGGGTTTAATGTCCTGTTGAAATCCCCTCCCCATATTACATGTGTGAAGCCTTGTTTAAGAATATTTCCCCATAATGTAGTGTAGAAGTCTGGGTCGTCCACGTTAGGCCCATAGCAGCACACCAGTGTAACAGAGTACGATCCCAGCCTGCCCCACATCATAAAGTATCTCCCCTTTGAGTCATAGCTCACCCCTCCTGGGGTGTGTGGGAAGTTGGCCTGGTATATGCTGTTCACTAATTAAAGTGGGCACCTTGCACCAGTCCAAACGACCTTTATGATGTATGAGGTCAAAGATAACCTTTAGAAAGCTAGCCTAGTGGTATCTGTGGAGAGCAGCCTTCAGGCTTAATCTTGAAGGAATCTAAAGCAGCTTGTTTTACCAGAATATCACCTCCTATAATGATTACATGAAAGGAGAACCACACAGTAGTTATATAAAAATATGTATTTATTAATATAACACTCTCTACTATCCTCTACACGAGGATAGAACACAAAGCACACAATATGAGATCAATAGAACAGTTGTAAGTAGCACAATACACAGTGGGCTCCAGGGGGAGACCAAACCATATACTAAAATAGTGGTATAACAATCACGACTGAGATCAAGACAAGGTCTGGAGCATGTAGAATCGCTGGGACCCCAAGGAACCACCCAAGGTGAGTTGATAGGGACCCCACGGAGGACAGGTGCAGTGTGCTAACATGACCGCGGGCTCTGTACAAATCTATGGGGAAGTCGCGGTTGCACTTTTAAAGTTTAAGGACCCTTCTAGGAGGACTTCGAGCGAACCCTTTGGAATTTAAGAGTTTGAAGAGCCACCCCACCCGTGGATACCGTAGTACCCGAGTTACCTATCCCAGGGGAGCCGGGTGCATAGGTCTGAAGTGGCGTCGGAAACTGCCGTCTGTCTCAATGGAGGGCTGTGAAGAAGTACTGCTGCCGTGAAGGTGAAGAGGGTCCGGTGGAATCCAAGCCTGGATTCGGGAAGGAAGGGACCTGAAAGCAGAGGGGACAGAGTATGGGTCACTTCAGAGTGACCAGGGGCTCGGTAGACCGATGTGGGTGCTTTAGATGCGATGAAGGGATGCTTGACTCTGCAGCCACGAGGACCAGAAAATGTCGAGGATGACCAGGAGCCGGAGGTGAGCTGTCCCACGAAGGATGTCGAGTGCTGAGGGGTCGGTGTCCGGCGGGAGCACCAACAAGCCTTGGCAAAAGCAACCCACGCAGGAAGGTCAAGTAGGTTACGGTGTGGACCAGCAAGGTCCAGGGGACTCACCAAGCAATGGGGAGTCAGGGCACATCTGGGGCAACCAGGAAAGCCCAACAGAAATCAAGATGACCCTCAGAGAGACCCACAGGCCGAAGGACCAGGAGTCGCAAGGGGACCTCGGGCAAGATTGCAAAGTACCAGCCCACGGAGCACTCTGTGCGAGGAGGCCGGAGTTCTTTGGTGCAAATACTGCTCAGGGTCAGGACTACACGGAGTCCAATACACAAGCTCGGGAATTGCCAACAAGCATATGCAACAGCAAATGGACACGGTGCACAGGGGTTCGGGTTATGCAGTCCCCACGAGGAATACTGGCCTCAAACTTGCTGAGAGGGCAGATCGACCTCAGGGACCTTCAGAAACCCACCTCCTGTGTTGCTGAAATCTTTGGAGTCCGCAGGAGCTCAGGAGCAGAAGACCGGTCATTTGCGTTAAGGTGCCTGCTCTGGCAGGTGAGTGACTCCTTCACTCCAAGGGAGATTCTTCAGTTGTCCTTAGTGCACCACAGGTCCTGCACGGAACCTGTATGGAGCAAGGGCACAGACAAAGCTTTGGACGAAGAGGGAGACTAAGTTGGGCCCAGTCGAAGTCCAGAGTGTCCAGACGGTCAAAGGTCAGTGGTTTCTTCTTGTAGAACTTGTCCACGTAAAATCTAAAGTCTTACAGCCAGGTGAGCCCATTTGTACCGACGGAAGAGGGTTGGACAGATTCGGGGGTCCCTCCTAGGGGAGGGTCAGGACAGAGGGGTGGTTACACCCATGTCCTTTGTCCAGTTTCGCGCCAGAGCAGGAGCCAATGGCTCCCAGAACTGGTTTGAGCTGGACTATGCACAGGGACACCAAATGTGCCCCCAGTGCAGATTATCAGGCACTCTCAGAGGGCACCCACCCAGCCCCAATACACTAAATCCTGTCTGGGAGGTGGTCACACCTCCCTGTGACAGGATGCCTATTGTGCTGCCTTCCTCTACTCGACCTTGGCTCAGCAGCAGGAGGGCAGAAATGTGTCTCTGGTCGGCAGCATCCATTTTGTGCTGTCCTGGTCGAGAAGGCTGGCACCGGTTAGACCAGTGACCCCATGAAGCTCGCTTCTGAAGGGTGGAATCATACCTCCCACACCGGTTACCGGTGTGGAGGTATGATTCCAAGGTGTTTGATACCAAACACAATATGTTTCTATGCAGCCGTTTTCGAGATAGCATTTACCGTGAGGTTATAATGCACCTATACGTCCGGCTGACTCACAGACAACCCGGGAGAATTGTCTCCAAAGGCTGCAGAGGGGCTCTGCTCATGCAGGGGCACCCTCTCACTAAAAACTCAGCACCCTGCCTTCAGGATTGATAAGGCCTGCTATAGGGGTGACTTATAAGTTTTAAGTGTAGTGACCTATAGATATAGTGAACCTATATCTAACGTAAGTGGTGCAAACAGCATCTTACACAGGTTGCAGTAGCAGGCCTGTAGTTCCATTTTGCATGGCCTCTCATGGGTGGCATAATACATGCTTCAGCCCATGGGAGGCCTCTGGTGTACCTATGCCCTGGGTACATGGGTACCATATACTAGGAACTGATAAGGGTACCCCAGTATTCAATCTGGAGTGTACCTAAGTACATGCATGACAATTTAAGGGAGAAAGCAGATAGACTGGCGTCCAGATTAGCAGGATCCCAGTCAGACCAGTCAAAAACAGTTAAACATCAAGCAAAAAGTGGGGTAACCATAAGAAGCAGATCCTACTTTCCTACACAACCCTCCCCAAATGAAACGACATGAGACTAACCTTGACCAGTTGAGTCTTCATTTTCTAAGTGGAAATATCTGGAGTCCATCTGCGTTGGCATGGTTACTCCAAGGTCTATGTTCCACTGTATAGTCCATCCCCTGTAGGGAAATGGACCACCTCAAAAGTTTGGGGTTTTCACCCTTCATCTGTTTTAGCCATAAGAGGGGCTTATGGTCTGTCTGAACAATGAAGTGAGTGCCAAACAAGCATGGCCTCAACTTCTTCAGGGCCCAAACCACAGCAAAGGCTTACCTCTCAATAGCTGACCAACGTTTCTCTTTGGGGGTCAGCTTTTTGCTTATAAAAGCTACTGGCTGATCCTGACCCTCTTCATTCAGTTGTGATAACACAGCCCCTACCCCCAACTCAGATGCATCATACGGAAGACGCCAGTATGAATCTAGTCAGAAAAATAGTGTAAAAACATATTACGAAATTCCATCAGTAAGGGGCCTGCAACACTATTTAACACAGGTGAGAAACACGCAATATAGATTTTACCTGACCAGATTAATGCTTGGCACCCTACACTATTTAACGGCTTTTCCAAAACAAGATACGTGGTGTCATAAACTGCCTAAATGCCCGTGTGATGGAAAGTCCCTCCAATCCACGCTGCATCTTTTACTTTTTTGTAGATTTTATATAGATATCCGGAAAAGGATTTTAAAACAATTGTTTTTATCAAATTCACTTTTCCATTACAAACATGCTTTTAACCTAGTTTGTAGCCTGGAAAACCTGGAAATTATAAATGCAGTTATTATGTACATACTCCATGCCATAAGGAGACAAAAGACCTATGCACACTTGGATATCTTGTCATATGAGCAACAGGATGATTGAATGTAACTTTAGTATTTAGTATCGTCTACATTTTATAATTGATCAGAATGAATGCTGCTTAGAAAGTTTTACTTATATATTTCAAGCACACTGCACTTTATGTCTATGAACTGTTGATTGCATATTTTGATTGTATATTATTAAATGGACTGTTATACCTCAATTTTAAACAGATGTTTCCCGATTAGATTGTACAATTAGGTTCTGTAAACTGTAATTTTAAAGAGCTTTTTATGATTAGAATGCTTTTATGGTGTCATTGTTTTCACCGAATAAAGCTGATTTGATTTGATTTGATTTGTATTATCAACTCATTAAAGTAATAATTCGCATCAGTTTGAACAATGAATTGTTTGGAATAGTCAGGACTTTGCAGAATGGGAGCAGTGCACATGGCCTGCTTCAGGTCATCAAATGCCTTTTGACAGCTAACTGTCCACTGAACTTTCTTAGGCATTCTTTTAGAGGTCAGATCATTTAAGGGGGTCACTATTGGATCCATATCCCTTAACAAACCTCCTGAAGTACCCAGTCAGGCCCAAGAAAGCTCTGACCTGAGTCTGGGTAGTTGGAGCAACCCAGTCCATGATGGTCTGGATTGTGCTCTGCAATGGTTGAACCTGGCCTCCACCCACAAGGTGGCCCAGGTACACAACCTTACTCTGCCCTATCTGGCACTTGGTGGCCTTGATAGTGAGGCCTGCCTTTTGCAGGGCCTCCAGAACATTTCTTAGGTGAACCAGGTGATCCTCTCAGGTGGAACTAAAGACAGCAATATTATCAAGATAAGCTGCACTGTAGTCTTCCAGGCCTGTGAGAACTTTATTCACCAACCTTTGAAATGTGGCAAGTGCATTTTTCAAGCCAAAGGGCATTACCACAAATTGATAGTGCCCACTCGGGGTTGAAAATGCTGTTTTGGGTTTGGCATCCTCAGCTAGTCTTGATTTTTTTTTACTTTTTGTTTTTTCTGTAATATAAACATGATCCAACCTACACGGACAATCAGTGGAGCAGTCATCATTAGAACGGCTCTTATCTTCATGTCGTGTTGTATAGCAATTAACTTTGTACCTGTGTAAATAAATTGACAGTAACATATTTATGAATAACTCCCCACCCACCCACCCTGACGAGCCACACCTCCCCATTTCGTTTCCGATTTAGTTGATAATTGCCTAGTGCCATAATAAGTACTCACATCGGGTGCAAGTCATGACTAAATAACGGAAATCCACTTATGCATATGTGAGTCTACAACAATGGAGTTCCTGGGTTTAACGTCTACAACGTCAGGATGTCGAATGCTTTGAAAGATTCCAGCAGTTGGTCCCAGGTCATAGCGATCGGTTCCTTCCTCAGGCATCTCTTCTCTTCCCTGCGGATCGCCACACTCTCTGCTAGACCCCACCTCCCCACTTCATCTTTCCAACTAAGTATTGTAGGGGACCTTGAGGATTTCCACCTCTTAGTGATACCACGTTTAGCAAGGAGTAAAGCTAAGTCCGCAAACCTGGTTTGTACTTTAAGTTCTTTACGTCTTTTGTATAGACCTCGTATACTTGCTTCTACTTTTTGCCATCCCATGTTCCCTACTACGTCCTGCAAAACCGTGAATATAACCCCCCCCAGTATGTACTCAAGGTTGGGCAGTCCCACAGCATATGTAACAAATTGGTGTCTTGCTCGGGGCATCGAGGACAGTGTGGCAGGACAGCAGGAAAAATGTCATGCAGGTGATCGGGGATCAAGTACGCTCTTTGTGTGTTGAACTTGAAACGGGAGTTACGGGAGACCCGTTTTGGGTATTCTAATACTGTTGCCCACTCCCTGTCAGACAATGGTCTATCAATATCCAGTTCCCATTTGGTACGACTCGCGGCGACGGTGAGTACGTATGCCCCGGTAGAACCATCTGGTTAAGTGGCCACCAGTCCCCATAAGGTACATTAGATGAACCAACTCATGAGTATCGGGCTCTGCGCCATGAGGTGCCCAATATTTTTTAACATGCTGTGTCAGGCTCGCATAGGTCAAAAACAGTGAGTCTGTGACACCCCTCTCATTTATGAAATCCGAGTGTGTGAGTAGCATCTTATCACCAAATAGGTCCCCTAGTGTCGTCACTCCAGCCTGCGGCCACGGGTCCAACCGGCGAGTAGTTAGTGTTCCTGATGTAGTTGGGATGCCTAGTAAGGGAATATTCGACGAATATGCGGGAAGAGTATTTGTGTATTTCAATGCCTGTTTCCAGTAAATGATGGCGGTTCTAAGGAGATTTCCCGCTGTGTGATGCAATGTACCACTCGGGGAGAGCAGTCTGTGTAATGTGCCCTGGGCTAGCATACGCTCTGAATATGTTATTTCCTGTAGATTACGCCCAGCCAGCCAGTAGGAAAGCCACTGTAGCTGAGAAGCGAAACAGTAGGCATAGAAATCAGGAGCTCACATTCCTCCAGAGTCGGATGGAAGCAATAACTTTGCTAGGCTCAGGCGCCGTCGGCCTGAGACCCAAATTAAGGAGGTCAGAAGTGTGTTCAGGGTTGTGAAAACAGCTCTAGGGATAACCACCGGGAGATTAACAAAATAGTACAAAAGTCGCGGGAGCATGACCATTTTAGAGATTGCCAACCGTCCTGCGACCGATGGAGGGAGTGAAATCCAAAACGTAACTTGTGCCCTTAGAGACCGGATAGCCTTATATAGATTACCTTCAATTAAATCTGTTTTAGTTCTGTACACCTGTATCCCCAGATATTTAAAAGTGTAATGGGCAATAGCTATCTTACGGTGCCCAAATGGTATAGTCTGGTCAACTATATTAGAGCCAAAGGGGAAAGCTTGGGACTTCTCAAAGTTAATGGGTAGGCCAGCTATGCGTTCGAATTGTGTGAACAAACTTGCTATAGGGAGTAAATTATTCCGCAAGTTCCTAGAATATAAAATGATATCGTCGGCATAAAGAGACAGGGCATGATGAGTGTTATTGATGACTATCCCCCATTCTCTAGAAGAAGCTCAGAGTTTGTGAGCAAGTGGTACGAGGGCAAGGGCGAACAGAATGGGAGTGAGGGGGCATCCCTGTCTAGTGCCACGTTGTATTTGGTATGGGTCCGAAATGTATGCTCCCGTGGCCACCCTCACTGTAGGAAGATGATATAATAATTGGATCCAGCGCGTATAATCCCGCGGGATCCCGAATTTCGATAATACAGACCGCATATATTCCCAACTCAATGTGTCAAACGCCTGAGTAAGATCTAACGCGATGCATCCTGCTTCAGAGGTCTCCTCGGTACAGGAAAACATAATGCTGCAGAGTTTACGTATGTTTAGGGATGTACTGCGACCAGGGACAAAGCCACATTGGTCATTATGCACCAGTTTCGATATTAAGGGTTGTAGGCGGTTAGCCAGGATTTTGCTCAAGATCTTAAACTCCGTATTCAGCAGCAATAAGAGGGCGATATGAAGGTAACAGAGAGTGATCCCTTCCGGGTTTAGGGAGCGAAGTTATTAATGCTTGTGTCGTGGAGGGAGGGAGTGCACCAGACTCGTAAGCTTCCGTGTACAGTTTGTGAAGTTGTGGGGCCAGTTGTTGTGTATAAGTTGCGTAAAATTCAACAGGTAAACCATAAAACCCCGGGGTTTTATTTCTAGGGAGGTCACTGTTGCAGCCTTTATCTCCATTAATGTTATAGGATCAGCAAACATTTTCCTGTTCTCGACAAAGACCTGTGGTAGTTCTATTGAATCTAGGAATACAGCAACTTCTGAGTGAGCAATCTTTAGCGGGGCAGTGTATAATGCTTTATATTAGTCATAAAATGCTGGATTTATGTCCAGTTGCGTTTAACAACCTTAATATGTCGGGGTGACCAAATCGCAGTGATAGGAGCGGGGGGAAACAGCATTCCTCAGAATCCGTGCCAGCAGGGTACCCGGTCTATCTGATTCTGCATGTGTTTTATGTAGGTATGCGCGATAGACGATTATACGCAGTTGCTCCAGCAATTCCCCATATTTAATGCGTGCCTCCTGAAGGGCTGACCTAGCCGAGGGGTCCCGAGATACCTCAGTTTCAAGTGTGTGCAAACTATTTTCAGTGTCTTGCAAGTCCCGATGGATCTGTTGCCGAGCTCCAGTGGAGGTGCTAATAGCTGTGCCCCTTAATACCACTTTAAATGCTTCCCACTCCATTCCCGTAGAGGAGGATGTACCCGCGTTCTAAGAAAAATAATGGGTTATGGCGGATTCAAGTGCTGCATGATATACTCCATCCTCTAAATGACCGGGGGTAAGGCGCCATGTGGGAACAGGCGTGGGGACGCGGCCCCAGGAGAGTGTAATCTCTAATGCACTATGGTCAGATATTGTTTTGCCCACGAAGGCGGCTCGAGTGGTCCGGGTAACAAGTGATAAGCTACACAAAATATAATCAAGCCATGTATGGAGGTCGTGGGTGGCCGAGTAGAATGAGTATTCTCTCATGCCCTTGTTGTGTTTGTGCCAGACATCCGCCAGGTTCCACCCCCGGGCCAAATTGAGTAACGTTTTCGAGTGGCGTAGTGTCGATGCCCCGGACAGGGGAGGGTGAGATCTATCCATGAGCACGTCCGCCACAGCATTCAAGTCGCCTCCAAATACCCATTCAACCTCTGTCCAATCGGCCAGAGCAGCATTAACTCGGGCATAGAATGCTTCATGATCAGAATTCGGTGCATACAGGCTGCCCAGAACTATAGGACTCCCATCCAGGTTACCCCGAATTAAGATGAATCTACCCTCCTTATCTATGCATTGGTCCTGTACTTCGAACGGTACCCCGGATCTCAACCAGATAGCAGTCCCCCGGGCAAATGCAGAATAAGTCGTATAGTACAGTTGCCCCCTCCATTTGCGTTGTAATTTGGTGGCCTCTTGAGAGGTGAGATGCGTCTCTTGTAGGAAAACTACCTGCGCTTTGCGCCGGATCAATTGGGCATGCACTCTGTGACGTTTATGGGGTGAACCCATTCCCCTAATGTTCCATGTGATGCAAGTGTATGATTGTGTCGTACTCAATCTAGCCATTAGTGTGCGTCAAACTAGGCCAAATAGGAAAAAGGACAATTACTGGGAGATACGGCCCGCCAGCCCCCTTGTTAAACACCCCAATACACGGTCCAACTACAAAACTAGGTTCGACCAAACAAAAATAACAACACACAAAAAAAGAAAGAGATTGAACATGAACATTTGCTACTGCAGTGGGGGTCATGGCTAAGAAATTTGCTTTGGGAGCCATACACACTCCGCAGGGACTGTCTCGCCTAAGCCAAATAGGGAGGGGGTACCGCCTTACCCCGGCCCCGGGGCCCCCACCAAAGCACCACATAATAGTGTTACAGTTTCAATAAGAATAGACATAAGGCACAGCACTGGCATCCGCCTCCAACTGAGGGGGAATCCCTGTACAAGAATCTGCCACAGGTGGGAAGCATAATGTGTCCATGTAATTGTCCTACCTTTTCAGCAGGGGAGCCCCGTATCATCCCACCTAGTAGTATCATGTTTACTCACAAAGTACATCGGTGGGAGTCCGTCCAAAAATGTAGGAGCGAACACAGTCTCAAGGAATCCGTCTGTGTGGCCGTCAGTTGAGGAGCGCATTCTCCATATGGGATGACAATGACGAAAAGAGGGGTGGACTATGCTCCGGCTCAGTCTGACCTGCATCTCCCGTGGAGGACTCGTCGTCTGTGATCGCCCTTGTGTCTCTGAAGGTGGCAGCAGAGATGATAGCCCTTCTCTGTTCTTCCAAGACCTGTTCCAGCGTTGGGGCGGCGTCCTCTTCGTATCGCTGGGGTTTGGTACGTCGACGCTCTGATTGTCTCCTCCTGGGTTGGGACTCTCCAGCATGTCGATTAGACGAATCAATGGGCAGATCGGGAAAAGTGTGTTCAATCCACTCCCATGCTTCCGTCGGGGTATCAAAGAAGTGGCTTTTTTGGTCATGGAGTATTTTAAGTTTCGCCGGATACAGGAGTGCATACTTAACATTAATGGTCTGCAAATGTCGTTTAACCCCCTGATATTGCGCCCTTTGCTTTTGCACTTGGAGAGTGTAGTCAGGAAACAGGGAGATACGTACATTATCCTTAAGTATGAGAGCTTTCTCTCTTGCGGCCTGTAGTATCGCATCACGGTCCCTGTAATTGAGTACTTGAGCTATCACAGGGCGAGGCGGCATACCCGGCACTCAACGACATGCAGCAACCCTGTGAGCTCTTTCAATGCAAAAAGTGTCAGACAAGCGTCCCGGTGGTATAAAAGATTTAAGCCAAGTTTCAATATAGAGCGTAGCATCCTCAGCTAGTCTGATTTGCCAATATCCAGCTGTGAGGTCAAATGTACTCAAGAACTTGGCTGAGGGCAATGTATCAATGAGCTCATCTGCCCTAGGAATAGGATGAGCATCAGTCCTAGTGTCTGCATTGAGCCCCCTGTAGTCTACACAAAACCTCATTTCTTACCACCCTGGGTATGAGGTTTGGGTACCAGGACTACTGGACTAGCCCAAGGGCTATCTGAGGGTTCAATGACTCCCAATTCCAGCATCTTTTGGACCTCAGTCCTGATGCAGTCCCTGACATGGTCAGGTTGCCTGTAAATCTTATTTTTAACAGGCAGACTTTCATCTGTGTCCACTTCATGGGTACACCAAGTGGTCTGACTAGGAGTCAGGGAAAACATATGTCTGTACTGATTGAGGACCTTCCTGCAATCAGTCTGTTGTTGCTCAGTGAGGCTGCCTGCCAAGGCTACACCATCAACTGAGCCATCATCAGGGTTCTGTGAGAGGTGGTCAGGGATTGGGTCACTCTCTTCCTTCTGTCCCTCATCAGTAGTCATGAGCAAGCCCATGTCTGCCCTGTTCACATGGAGCACCCTGTGGGGGCTCCTGGGAGTAACAAAGTCCACCAGGTAGGTGACCTCTCCCTTTTCCACAAGAGTGGTATGGGGTCCACTCCATTTGTCCTGGAGGGCTGCTGGGGCCACAGGCTCCAACACCCATACCTTCTGTCCTGGCTGGCAGAAAGTCAGCACAGCCTTTTGGTCATGCCAAGCTTTCTGTAATTCTTGGCTAGCCTCATGGTTTTTACTTGCCTTCTTCATATACTCAGCCATCCTGGAGCGGAGACCAAGTACATAGTCCACTATGTCTTGTCTAGGTGGTTTGAGAGGTAACTCCCATCCCTCCTTCACTAAACATAAGGGACCCCTAACTGGATGTCCAAACAGAAGTTCAAAAGGGCTGTAGCCAACCCCCTTCTGAGGAACCTCTCTGTAGGCAAAGAGAAGGCAGGGCAACAGGACATCCCATTTTCGCCTAAGCTTTTCTGGGAGGCCCATGATCATGCCCTTCAGGGTTTTGTTGAATCTCTCAACTAACCCATTGCATTGTGGGTGATAGGGTGTGGTAAATTTGTAATTTACTCCACACTCCTTCCACATAGCAGTGATATAACTAGACATGAAGTTTGCACCTCTGTCAGTTAAAACCTCCTTAGGGAAACCCACTCTGGAAAAAATTCCCAGGAGGGCCCTGGCCACCACAGGAGCTGTGGTGGTTCTAAGGGGTATTGCTTCTGGGTACGTAGTGGCATGGTCCACCACCACTAGAATATATCTGTGCCCAGATACAGTTGAAGGATCCATGGGACCACTTATGTCAATCCCAACCCTCTCAAAGAGAACCCCCACCACAGGTAGTGGTATCAGGGGGGCCTTTGTGGTACCACCTGCCTTAACACTGGCTTGACAGGTGGTACAGGAGCGACAAAACTCCTTTGTGTCCTCTGACATGTGAGGCCAGTGAAAGTGAGGGACAAGCATGTCCCAAGTCTTAATTTGGCCTAGCTGTCCTGCTAAAGGGATATCATGTGCCAGTGTCAGTTGGAAGCCCCTAAACTTCAGAGAGGTGACCAACCTCCTGGTAGCACCAGGCTTGGGGTCTCTACCCTCTGAGTAAAGAAGTCCTTCATCCCAGTAGATCCTGTGGGACCCACTGGCACTCCCAGCAGCCTCAGCAGCAGCTTGCTGTCTGAGGGGTTCAAGAGAGGGTCAGCTGTGTTGCTCCTGACTCAGATCTGCCCTGGAAGGGCCCCCTGTCCCCAAGAACTCAACCTGATCAGGTTCAAGTTCCTCTGAGACAGTTCCTTCACAGGAACTGGGATCATCTTCCTCAGGAGTTTGCTCCTCACTCTGAGTCTGTGGGGAAGACATTGCCTTACCCCTACTGCTCCTTCTCTTGGAAGGCACCTGGTCCATTTTTCCAGGATCCAGGGCCTGTTCAGTGGAAGACAGTTTGGCCTGTGGCCTAGTCACGGCAAACACATCTTCGAGATGCCCATCTTTGCTGCATGTGTCCTGAGTTTCACTTCAGCCCAGGCTGAAGTTTCCAAATCATTGCCCAACAAGCATTCCACAGGGAGGTCTGAGCTAACCACAACCTTCTTAGGGCCAGTTACCCCTCCCCAGCTGAAATTAACAACTGCCAAGGAATGGTCTGTCCTGACATTGTTAGCATTGGTCACTTGGTACATCTCACCAAGTATGATCTGGTTAGGGTCCACAAGATCTCTTGTCACCATTGTGACACTAGCTCCTGTGTCCCTATATGCCATGGCCTCCTTAACATTGATTAAAGGCTGTTGTCTGTATTTACCCAGATTACTGGGACTGACAAATAGGGAGGCAATATCCATGCCTCCATCACAGACCAAAACAGCCTGAGCTGGAGTTCTGACTAAGCCAGAACCCATCTCAGATCCCAGGGTTAACCCCACTATACCCTTGTTCCCTGTACCACCACTTGGAGCTTCACTAGGGGGAACAGTTGCCTTAGGCGCAGTGGTGGTGGTAGGAGGATCCTTGGCCCTTGAACAATTGGCATCCCTTGTCCAATGGGTTTTCTCCTTACGCAGGAAGCACCAAGGTTTCTTTTTGCCTCTACCTTTGTTAGACTGTGACTCCCCCCCCAGTTTCAGGTTTTTGGGGCCCTGATGAAGACTTCTGGTCTTTACCCTTTTCCCCACCCTTATCTGAAGGTTTAGCATCTTGCTTCTTCTGGTCACCACCTGTGGTCTGGTTTTTCTGCTTCACCCTGGCTCTGACCCACCTATCTGCCTTCTTTCCAAATTCTTGGGGAGAAGTCAGATCAGAGTCAACCAAGTACTGATGGCACAACTGATTTTGGCAATTATTAAGGATCTGCTCCCTCATAATCAAATTGTACAATCCCTTGAAATCATTCACTTTGCTGCCAAGTAACCAGCCTTCCAGAGCCTTAGTAGCACAATCTACAATGTCTACCCAGTCCTGAGTCTGTGTCTTCTGGGTGTCTCTGAACTTAATCCTGTACTGTTCAGTGGTTAAGCCAAACCCATCAATGAGAGCACTCTTTAGAACTAAATAGTTGTCAGCATCATCTTCTCTAACAGTGAGGAGCTTATCTCTACCTTTGTCAGCAAAGGAGAGCCACAAGATAGCTGCCCATTGCTCCTGAGGGACCTTCTGTACCTTACCGGCCCTCTCTAGAGCAGTTATCCATTTGTGGATGTCATCCCCACCATGGTAGGGAGGGACTATCTTGCTCAGGTTCCTATGGTCATAAGTATACTCCTTCACCCTAGGGACACTGTTGCTGCCACCATGGGACTCTAGTCCCAATTTCTTTCTAGCCTTCTGGAGTTCTAAGGATTTCTTATCTAGGGCCAATTGCTCTTGCCTGAGCCTAAGCTTGACTTTCTCAAGCTCTAGAAATTGGCACTGTCTTTCATAAGAGTTATCTCTCTTATGAGATATGGAGGTCCCTATAGAATGTCCTGAATGGTCAGATTCTGCAGAGGGTGATCTAGATCTCCTGGGTAAACTCTGCACTCTTCCGGGAGGAGTAAAGAGAGGGCCACTGGGGCCTTTTCCACCCTCTTCCTGAAGATCTAAGTTGTCCAGGTTGGAATCATTTTGATCCTTCTGGCCAGTGTTTGAGTCTAGGTCATAAAAGGTGTCACATCCTGACCTGTCTTCATTCCCTGCCCCACCCACTATTTCTACCTCATCTGACCCTGGGGTCTTTCTAAGGTCATCTAAGAGTAATGCCTCAATGAGACGTTGGGTGTTGGCATTTCTCCCTGTCTTCAGCTTCCTAGAAGCACACATGGCTTTCAAATCCTGAAATGTAAGACCATTGTACCTAAAAGGCAGAGAGCCACTGGCTTTTCCTTTAGAAGATATAACTAGTGTGGTGTGGTGTATGCACCTACCTAACCTAGTGGGAACTAAACTCTCTTAGGTTGGAGAAAGGGTGTGCTAGACCCTTAACTTACCCAGCCCTAAGTTCAGTAGAACTTACTTATTCTAATCTTTAAGTATTATATGTGCCTGAATACTTTAGTGGTTTTCAGTTAATCAATACAAAGAGATTTATCTGGTAAACCAACGCAGGCTTGCATCCCAACCGCTGCACACCAATGTGAGAAGTTGGCCTGGTATATGCTGTCCACTAATGAAAGTGGGCACCTTGCACCAGTCCAAACGACCCTTATGATGTATGAGGTCAAAGATAACCTTTAGAAAGCTATCCTAGTGGTAGCTGTGGAGAGCAACCTTCAGGCTTAATCTTGAAGGAATGTAAAGCAGCTTGTTTTACCAGAATATCACCTCCTATATTGATTAAATGAAAGGAGAACCACACAGTAGTTATATAAAAAGATGTATTTATTAATATAACACTCTCTACTATCCTCTACACGAGGATAGAACACAAAGCACACAATATGAGATCAATAGAACAGTTGTAAGTAGCACAATACACAGTGGGCTCCAGGGGGAGACCAAACCATATACTAAAATAGTGGTATAACAATCACGACTGAGATCAAGACAAGGTCTGGAGCATGTAGAATCGCTGGGACCCCAAGGAACCACCCAAGGTGAGTTGATAGGGACCCCAAGGAGGACGGGTGCAGTGTGCAAACACGACCGTGGGCTCCGTACAATTCTATGGGGAAGTCGCGGTTACACTTTTAAAGTTTAAGGACCCTTCTAGTAGGACTTCGAGCGAACCCTTTGGAACTTAAGAGTTTGAAGAGCCACCCCACCCGTGGATACCGTAGTACCCAAGTTACCTATCCCAGGGGAACCGGGTGCAAAGGTCTGAAGTGGCGTCGGAACCTGCAGTCGTTCTCAATGGAGGGCTGTGAAGAAGTACTGCTGCCGTGAAGGTGAAGAGGGTCCGGTGGAATCCAAGTCTGGATTCGGGAAGGAAGGGACCTGAAAGCAGAGGGGACAGAGTCTGGGTCACTTCAGAGTGACCAGGGGCTCGGTAGACGAATGCCCACCGATGTCGGGTGCTTCAGGTGCGATGAAGGGATGCTTGACTCTGCAGCCACGAGGACCAGGAGACGTCGAGGACGACCAGGAGCCGGAGGTGAGTTGTCCCACGAAGGATGTCGAGTGCTGCAGGGTCGGTGTCCGGCGGGAGCACCAACAAGCCTTGGCAAAAGCAACCCACGCAGGTAGGTCAAGTAGGTTACGGTGTGGACCAGCAAGGTCCAGGGGACTCACCAAGCAATGTGGAGTCAGGGCACGTCTGGAGCAACCAGGAAAGCCCAACAGAAATCAAGATGACCCTCAGACAGACCCACAGGCCGAAGGACCAGGAGTCGCGAGGGGACCTCAGGCAAGATTGCAAAATACCAGCCCACGGAGCACTCGGTGCGAGGAAACCGGAGTTCTTTGGTGCAAATACTGCTCAGGGTCAGGACTACACGGAGTCGAATGCACAAGCTCGGGAATCGCCAACAAGCATATGCAACTGCAAATGGACGCAGTGCACAGGGGTTCGGGTTATGCAGTCCCCACGAGGGATACTGGCCTCAAACTTGCTGAGAGGGCAGATCGACCTCAGTGACCTTCAGAAACCCACCTCGTGTGTTGCTGAAATCTTCGGAGTCCAAAGGAGCTCAGGAGCAGCAGAACGGTCAGTTGCGTTAAGGTGCCTGCTAGGGCAGGGGAGTGACTCCTTCACTCCAAGGGAGATTCTTCAGTTGTCCTTAACGCACTACAGGTCCTGCACGGAACCTGTATAGAGCAAGGTCACAGAGAAAGCTTTGGACGGAGAGGGAGGCGAAGTCGGCCCCAGTCGAAGTCCACTGAAGTCCAGAGTGTCCAGACGGTGGACGGTCAGTGGTTTCTTCTTGTAGAATCTTGTCCACGTAAAATCTAAAGTCTTACAACCAGGTAAGCCCTTTTGTACCCATGGGAGAGGGTTGGACAGATTCGGGGGACTCTCCTAGGGGAGGGTCAGGACAGAGGAGTGGTTACACCCATGTCCTTTGTCCAGTTTCGCGCCAGAGCAGGAGCCAATGGCTCCCAGAACTGGTTTGAGCTGGACTATGCACAGGGACACCAAATGTGCCCCCAGTGCAGATTATCAGGCACTCTCAGAGGGCACCCACCCAGCCCCAATACACTAAATCCTGTCTGGGAGGTGGTCACACCTCCCGTGACAGGATGCCTATTGTGCTGCCTTCCTCTGCTCGAGCTTGGCTCAGCAGCAGGAGAGCAGAAATGTGTCTCTGGTCGGCAGCATCCATTTTGTGCTGTCGGGGTCGAGAAGGCTGGCATCGGTTAGACCAGTGACCCCACGAAGCTCACTTATGAAGGGTGGAATCATACCTCCCACACCGGTTACCGGTGTGGAGGTATGATTCCAAGGTGTTTGATACCAAACACAATATGTTTCTATGCAGCCGTTTTCGAGATAGCATTTACCGCGAGGTTATAATGCACCTCTACCTATATGTCCGGCTGAGTCACAGACAACCCGGGAGAATGGTCTCCGAAGGCTGCAGAGGTGCTCTGCTGATGCAGGGGCACCCTCTCACTAAAAACCCAGCACCCTGCCTTCAGGATTGATAAGGCCTGCTATAGGGGTGACTTATAAGTTTTAAGTGTAGTGACCTATAGATATAGTGAACCTATATCTAACGTAAGTGGTTCAAGCACCATCTTACACAGGTTGCAGTAGCAGACATGTAGTTCCATTTTGCATTGCCTCTCGTGGGTGGCATAATACATGCTTCAGCATATGGGAGGCCTCTGGGGTACCTATGCCCTGGGTACATGGGTACCATATACTAGGGACTGATAAGGGTACCCCAGTACCCAATCTGGAGTGTACCTAAGTACATGCATGACAATTTAAGGGAGAAAGCAGATAGACTGGGGTTCTGATTAGCAGGATCCCAGTCAGACTAGTCAAAAACAGTGAAACATCAAGCAAAAAGTGGGGGTAACCATAAGAAGCAGATCCTACTTTCCTACACGGTGTATGGGGAGATTTTCTTAATAAGAATCGCCGTACCTCTGGAGTATGAAGAGTACGTGGAAAAAATTCTATGCGCAGCCCATTTGCTAGCAAACATGGGAGTATGGCGTGGATCACAGTGTGTTTCCTGAAGCATGGCAACGTGAATATGGTGTCTATCTAGGTATGCCAATATCTGTCTACATTTACGTGGGTCTCCCAGACCTCTAACATTCCATGTCAACAGTTGTATCTTCAATGCTGATGTGTCTTGAGCCATAAATCAAACATCACATATTTTCTGTAGAGTTTTCCAGACCTATTGCTGCCTATTTTATTCTGTACATGTATCATCAAGTCTACCCAGTTCGTAACATGTCTTATTTGGATATGAAACAGTGTTCCCCATCCCCCCCCACAACAGCAACCCAAACATGCTTGCATTTCTCTGCCCACCCCCCCAAACATCCCAACCCATTATAAAACTATTGAGATTCCCTAAGTAAGCGGGGGAACGCCCTTGGGGGTACACCAGAGGGCACACAAGGGTTCTCCCTTCCCCACCTAGTGATGGAGTGGCCACCCTTAAAGCTGGGAGGAGGGAAGGGGTGCCCGGTATAGTTTGTGTTACAGTCCCATTTCCTTCACTACCCTTTCCCCTCTCTCTCCTCTCTTCCCAATCTCCTTATCTGATTACAGCACCATAGCAATGTCCTTCTTGAATATAGTATGCTGCATCGTTCGATCTGGAAGGTAATCTTCAGGCAAAGTGGCGCTTCCCTAGACTCAAAGAAGTAGAGAGGATAGTCCACCGTTCTTGCATCCTCATGACTGTGCCGAAGTTGGAGGCTTTCTTCCTTGAGTCTTAGTCCGATGCTGGAGACAAAGATCTGGATGGGTTTTCTTGCATTGCACGAGGTGAAGTTTGTCGTTTAAAATGCTTGAGGAAGTCATCCACCTGCTGCATATTAATAAAGAAGTGGTGCTTACCCTGATGTGTAACTCGCTGGCGTGCTGGATACATTAAGGCATAATCGATTTGTGCCCGACGCAGTTTTTGCTTGGCTGGAATAAATTTACGTCTCGCCTCCTGGACTGTAGCTGTAAAATCAGGGTATATGGTAAATTCATTGCCCTCAAAACTCAGATGTCTTTTTTCCCAAGCCAGTTTCAGAGCTGTATCGCGGTCCCGAAAATTAAGTAGGCGTGCAATAATCGGTCGAGGATTGCTTCCTGGGGGAGGTCTAGGGCCCAGCGATCGATGTGCTCTCTCTATTGTCATCTGCGAAGAGAAGGCTTCAGCGCCAAACGTTTCACGCAGCAGTGGTTCGATGAATTCCTCCATACGACCAGTATTTGGGCTTTCCGGAATACCAATGACACCTATATTGTTGCGCCTACTGCGCGCTTCTAAGTCTTCATTTTGTGCAGCAATTACTTTGAGGATCTTGTCCATCTGAGCAACTTGTTTTTGCATTTTAAACGTGGTATCTTCATTGTCTGATATTCGCCTCCCTGTCTCTTTGATCTGCTCGTCATGCTTGTCTAGTTTATGAACTTTGGAGTCCATACGAGTTGTCATTGAGTCCATTTTGTTCTCTATGGAGGTAAGGCTGTGTTGCATAGCGAGCAGGAGACTTTTAACATCATCCTCTTTGGAGGTCGCCGGTTCTTGTGTGC
This sequence comes from Calotriton arnoldi, assembly GCA_963921515.1. Lineage (NCBI taxonomy): Eukaryota > Metazoa > Chordata > Amphibia > Caudata > Salamandridae > Calotriton > Calotriton arnoldi. The sequence continues at coordinate 1,203,114 of CAWUFW010004022.1, forward strand.
GTTCTGTACTTGCGTGGTCCTGTTCATCGGAACTGGAGCGCATGGCAGCCTTTCTGGCTTTGAAGGGTAGCTTTGACTGTTTGCCGTCTGCTTTCCCCATGTCGGGCCCAGCGCGGTGCAGTTATGTCCAGTCTGGCCGAGAGGTGTACTTGTGATGTCGCTTTGTTGTTGTGTGAGAGGCACAAAAGATCCCTGACTTAAGATGATATCGGTGCCGTGCCCCCAGTGCCAGTCTCGACAGTGGAGTATGATGCGCCTATCTGCCTCTGTAGTATTGTTACTCAGGCAATAGGGGTCACACTGCTCTGTAGGTCAACTATCCGCAGTGACCGTGGACGCAAGTATCAAAGATTGCTAGCAGACCAGCAAGGATGCAGCGTGGCTATGCCTCAATCCTCTGGTCACATCTGTCCGTGTAATGCGCAAGGATGTGTGGTGTAGCTCACCCACCTGATCAAGGCCTTCCTCTGGGCTTCACTGCGCGTGCAAGCGCTAGTCTGTTATGCAACATGCACACCCTTTGCGCCACAAAGAGTAGTCCGATATGTCTTCGCGCGCCCCGCTCTCTTGCTTCAGGCTCCGTACAGCAAATTTCCCTGCTCTGCTACATCAGGACAGTCCCCTCCAGAAGAGTGCGTTATTCTATATTGGTGCCACACTAGAAGGTGCACTATCCACCACAACTATGGCTGCTTATAACGTGGAGACTAGGGGACAGGTTAAATCATGAGCATTACTGCCTTGGTCTCTTGTTCTCAGGCATTTAGCGCCTCATGCCAGTGTGTCCCTTGGAGCTCTTTCAGTGTATTGACGTACTGTTTTTTTCCCCCCAGAATTTCTACAGGCGCCTGCTTATTATGTAGAAATAGACAGCCTTCTGCTCCCCCATACTACCAGCCGAGCAATCCCCTCTGTCTCCTGAAGTCGTGTTGCCGCTTAAAATGGCTGCGTCGGCGGTCACAGTCACTGCGTAGCCGCTTCCATTGGGAACTTTTGCCTCCTGGTCCTGTTTCTCCTATATTGCATTCCACCCCCACAATATCATGAAATGAGGAAGCATGTACTAGGAGGTCCACCGCTGGCCTTACTTGTGGGGCGGTTTATGTCACCTTGTCAGCAACTCGTCCGGGGCGGCCCAGTCACCGCATGGGCGCCTCGGGGCTCACGTGACGCTGGAAGCCGAATTCCCTTCCAGTAGCATTCACTTCGATCCCAGCGCTGTCCGAACATTGAGTCGCGGCCACAGCCGGATGTTCCTCGCTTCAGTAAAAGGGCACCGATAGATGGCAGAGGGTTTCTCAGGTACTCAACACACGTCTAGCAGTCATTTATTTGTATGTGGGCAGGATAAAAGGTTGGATTATGCCGCCGGGCAGCAAGAGCCTCACTTCAGTGTGTCCATCTTGGTCGTGCGCCACCTAGCGCCCCCCCACCCCCACAACCCTACAACCTTCGGAGTCCATTCTCCCGGGTTGTAAGTGCATCTGCCATTATGATACATAGAGTGGCCATGGCGGGGCGTTGCCTAACGCCGATGGAGTAAACAGCTCTATTCGGAGCTCCTCGTGGCCGGGCCCCATCGGGCACCATCCTGATCCCTTGCACCCCTGCAAGAGCCCAAATACTTTGCTGTATACTGTCGGGGGGAAGCTACATATCTGGGTGCTGGTCCGATGGCTGCACACCCCGGAATCATTGACGGCGGCCTATGTGCTAAGATGGCAGCGACCATAAGATACGACTGAGACCCAAAGGAGCCTGGGGAGTACCGGGATCGCCAGAGAAGGTAGTGTGACCTACCTTGAGAAAACGCTGCCCATGCGGGGGACTGTGATGTCTGCAGCTGAGGGCGTACAGCGAGGGCTGGAGCAGAGAATCCCTGGAAGCGTAGAGTGAGGCCCCATGACCTGGGAGAGCCGAGCGCCGGAAAGCGCCTGACCGCATCGGGCAGCAGCCGGCTGCTGTGCTGACTTTGGGCGCAGCGAACTGATCGGAGAGGAGCCTTGAATTCGGAATGAGCACTGAGCGCTGAGCGTGGGCCTGGGCATAGACCGGCAGTGCAGGAAGAGGACGAGAGCTGATTGCCGCCGCCGGCCTTGAGAGGAGCGGCAGTGACGTGAGGGCCTGGACTGGGCCCACCTGAAGGTAGGATCGGGGAGCGCTGATAGCAGAGCTGCTGCTGCTGTGGAGACTCACACCCCTGCGACGATACTGGAGCGGCTGCACCGATAAATGCTGTGAGCAGCGGCCCCACTGGGCGGGGGGCCGGCGTCGCAGTAGCTTGGCCCTGAGTGCGACACTGACCATAACTACCGGCCTTCAGCCGATACCTTGCGGGAGGAATTAAGGCCTCGGACGCATTTATTGCGAGGTTAGGGAGAGGGAACCCCCGCTGAGAAGGGCTCAACGTCACCGGGAGCCACACTAAGGGATCCTGCTCGCCTACTACACATCACCTCTGAGATCCCCTCCCTTACCTTACAGCCAGCTGGAGAGGGGGGCACTGAGGCCTATCCAAGAACTCAGGGCCCTCAACTGCTTCCTCCGGAAGTACAAGTTCAAAATGCTCACTTTGGCTCCGGTCCTGTCTGCCCTCGACCCTGGAGACTAGATAGTGGCGTTGGACTTGTAGGACGCCTGTTTCCATATCCCCGCCTGCCAGCCCACAGATGCTACCTGAGGTTCACGGTAGGACACGAACATTTTCAGTTCACCTTCGGCCTTACCAGCGCCCCTCGGGTTTTTACCAAGGTGATGGCAGTGGTCGCAGCTCACCTGCGCAGATCAGGGGTTCCAGTCTTCCCCTATCTCGACGACTGGCTGTTGAATGCGGGCTCGCCCCAGGCTGTCATCCCCTGCAAACTGACTTCTAGGGATAGGGACTCCCTAGCAGGGCCCTAGTGTGGCGCACCAGTGGTCAGTAACTTTCATGGTTCTGCGCTTCTGGAGTGGAAAGTCGTGTCAGAAATGACATCAGCACGCAGGGGCAGCATCTAAGTAGGCACTGCGACGTCATCCTGGTGACCACGACGCCGACGACAGACGTGTAGTCGACCGACGCCACCTACCGATGCGCAGGGGTACTGCTGAGGAAAAAATTCTCTGGATCCAGTCTGACGCCTGGGGGTAATTCTAAGGTAAGGAATCTATAGCTAATATATGTCTTTTACAGATACATAGTTACCGAAGGTAAGTAACTTGTTCTTCCGAGCCGTATCCTCTCCACCCATCTATTGCCCTTTCATGACCACGCTGGTGCATGAGGACCAAACGGGGTTTATCCCAACTCGTAACACAGCTGGCAATATCAGACACCTGCTCACTGTCCTGGCCGCAAACATTGGAGGACCAGGAGGCGGTAGCGATTTTTGCTGTTGACATAGAAAAAGTGTTTGACAGCCAAGAGTGGACATACCTGTACGAAGTAAAGGCGAACATGGGGCTGGTGGAAAGGTTCATAAAATGGACAAGACTCTTATACACTGATCCTACCGCCAGGGTGCGCATGGGGTGGACCATCTCGCGGGGGTGGCAGGTAGAACGGGGCACCAGGCAGGGATGTCCCCTTTCCCCCCTACTGTTCGCCCTGGCCATGGAGCCCCTCGCACTGGTGGCCAGAACGGGATGAACATATCGAGGACTGAATGTAGGACAAGTGTGCCATCATATAGCACTCTATGCGGACGATCTGCTGTTGTTTTTAGCTGCGGGTGAGGATTTGGCAGGGACCCGGACCCTACTGGAGATATTTAGGACCATCTCAGGGCTTAATGTGAGCTGGCAAAAGTCCATACTCTTCCCAGCGATGCCGACGGGGTGCCATCCGGGAGACCTTGGAAGCCTGCGATGGGAACCTAGCTGTCTGCCGTACCTGGGAGTTCACATTTATCATACTTGGATGGATCTCGATGGGGGCAACATAGGGTGCATCTATAGACTTCTGGCGAACCTTGCCGCTCTCTGTAGCTGGCAGGATTGGGCTACTCAAAATGATGGTGCTTTCCCGCTTTCTGTACTTCTTCAAAGCACTCCCACTGTGAATTCCCACTGCCCTTTTCAAGGACTTGAGCTCCCAGATGCTCTTATCTGGGGCTCGGGACGCCGTAGCGTTGCCCTTGTAACAATGCAACGGCCGACAAGGGCGGGAGGTATGGCGGCCCTTGATTTTGAGTCCTACTATATAGCGACACAACTACAGTGGTTAGTGCGCAACATAGCTCTGGAAAGACAACAAGCAGAAAATTTGGAAGTGGCTAGCCGGCCATTGCGCAGACTATTACAGATATTCCTCAGGTCGAACAGGTCAACTGGAAAAGACCCCCAGGCGCTTAAGGTACAGGCTAGATGCTGGAGGAGGGGGATTACAAAAAATAGGAGTGAGGATCCCGTACTTGCCACTCATTCCATTATACATGTTACATGCACTCCCACACTGGGGCAACTGGAGGTCCCTAGGAGCTTGGATGGAAGCTGGGGTGACAAAGATGGGCGACCCCTACAGAGACAAAGAGCTCCTACCGTTCGAGGAGTTCCTCACTGAGTTTATGTTGCCACGGGGGCATTTCCTATTGCATAGGGCACTCACAACAGCAATACGGAAACACTGGAAAATGGGCTGTACAGAACCCCCATCCCAACAGACCTGTTACTACATAGCCTTATCCGCGGGTACCATTAAAGCGGTCTCCTGCCTCTATAGGGCACTTCATGCGAATTGGTTGCGCCCACTGGAGGTGTTACGTCTCCAGTGGGAAGAGGAGATGGGCGCCCCGATATCGACAAAAGACTGGGACAAAATCCTAATGGGGATACCTAAGGTATCCAGAAACGCACGTATCTGAAAGAGACACGTTAGTGACAGATTCCTTACCTTAGAATATCCCCAGGCGTCAGGCTGGATCCGGAAAGTTTTTGCGTAGCAGTACCCTTGCGCGTCGGTAGGCGGCGTCGTGCGGCTCCGCATCCGTCGTCGGCGTCGTGATCGCCGGGATGACGTCGCGGGCAGTACTTAGGCGCCGCCCCTGCGCGCTGACGTCAGTTCTTCTTTTTCCGCGCCAGCAAGCGCAGATCCGGGAAGAGCAGTGCCCTAGTCATTTTTTGACTAACTTTTTTGGTGAATTTTTTCACTGGTTTTCCTTCGAATCGACTTCAAGGTGTCGTAGGGATGCCCGGATTTAAACGTTGCGGCGCCTGTGCTCGGATGATGTCCATCACAGACCCGCATCGGGAGTGTCTCTTCTGCCGAGGCCACGACACGGAGTCTTGTTCCGACTGCCGGGCCCTCAACCCGAAAGCTTTGCGAGAGCGGTCTCGAAAGCTCCTCGAGGCCCGGCATTCGGCTCCGCGGAAGCCCCGGTCGCGTGAGAGGTCCAGGGGTCGATCGCGGAGTCCTCACCGGTCGTCGGCGTCGAAGTCTTCTTCGTCCGGTAAGTCGAAACACAAAAAGTCCAAAAAGCATCGTCGCTCTAGGACTTCGCCTCGCCGGTCTCGCGACTCGGCTGAGGCCCCTCCCGGCACCGTCCCCGCCCCCGCGGCCCCGGACATGCCTGTGGAGCCGCCCCGCAATACCCGTCCTTCCCGGGTACGGGGCGGATCCGGCCCAGATACAGGAATTCCTGTCGGCCATGGCCCGCCTCTTCGGGCCTCCAGGTCCCTCCGGTGCGCCTTCGGGCCCCGCGGGCCCTGATGGGGTTGCTCCGGCGTCGCCGACGGCTCCGGCGTCGCCCGTGCCTCCAGCCTCGATCCCGGCTCCGGCCCCGGCCTCGATCCCGGCTCCGCAACCCCCATCGACGCCGGTCGACCTAACGACACCTCCGCCGGCGCCGATGTCTCCGGTGCCGTTCTCGACGCCGCCCTGGGCTCCAGGCGGCGTCGTCCCCCAGTTCCTTCCGGCTCCGGACATGGACCCGGAACGACGCCGATGGGACCTTGGGTCCCTAATGTCCCTCCTCCTCCTTATTTTGAACCAGAGGAGGACCAGGAGGACTGGGAGGGGTCTGATGACCCTCTGGCACAACAGTGTCAGTACGATGAGAACTGGACAGAGGGTCTAGGGGAGGCCAGTGGTCTAGATACTTCCCCTGACACTGGCATGCTGTCTCCTCCCGTGGCTACGGAGGAGGGAGCCAATTTTGCAACGGTGTTGCGTAGGGCGGCTGGGGCCTTACATCTCCAACTCCCTACTTTGACAGTCAAGCATAATATCTTGACAGAGGTGCTTCAGCCGGCAGCCTCCTCTGCGGAGACTGTGCTGCCGTTTAACGACGCCCTCACTGACGTTCTTTTGGGCGCCTGGTCCAAGCCCAACACACTGGCCCCTGTGGATAGGAACGTGTCCCGACGCCATCGCCCAGCTCCGGGCGACCCCCTGTTTCTCTCTGTCCACCCCACTCCTGAGAGTTTGGTTGTCCAAGCCTCCGCTTCCCAAACCGCCTTCCCTACCGCTCCTCCGGATAGGGAATCCAAACGCCTGGATCAATTTGGGAAGAAGGGTTTTTCTTCCTCCAGTGCTGGCTTGCGGTCCGTCAACACCGCTTGTCTTTTGGGCCGATATACCCACTCCTTGTGGGATTCGGTGGCGAATGTTTTGCCCCAGTGTTCTGAGGAGGTCCAGACACTGCTTTCCCGCGCCATTGCGGAAGGAAGAGATGCGGCCAAATACACGATACGATGTGGCCTTGATACCGCCGACTCGCTGGGCAGGTCTATTGCAACGACGGTGGCGCTGAGACGCCATGCCTGGCTGAGAACCACTGGTTTTTCAGGGGATGTCCAGAATACTCTCATGGACATGCCCTTTGATGGAGTCGGTCTTTTTGGGTCCAAAGCAAACCATGCGTTGGAGCGCTTTAAGGACTCACGGGCTACTGCCAAGTCCCTGGGCCTTTCTGCTACACGCCTCCGCTGACTTCTGCTTTTCGCCCCTATCGTGGCCACGGTAGGGGCGCCCTTCACGTCAGCAGCCCAGCCACCGGCCCGCGCAGCAGGCGTCTTCGCGTGGCCGAGGACGTGGATTCCGCCGTGGCGGATCGGGCAACCAGCGTGCGGGTCAGGCCACTACCTCCAACCCGTCCGCGGCCTCCAAGCCCTCCTAGTCCTTCCTTTCCGGTGCACAGCACGCCAGTAGGGGGCAGGGTCCGCCATCACCTTCCCCACTGGCGTACCATCACCTCGGACAGGTGGGTCTTGGACATTGTCCGAAGGGGCTACTCCCTCCCCTTCGAGACCACCCCCCAGCCATGCCACCTCAATTCCACCGCATGTCAGGGGATCACTTGGTACTTCTACAGAAGGAAGTCACGGCCCTCTTGACCAAGAGGGCCATCGAGCGTGTTCCGACCCCAGAAGTAGGGCGTGGTTGCTACTCCCACTACTTTCTGGTGCCCAAAAAGGACAAGGAGGACATGCGTCCTATCTTGGACCTCCGGAACGTCAATCGCTTCCTCCGGAAGGAGAAGTTCAAGATGCTCACCCTAGCTCAGGTCTTGACTGCCCTCGACCCTGGAGACTGGTTGGTAGCGTTGGACTTGCAGGACGCATATTTCCACATCCCCGTCCTGCCGGCCCACCGGCGTTACCTTCGGTTCACGGTAGGCCCCGAGCATTTTCAGTTCACCGTGCTCCCCTTTGGCCTTACCAGTGCCCCTCGGGTGTTCACAAAAGTGATGGCGGTGGTCGCAGCTCATCTGCGCTGGGCAGGGGTTTCAGTCTTCCCCTACCTCGACGACTGGCTGCTGAAGGCGGGCTCGTCCCAGGCAGTCGTCTCCCACCTCCAGACTACGGCCGAACTCCTGCACTCGCTGGGGTTCTCCATCAATGTGCCGAAGTCGCATCTGATTCCTTCTCCACAGCTCCTTTTCATCGGAGCAGTTCTGGACACGACGCAGTTTCGGGCCTCATCCTCCCGAACGGCGAGTCCGGGATATTCAGGCTATGATTCCGATCTTTCAGCCTTTATCCAGGGTTTCGGTACGGATGACCCTGAGGCTGCTGGGCCTCATGGCCTCCTGCATCCTGCTGGTCAATCATGCCAGATGGCATATGCGGGCTCTGCAGTGGGACCTGAAGTTCCAGTGGGCGCAGCACCAGGGCAACCTGTCCGATCACGTCCAGATCTCGGTGGGGACTGCAAAACAGTTGCAGTGGTGGCTCTCGAACCGGCAATGGGTCATGGGCAGATCCCTCTCCCTTCCCCAGCCAGAGCACACAGTTGTGACGGACGCGTCCCTTCTGGGATGGGGCGGTCACATGGGAGAGGCGGAGATCAGAGGCCTCTGGTCTCCGGCGGAGTCCCGGCTCCATATCAACCTTCTGGAGCTCCGGGCGATCCGACTTGCACTCAAGGCATTCCTTCCCTCTGTCAAAGGGAAGGTAGTGCAGGTGTTCACAGACAACACCACCGCCATGTGGTACTGCAACAAACAGGGCGGGGTGGGGTCTTGGACCCTTTGTCAGGAGGCTCTGCGCCTCTGGACATGGCTGGAACATCAGGGCATGTTCCTGATGGTTCAACACCTGGCAGGTTCCCTGAACGCCAGGGCGGACGAACTCAGCCGCAGGTGCATGATGGATCACGAATGGCGTCTTCACTCGGAAGTGGCGCAAGGACTCTTTCTACAGTGGGGAGAGCCTTGGTTAGATCTATTCGCCACCGAAGAGAACGCGCAATGTCATCAGTTCTGCGCGTTGGAATTTCCAAGGCGGCACTCGCTCGGCGACGCTTTTCGTCGCGAGTGGAGTTGCGGTCTGTTGTACGCCTTTCCGCCTATACCACTTCTACCCAGAGTGTTGAAGAAGATTCGGCACGACCGGGCCCAAGTCATTCTTGTGGCTCCGGACTGGGCTCGAAGAGTTTGGTATCCCGAGCTACTCAATATGAGCGTAGATCCCCCGAACCGTCTGCCTCTTCGGGAGGATCTTCTGTCGCAGCAGCAGGGGACGGTCCTCCACCCGAACCTGTCCAGTCTACACCTGCTTGCGTGGAGATTGAGCGGCGGCAGTTGATTCCTTTCGACTTGCCTCCCGAAGTTTGTGATGTGATTCTGGCAGCCAGGCGTCCCTCCACTAAGGTGGTATACGCCTGCAGGTGGAACAAATTTGTGGCATGATGCACAGCAAAGGCTGTGAATCCCCTTTCTGCCCCTCTTTCTGAGGTCCTTCTGTTCCTTCTCTCTCTGGCCCAACAGGGTTCTGCCCTGGGTACCATCAAGGGTTATCTTTGTGCTATCTCGGCCTTCCTCAGGCTCCCTGATCAGCCCTCCCTTTTCAAGTCCCCTGTTGTTAACAGGTTCTTAAAAGGCATTACTCACCTCTTTCCTCCTGTTCCGTTTGTGATGCCTCAGTGGGACTTGAACTTGGTTCTTACCTTTTTAATGTGCGCTCCCTTTGAGCCTCTACATAACTGTCCTCTTCGTCTTCTGACTCTGAAGACAGCCTTTCTGGTGGCCATCACCTCCGCTCGGCGGGTGAGTGAGCTCCAGGCTCTATCTTGCAAACCTCCCTTTCTGTCTGTTCATCCAGACAAGGTTGTTCTTCGGACGCGTCCGTCCTTCTTGCCAAAGGTGGTTACTGCTTTCCATATTGGGCAGACCATCACTTTGCCCACCTTCTTTCCGCCTCTGCATCCTTCCAGAGAGGAAGAGAGGCTCCACCGTCTGGACCCAAAACGTGCGCTCTCCTTCTATATTGACCGCACAAAACACTTCCGGGTGGATGACCAGCTCTTTGTTGGCTACGTGGGCGCCAAAAAGGTCGGGCGGTGCACAAGAGGACCATCTCCCGCTGGGTTACCTTGTGCATCAAGACCTGCTATTCTTTGGCCAAGAAGGAGCCTCCTGTTGGGCTGCGTGCCCATTCCACCAGGGCAACGGCTGCTACCACGGCCTTGGGCCGCGGTGTTCCGCTGCCGGTTATTTGTCAGGCAGCTACGTGGGCCTCGCTGCACACGTTTACAAAGCATTACTGCCTTGACAGTCAGGTCCGGAGGGACGGCTTCTTTGGCCGTTCTGTCCTCCAGGACTTCCTTGTCTGATCTTTGTTCGCAGACCCACCACCGGGGTTGGTATTGCTGGGGTATCTATTCTAAGGTAAGGAATCTGTCACTAACGTGTCTCTTTCAGATGCACAAGTTACTAACTTGTGTAACGATATATCTGTAAGAGACAGTAGTTAGTGACAGATTCCTTACCGCCCCACCCATCCTCCCCGTTCTGCGAACTGATTTCTAGGGTTAAGGACATCCCTTTCAGGGCCCTAGTATTTTTCAGACACCTATGTCAGCTTCTTGCATGGCTCTGCGTTCCTGGCGCGGAAAGTCGTGTACAGAACTGACGTCAGCGCGCAGGGCGGCGCCTAAGTACTGCCCGCGACGTCATCCCGGCGATCACGACGCCGACGACGGACGCGGAGCCGCACGACGCCGCCTACTGACGCGCAAGGGTACTGCTACGCAAAAACTTTCCGGATCCAGCCTGACGCCTGGGGATATTCTAAGGTAAGGAATCTGTCACTAACTACTGTCTCTTACAGATATATCGTTACACAAGTTAGTAACTTGTGCTTTAGGCTGATAAATTATGTCCTCCATAGAGCCTACTTTACCCCTGAACGCATAAGAAGATACTTTCAGGTGGAAGGAGCAGCTTGTCCCGCTGCGGTGAAGCACAAGCCCATATTCTGCACATGCTATGGGCCTTCCCACACCTATGTGAATATTGGGAGGGAGTGACACGCTTAGTGTGGGCGGTCATTGACAAGGAGATCCCTCGCTCCCCAGCTGATTGTCTACTAGGGTGGTTCCCCCACACAGCAAAAAACAAAGTCACTAGCAAAGTCTAGGATTTGGCTTTGGTACTAGCGAAACGCGAAATAACCAGGAACTGGAAATCAATCAGGGGCCCGAAGGTGACTACCTGGAAAGCGGAACTCCTAAAATGGGCAGAATGTGAGGGAGAATTCTGATGAGGGAAGCTAAGAGAGGGCTGCGACACATGGACATAGCCAGGGCCTGGGAGACCCTAATACATGAGCTAACACATCTGGATCTGGAGAATCAGGAAGAGGAGGGAGGAGATGTACAGAGCATGGTATCACACCATAGACACAACAATAATAATGGGACTACTCCTATAGCTGCTATACGATCTAAACGCTATAGACTTATATATTGACCCAATACTCCATAGCCCTTTATACTGCACGCTAGCTGGGGGATGCATATAGTACTACACCTCATGTATATGAACTTCAATGTAGCTGTGGAGAACTCGCAGGTGGGTGGGGGGTGAATTTTGATGTTTTCGTTTTATTGCTTGTAGACTTAATGAACAGCTTGAATAATACTCGTAGTGAACAATCCTACTGAGCTTACATCAGTAGACTCGCTTTGCTCTGTTAAATGCAGTGATGTTATTATAAACGCTTAATAAAATGTTTAAAAAAAAAAAAAAGATACATAGGGTGGCCATGCGTCATTACGCAATGACCATTTCTAAACTGGCTGTAACGAACCCTGTCATGTTTGGTATCAAACATGTTTGAATCATACCCCCACACCGTAAATGGTGTGGGAAGTATGATTCCATTCACTTTAAAGCTCCTCCGGGAGGCCCTCAGTGCTCCCTGTACCAGTCTTCTAGACCCGGACATCACAGCATGGCTGCTGCCGACCAGAGACACGATTCTGCCCTCCTGCTGCTGAGCCAAGCTTGAGCAGTGGAAGGCAGAACAATAGGTATCCTGTCACAGGGAGGTGTGACCACCTCCCAGACAGGGGTTCGTGTATTGTAGCCGGGTGGGAGCACTTGCCATCGCTACTCAGTCTGCTTGAATGGGGCACATTTGGTGCCCTCCATGCATAGTCCAGTTCAAATCAGCTCAGGGAGCCGTTGGCTCCCGCTCTGGCACAAAACTGGACAAAGTACATGGGAGTATCCTCCCCACTCTCTGACCTCTCCCCTGGGAGGGAACCCTAAATCGTCCCAACCCTTTCCGTAGGGTACTTAAGGGCTTACCTGTAGGTGGGTCCCTAGATTCGTTGTGGGACAAGATTCATATCAAGACACCACTTCTTCAACCGTCTGGGCACTCTGGACTTCGCTGGACCTTGCTCTGGGTTCTGAGATTGCAACTGGGAAGACTCTGCTCCTGGTCTCGTTGTCCTGCAAGGCTGCTGCAATGTCTGTGCCCGTGCTCCATACAGGAACCTTCCAAGGCCTGTGGATATCCAAGACACCTGAAGGAATCTCCCTTGAAGTGAAGGAGTCACTTCCCTGCATCTGCAGGCCTTGCAACGAAGCTGACCGGTCTGCTGATCCTGGGCTCCCACGGACTCCGAAAGGCTCAGAAACACAGCTCGTGATTCTTCACATCCTTCGAGGCCCGTCCTGTCCTCTCACCAAGTTTGAGGCCAGTATCCCTCGTTGGAGCCGCAGGAATTGAGCCCCTGTGCACCTCGTCGACTTGCCATTGCAAAGGCTTGTCGCCTTTCTTCCTCCAAGATCTTTGGGCTCCAAGTAGCCCTAACCTTAAGCATCTCCTGTGACCAAGATCTTCGTCCTCACCACATCACTTGCACCGTGGGACTGCATCTTTGGTGAACTGCTCGAGGTCCTCTTGCGACTCCAGTGCCTCCAGCCTGTGGGTCCATTTGAGGTTCTCCTTTGATTTCCACAGGCTCCCCTGATTGCTCGGGCCTGCTCTGACTCCCCTGCTTGTGGCAAGTCACCTGGACCTTGCTGGGTCCGACACTGCACCTTTTTCGCTTTCCACGTTGGTTGCAGTTGCCAAGGCTTGTTGGTGCTCCCGATGGACACCGACCCCTCAACTCTCAACATCGGACGTGGGACAGTTCGTGAATGGCTCCTGGTCTTCCACAGCGTCGCCTGGTCCGCACAGCTGCAGCTCTAAGGTCACCATCAGCTCTCCTGCAACACCTGGCATCGGTGGGCATTTGTCTTCTGTGCCACCTGGTCACTCCTGAGTGGCATAGACTCTGTCCCCTCTGCTTGCAGGTACTTCTCATCTTGAATCCACCTTGGGTTCCACCGGACACTTTCACCTTATCCAGCAGCTTCATCTTCCTGAAGTCCTCCATTGAGTTCGACCGCGGTTTCATACCTATGCACCCGGCTTCCCTAGTGTAGGTATCCTGGTTCCTAGGGTATCCACGGGTGGGGTGGCTCTCCAACCTTCTGTCTTCCCCTGGGTATCTTCAGGGTCCACTGGGAAGGGTCCTTCTTATTTAAAATTGCAACAGTGACTTACCCATTACTTGTATTGTACCAATTTTTACGATTATGCTCTGGTAAAACAAGTTGCTTTACACTCCTGGACTAAGCCTGAAGGCTGCTTTCCATAGCTACCACTTAGAGATCTTTCTAAGGTTGTCTAAGACCACTGAAATCACCATAAGGGTTGTCTGGATTAGTGCAGTGTGCCCACTTACATAAGTGCGCACCATATACTAAGCCAGCTTCTCACATCCATTAACTGCTGTTTATGTGTCAAATTGAAAGGTAGGAACACAGCGATGCAATTCAGGAAATGCCAAGGTATGCGTCCATTTTTAAGCGTCATCAGTGTCCAACTAAATTGCATAACTGATCTAAGTTGATGTTTACCATGATACAAGGTAGAAACTTCATTTTGTATAATATCAGTTACAGATGACACAATGTTATCTAATGTGTAAATGCGAGATGACAACGTTTTAATGCTGTTGTCAACAACGGCAAGCACCTTGTCTAAATTGTCTTGATCAAGTTTACATAAACGCACAGCAGCTTCCATTTGCGACAATTTCCAAAATTCATTATATGCAGTATAAACAAATCATTTGCTACGGGGGGATTTGGGACCTAAAAGGAAATCAGAAAGGTTTGTCATCTGATAGGAGAGAAAGATGCTTTTTCACGGCAGACAATGTGGAATGTTCTAACCATTGTTGACACAATTTACCCACAGAATAAGTTGTAACAGTGTTGGAATGGGGGTAACTTGGGTCAGATCTTTTTAATGTAAACCCCGAAGTAGTGTTCACGAAACGCGAATGACAAATATTCGTGTTCAGTGGCCATAAGGACCATGCAGACGGGGATATAGCAGTCAAGTTAAATGTATCATTTTGTATCATACTTCTTAGCTGGTCTGCACTATAGTTGGTACAGGATTGCCAATTATCAAATAGAGCTAAGGATGGAATAGTAGGAATATTCAATTCTTTAATCTTTGCCACCCCAGACAAGTAGTCTGTTGGAACGTGTCATTAAGAAAAATATTCTGAGCTGGTATCAAACATGCACGGAACAAAGATTCAATACGTTGGACCTGCCAGGACCTAGTACCCGAAACCGATTTCAAATCGCTGTTGTCTTTCCAATAATCGTATTCGTGTAATGCTAGGTTCTCAATAAAACGTGAGGCATAAATTAACTTGGTCTGAGTGAGCATGTATTTTTTCGAAACATTGGAAGTCAATTTAAAGTAATATGAAACCGGATCCGAAAGATTATAACCGGTAAAATAGGTGTACTTCATTCTTTGGGTGTTGGAACTACCCTGTGATGGAATCAGGCAATGTTCCCATTAGGTATAGTTAAAGTTTGGACGCTGCACATTTGATCTGTGCAGAAAGTGATAACCATAATGCTGATAACAGAATTAATTAGCATAGTTAGCAGAATTCAAATATAAATCTTCAGTATTAAAAATGGTGTAATATTGCAATTCGGAAAACAGGGAACTAACAGCTTTTACATCCCAGTCATCTGATAGTACCCCTGGCCAGGGCCGGACTGGGAACCAAAACCGGCCCTGGCAAAGTGCTCGGCCGGCCCCCCGGGGGGTTGGGGATGCAGCCGAACTGTTTGCCAGGGCCAGTTTCTGCCGATTTCGTTACAGGGGCCGATATTACAGCTATGCTGCAAAAATGGCCCTGTAACAAAAACAGCCCCCAGGGGCCCAAAACCAGCCCCCACCCTGGCGGCCCACCGGGGAAATGCCCGGTGCTCGCTACGGCCAGTCCGGCCCTGCCCCTGGCATTATCTCATCACCCATAGAAACACGGAATACATATGGACTCTGTAAGGTCTCCATAGGGCCAAATACATCGAATGGTACTTTGTCCCATACAATTCCATCAGTGACGGGGACTGCTGAAATGTTCACAAGGGACTGATCTCTTTTCATTTCATGCAAGGAAGAATGTGGGGCCAGCACCCCGTCGACAAGTTCTGTGGCAGAACGTTCCGGTAGGTAGTGGCCGTTGATCAAAAGGAAAAAAACTGTCATGAATCCAATCCGCATGAACAGATATATCATGGAAAACATCATCCAGACATACGTCTATGGTGGAACCAGATAAGTTTGTTTCAACCAGGATATGAACACACAAATCTTTGCTGGTGGTATAGATAAAACTGAAGACTTTGACAAATTGTCAGAAGAAAAATTGTCTTGATCAATGTAGTAACCAGAAGAACTCAGCTGAAACAACAGAGGCTGGGAATCTGGATTTGAATTTGGGGCTTGTCTTCCCATAGAGGACTCAAGGGGTGGATCTCAATAAACAGTTTCCATTATGGAGGGTGTAGAAGGCAAGACAGACACCAGGTCAACTGAAGGCTCGATCTCCCCCCTCCAGCAGCCGGTTAGAATCAGAAAAAACAGAACTCGCAGGCTGTAAAGGAATATTCCGTCCTAGGACACCCCGAGACATACTATTCAGTAACTTGACATGGTTAATTGAATTGGAGCGGTTATCTTTGCAACCAGGTAGAGGAGGTAAAACGCAGTTTGAGTACCCTGAAGACCAAGCACTGGAGGATGGACCGAATTCATTCTTAATCGTCACCTTTTCACGAACCAGATTACCAACTTTAGGTAGCCAGCCCGAAACAGGAATCAAAACCGCTGCTTCTCCAGGCATAGCCAATGGCAAATATGATTTTGCCAGTGTATCGCAACACTTTGGTAGATCCTGTAAGACAGCACAGTGGTTATCTATGTCAAATGTTGTGGCAGCCGCCACAACGTCTAGACCGTCAAGATCTGAAAGAGACACGTTAGTGACAGATTCCTTACCTTAGAATATCCCCAGGCGTCAGGCTGGATCCGGAAAGTTTTGTGTAGCAGTACCCTTGCGCGTCGGTAGGCGGCGTCGTGCGGCTCCACGTCCGTCGTCGGCGTTGGGATCACCGGGATGACGTCGCGGCCAGTACTTAGACGCCGCCCCTGCGCGCTGACGTCAGTTCTTTCTTTATCTGAAAGAGACACGTTAGTGATAGATTCCTTACCTTAGAATATCCCCAGGCGTCAGGCTGGATCCGGAAAGTTTTGCGTAGCAGTACCCTTGCGCGTCGGTAGGCGGCGTCGTGCGGCTCCGCGTCCGTCGTCGGCGTCGTGATCGCCGGGATGACGTCGCGGGCAGCACTTAGGCGCCGCCCCTGCGCGCTGACGTCAGTTCTTCTTTTTCCGCGCCAGCAAGCGCAGATCCGGGAAGAGCAGTGCCCTGGTCAATTTTTGACCATACTTTTTGGTGATTTTTTCACTGGTTTTTCCAACTTTAAGGTGTCGTAGGGATGCCCGGCTTCAAGCGATGCGGCGCCTGTGCGCGGATGATGTCCGTCACCGACCCGCATTGGGAGTGTCTCTTCTGCCTCGGCCGAGGCCACGACACCGAGTCTTGTCCCGAATGCCAGGCCCTCAACCCGAAAGCTTTGCGAGAGCGGTCTCGAAAGCTCCTCGAGGCCCGGCATTCGGCTCCGCGGAAGCCCCGGTCGCGTGAGAGGTCCAGGGGTCGCTCGCGGAGTGCACACCGGTCGTCAACTTCTTCGTCCGGTAAGTCTAAGCACAAGAAGTCCAAGAAGCATCGTCGCTCTCGGACTTCGCCTCGCCCGGTCTCGCGACTCGGCTGAGGCCCCTCCCGGCACCGTCCCCGCCCCGCGGCCCCGGACTTGCCTGTGGAGTCGCCCCGTCATACCCGCCCTTCCCGGGTTCGGGGCGGATCCGGCCAAGGTACAGGAGTTCCTGTCGGCCATGGCCCGCCTCTTCGGGCCTTCAGGCCCCTCCGGTGCGCCTTCGGGCCCCGCGGGCCCTGATGGGGTTGCTCCGGCGTCGCCGGCGGCTCCGGCCCCGGCGTCGCCCGAGCCTCCAGCCTCGATCCCGGCTCCGGCTTCGGCCCCGGCCTCGATCCCGGCTCCACAACCCCCATCGACGCCGGTCGACCTCCACGACACCTCCGCCGGCGCCGATGTCTCCGGTGCCGTTCTCGACGCCGCCCTGGGCTCCGGGCGGCGTCGTCCCCCAGTTCCTTCTTGCTCCGGACATGGACCCGGAGCGACGTCGCTCGACGCCGGCTCCGGCGCCGATGGGACCTTGGGTCCCAAATGTCCCTCCTCCTCCTTATTTTGAACCAGAGGAGGACCAGGAGGACTGGGAGGGGTCTGATGACCCTCTGACACGCAACTGTCAGTATGATGAGGACTGGACAGAGAGTCTAGGGAGGCCAGTGGTCTGGATACTTCTCCTGACACTGGCATGCTGTCTCCTCCCGTGGCTACGGAGGAGGGGGCCAATTTTGGTACGGTGTTGCGTAGGGCTGCTGGGGCCTTACGTCTCCAGCTCCCTACTTTGACGGTCAAGACTAACATCTTGACAGAGGTGCTTCAGCCGGCAGCCTCCTCTGCGGAGACTGTGCTGCCGTTTAACGACGCCCTCACTGACGTTCTTTTGGGCGCCTGGTCCAAGCCCAACACAGGGGCTCCTGTGGATCGGAACGTGTCACGACGCCATCGCCCCGCTCCGGGCGACCCCCTGTTTCTTTCTGTCCACCCCACTCCTGAGAGCTTGGTTGTCCAAGCCTCCGCTTCCCAAACCGCCTTCCCTACCGCTCCTCCGGATAGGGAATCCAAACGCCTGGATCAGTTTGGGAAGAAAGGTTTTTCTTCCTCCAGTGCTGGCTTGCGGTCCGTTAACACCGCTTGTCTTTTGGGCCGATATACCCACTCCCTGTGGGATTCGGTGGCGGATGTTTTGCCCCAGTGCCCTGAGGAGGTCCAGGCACTGCTTTCCCGCGCCATTGCGGAAGGAAGGGATGCGGCCAAATACACTATCCGTTGTGGCCTTGACACCGCCGACTCGCTGGGCAGGTCGATTGCAACGACGGTGGCGCTCCGGCGCCACGCCTGGCTGAGAACCACTGGTTTTTCAGGGGATGTCCAGAATACTCTCATGGACATGCCCTTTGATGGAGTCGGTCTTTTTGGGTCCAAAGCAGACCATGCGTTGGAGCGCTTTAAGGACTCACGGGCTACTGCAAAGTCCCTGGGCCTTTCTGCTACACGCCCTCCGCTACCTTCTGCTTTTCGCCCCTATCGTGGCCACGGTAGGGGCGCCCCTTCACGTCAGCAGCCCAGCCACCGGCCCGCGCAGCAGGCGTCTTCGCGTGGCCGAGGACGTGGATTCCGCCGTGGCGGATCGGGCAACCAGCGTGCGGGTCAGGCCACCACCTCCAACCCGTCCGCGGCCTCCAAGCCCTCCTAGTCCCTCCTTTCAGGTGCACGGCACGCCAGTAGGGGGCAGGGTCCGCCATCACCTTCCCCACTGGCGCACCATCACCTCGGACAGGTGGGTCTTGGACATTGTCCGAAGGGGCTACTCCCTCCCCTTCGAGACCACCCCCAGCCATGCCACCTCAATTCCACCGCATGTCAGGGGATCACTTGGTGCTTCTACGGAAGGAAGTCACGGCCCTCTTGACCAAGAGGGCCATCGAGCATGTTCCGACTCCCAGAAGTAGGGCGTGGTTGCTACTCCCACTACTTTCTGGTGCCCAAAAAGGACAAGGAGGACATGCGTCCTATCTTGGACCTCCGGAACGTCAATCGCTTCCTCCGGAAGGAGAAGTTCAAGATGCTCACCCTAGCTCAGGTCTTGACTGCCCTCGACCCTGGAGACTGGTTGGTAGCGTTGGACTTGCAGGACGCGTATTTCCACATCCCGTCCTGCCGGCCCACCGGCGTTACCTTCGGTTCACGGTAGGCCCGAGCATTTTCAGTTCACCGTGCTCCCTTTGGCCTTACAAGTGCCCCTCGGGTGTTCACGAAAGTGATGGCGGTGGTCGCAGCTCATCTGCGCCGGGCAGGGGTTTCAGTCTTCCCTACCTCGACGACTGGCTGCTGAAGGCGGGCTCGTCCCAGGCAGTCGTCTCCCACCTCCAGACTACGGCCGAACTCCTGCACTCGCTGGGGTTCTCCATCAATGTGCCGAAGTCGCATCTAATTCCTTCTCCACAGCTCCTTTTCATCGGAGCAGTTCTGGACACGACGCAGTTTCGGGCCTATCCTCCCGAACGGCGAGTCCGGGATATTCAGGCTATGATTCCGATCTTTCGGCCTTTATCCTGGGTTTCGGTACGGATGACCCTGAGGCTGCTGGGCCTCATGGCCTCCTGCATCCTGCTGGTCAATCATGCCAGATGGCATATGCGGGCTCTGCAGTGGGACCTGAAGTTCCAGTGGGCGCAGCACCAGGGCAACCTGTCCGATCACGTCCAGATCTCGGAGGGGACTGCAAAACAGTTGCAGTGGTGGCTCTCGAACCGGCAATGGGTCATGGGCAGATCCCTCTCCCTTCCCCAGCCAGAGCATACAGTTGTGACGGACGCGTCCCTTCTGGGATGGGGCGGTCACATGGGAGAGGCGGAGATCAGAGGCCTCTGGTCTCCGGGCGGAGTCCCGGCTCCATATCAACCTTCTGGAGCTCCGGGCGATCCGGCTTGCACTCAAGGCATTCCTTCCCTCTGTCAAAGGGAAGGTAGTGCAGGTGTTCACAGACAACACCACCGCCATGTGGTACTGCAACAAACAGGGCGGGGTGGGGTCTTGGACCCTTTGTCAGGAGGCTCTGCGCCTCTGGACATGGCTGGAACATCAGGGCATGTTCCTGATGGTTCAACACCTGGCAGGTTCTCTGAACGCCAGGGCGGACGAACTCAGCCGCAGGTGCATGATGGATCACGAATGGCGTCTTCACTCGGAAGTGGCGCAAGGACTCTTTCTACAGTGGGGAGAGCCTTGGTTAGATCTATTCGCCACCGAAGAGAACGCGCAATGTCATCAGTTCCTGCGCGTTGGAATTTCCAAGGCGGCACTCGCTCGGCGACGCTTTTCGTCGCGAGTGGAGTTGCGGTCTGTTGTACGCCTTTCCGCCTATACCACTTCTACCCAGAGTGTTGAAGAAGATTCGGCACGACCGGGCCCAAGTCATTCTTGTGGTTCCGGACTGGGCTCGAAGAGTTTGGTATCCCGAGCTACTCAATATGAGCATAGATCCCCCGATCCGTCTGCCTCTTCGGGAGGATCTTCTGTCGCAGCAGCAGGGGACGGTCCTCCACCCGAACCTGTCCAGTCTACACCTGCTTGCGTGGAGATTGAGCGGCGGCAGTTGATTCCTTTCGACTTGCCTCCCGAAGTTTGTGATGTGATTCTGGCAGCCAGGCGTCCCTCCACTAAGGTGGTATACGCCTGCAGGTGGAACAAATTTGTGGCGTGGTGCACAGCAAAGGCTGTGAATCCCCTTTCTGCCCCTCTTTCTGAGGTCCTTCTGTTCCTTCTCTCTCTGGCCCAACAGGGTTCTGCCCTGGGTACCATCAAGGGTTATCTTTGTGCTATCTCGGCCTTCCTCAGGCTCCCTGATCAGCCCTCCCTTTTCAAGTCCCCTGTTGTTAACAGGTTCTTAAAAGGCATTACTCACCTCTTCCCTCCTGTTCCGTTTGTAATGCCTCAGTGGGACTTGAACTTGGTTCTTACCTTTTAATGTGCGCTCCCTTTGAGCCTCTGCATAACTGTCCTCTTCGTCTTCTGACTCTGAAGACTGCCTTTCTGGTGGCCATCACCTCCGCTCGGCGGGTGAGTGAGCTCCAGGCTCTATCTTGCAAACCTCCCTTTCTGTCTGTTCATCCAGACAAGGTTGTTCTTCGGACGCGTCCGTCCTTCTTGCCAAAGGTGGTTACTGCTTTCCATATTGGGCAGACCATCACTTTGCCCACCTTCTTTCCGCCTCCGCATCCTTCCAGAGAGGAAGAGAGGCTCCACCGTCTGGACCCAAAACGTGCGCTCTCCTTCTATATCGACCGCACAAAACACTTCCGGGTGGATGACCAGCTCTTTGTTGGCTACGTGGGCGCCAAAAAGGTCGGGCGGTGCACAAGAGGACCGTCTCCCGCTGGGTTACCTTGTGCATCAAGACCTGCTATTCTTTGGCCAAGAAGGAGCCTCCTGTTGGGCTGCGTGCCCATTCCACCAGGGCAACGGCTGCTACCACGGCCTTGGGCCGCGGTGTTCCGCTGCCGGTTATCTGTCAGGCAGCTACGTGGGCCTCGCTGCACACGTTTACTAAGCATTACTGCCTTGACAGTCAGGTCCGGAGGGACGGCTTCTTTGGCCGTTCTGTCCTCCAGGACTTCCTTGTCTGATCTTTGTTCGCAGACCCACCACCGGGGTTGGTATTGCTGGGGTATCTATTCTAAGGTAAGGAATCTATCACTAACGTGTCTCTTTCAGATGCACAAGTTACTAACTTGTGTAACGATATATCTGTAAGAGACAGTAGTTAGTGATAGATTCCTTACCGCCCCACCCATCCTCCCCGTTCTGCGCACTGATTTCTAGGGTTAAGGACATCCCTTTCAGGGCCCTAGTATTTTTCAGACACCTGTGTCAGCTTCTTGCATGGCTCTGCGTTCCTGGCGCGGAAAGTCGTGTACAGAACTGACGTCAGCGCGCAGGGCGGCGCCTAAGTGCTGCCCGCGACGTCATCCCGGCGATCACGACGCCGACGACGGACGCGGAGCCGCACGACGCCGCCTACCGACGCGCAAGGGTACTGCTACGCAAAACTTTCCGGATCCAGCCTGACGCCTGGGGATATTCTAAGGTAAGGAATCTATCACTAACTACTGTCTCTTACAGATATATCGTTACACAAGTTAGTAACTTGTGCTTCCGCGCCAGTAAGCGCAGATCTGGAGAGAGCAGTGCCCCAGTCAATTTTTGACTGATTTTTTTGTGACTTTTTGTCACTGTTTTCTCGAGTCTTACGACTCCTACGGTGTCGGTAGGGATGCCCGGCTTCAAGCCATGCGACGCCTGTGGTCGAATTATGTCGATCACGGACCCGCATCAGGATTGTCTCTACTGCCTCGGTCGCGACCACGACTCCAAGTCGTGCCCTGATTGTCGGGCCTTGCATCCGAAGGCTTTGCGAGAGCGGTCTCGAAAGCTCCTCGAGGTCCGGCAGTCGGCTCCGCGCCAAGCCAAGCCCCGGTCGAGAGAGAGGTCGAGGGGACGGTCGCGGAGTCCTCATCGTTCTTCGGGGTCAAAGACTTCGCACTCCTCCGGTAAGTCGAAGCATAAGAAGTCGAAAAAGCGTCATCGCTCGACGACTTCCCCTCGCCGGTCGCGCGACTCGGCTGAGGGTCCCGTCGGCACCGTCCCCGCGGCTCCGGGAGTGCCTGTGGAGCCGCCGCCGCATTACCCGCCCTATCCGGGTTCGGCGCCGACTCCGGCCGAAATACAGGAGTTCCTGTCGGCCATGGCCCGCCTCTTCAGGCCTCAAGGTCCCCCCGGAGCGCCTGCGGGCCCTAGTGGGGTTCCTACGGCGGCGCCGGCGACTCCGGTCCCGGCGCCGCCAGCGACACCAGCCCCGGCTCCGGCCCCGGCCTCGGCTCCGGTGCTGCCACAACCTCGATCGACTCCCGTTGACCTAACGACACCTCCACCGGCGTCGATCTCACCGGTGCCGTCCATGACGCCGCCCGGGGCTCCGGGCGACGTCGTCCCCAGGTTCTCTGCGGACTCGGCGCCGGACCGACGTCGATCGACGCCGGCTCCGGCGCCGCTGAGACCTTGGGTCCCACATGTCCCTCCTCCTTACATTGACCCTGATTTGGAGGACGAAGAGAACTGGGAGGGGTCTGAGGACCCTCTCACTGCCCAATGTGAGTACGATCAAGACTGGGCTGAGGAACTTGGGGAGGCCTGTGGTCTGGACACCTCTCCAGACATTGGCATGCTTTCTCCTCCTTCCGTGGCAACGGAGGAGGGAGCAAACTTTGCTACGGTGCTGCGTAGGGTGGCTGAGGTCCTGCACCTCCAGTTACCTACAGTGGCTGTCAGGACTAACCTCCTGATGGAAGTGCTTCAGCCGGCGGCTACCTCTGCGGAGCCACTGCTGCCGTTCAACGAGGCACTTTCGGACGTTCTTTTGGGCACCTGGTCCAAGCCCACCACAGGGGCTCCTGTGGATAGGAACGTAGCCCGGCGCCATCGCCCTGCTCTGGGCGACCCCCTGTTTCTTTCCCATCACCCCACCCCTGAGAGCTTGGTTGTCCAAGCCTCCGCCTCCCAAAGTACCTTCCCTACTGCTCCCCCGGATAGGGAATCCAAAAAACTGGACCAATTTGGGAAGAAGGTTTTTTCTTCCACCAGTGCTGGCTTGCGGTCCGTCAACACCGCTTGCCTTTTGGGCCGATATACCCACTCCCTGTGGGATTCGGTGGCGTAGGTCCTGGCCCAGTGTCCTGAGGAGGCCCAGGCACTGCTTTCCCGCGCCATTGCGGAAGGAAGAGATGCGGCGAAATATACCATCCGATGTGGCCTACATACCGCCGACTCGCTAGGCAGATCGCTTGCAACGACAGGGGCGCTGCGCCGTCACGCCTGGCTGAGGACCACTGGTTTCTCGGGCGATGTCCAAAACACACTTATGGACATGCCCTTTGATGGTGTCGGCCTTTTCGGCAACAAGGCAGACCATGCGCTGGAGCGCTTTAAGGACTCGCGGGCTACAGCCAAGTCCCTGGGCCTTTCTGCTGTGCGCCCTCCGCAACAGTCTGCTTTTCGCCCCTTTCGTGGTCACGGAAGGGGCGCCCAGTCACGTCCGCTGCCCAGCCACCGGCCCGCGCAGCAAGCATCTTCGCGTGGACGTGGCTCCCTCCGAGGCGGGTCGGGTAACCAGCGTGCAGGTCAGGCCACCACCTCCGCTCCGTCCGCGGCCTCCAAGCCCTCCTAGTGCATCCTTTCAGGTCCACAGCACGCCAGTAAGGGGCAGGGTCCGCCATCACCTTCACCACTGGCATGCCATCACATCGGACAGGTTGGTCTTGGACATTGTCCGAAGGGGCTACTCCCTCCCCTTCGAGACTACCCCCCCACCCATGCCAACTCAATGCCACTGCATGTCGGGGGATCATTTGGTGCTTCTTCAAAAGGAAGTTGCGGCCCTCTTGGCCAAGGGGGCCATCGAGCGCGTTCCGACCCCAGAAGTAGGACGTGGTTGTTACTCCCACTACTTTCTGGTGCCCAAAAAGGACAAGGAGGACATGCGTCCTATCTTGGACCTCCGGAACGTCAATCGCTTCCTCCGGAAGGAGAAGTTCAAGATGCTCACCCTAGCTCAGGTCTTGACTGCCCTCGACCCTGGAGACTGGATGGTAGCGTTGGACTTGCAGGACTCTTATTTTCACATCCCCGTCCTGCCGGCCCACCGGCTTTACCTGCGGTTCACTGTAAGCCTCGAGCATTTTCAGTTCACCGTGCTCCCCTTTGGCCTTACCAGCGCCCCTCGGGTGTTCACGAAAGTGATGGCGGTTTTCGCAGCTCATCTGCGCTGAGCAGGGGTTCCAGTCTTCCCCTACCTCGACGACTGGTTGCTGAAGGCGGGCTCGTGCCAGGCAGTCGTCTCCCACCTCCGGACTACGGCCGAACTCCTGCACTCGCTGGGGTTCTCCATCAACGTGCCGAAGTCGCACCTGATTCCTTCTCCACAGCTCCTTTTCATCGGAGCAGTTCTGGACACAACGCAGTTTCGGGGCTATCCTCCCGAACGGCGAGTCCGGGATATTCAGGCTATGATTCCGATCTTTCAGCCTCTATCCTGGGTTTCGGTACGGATGACCCTGAGGCTGCTGGGCCTCATGGCCTCCTGCATCCTGCTGGTCGATCATGCCAGGTGGCATATGCAGGCTCTGCAGTGGGACCTGAAGTTCCAGTGGGCGCAGCATCAGGGGAACCTGTCCGATTACGTCCAGATCTCGGAGGGGACTGCACGGCAGTTGCAGTGGAGGCTCTCGAACCGGCAATGGGTCATGGGCAGATCCCTCTCCCTTCCCCAGCCAGAGCACACAGTTGTGACGGACGCGTCCCTTCTGGGATGGGGCGGTCACATGGGAGAGGCGGAGATCAGAGGCCTCTGGTCTCCGGCGGAGTCCCGGCTCCATATCAACCTTCTGGAGCTCCGGGCGGTCCGACTTGCACTCAAGGCATTCCTTCCCTCTGTCAAAGGGACGGTAGTGCAGGTGTTCATAGACAACACCACCGCCATGTGGTACTGCAACAAACAAGGCGGGGTGGGGTCGTGGACCCTATGTCAGGAGGCTCTGCGTCTCTGGACATGGCTGGAACATCAGGGCATATTCCTGATGGTTCAACACTTGGCAGGTTCCCTGAACGCCAGGGCGGACGAACTCAGCCGCAGGTGCATGATGGATCACGAATGGCGTCTTCACTCGGAGGTGGCGCAAGGACTCTTTCTACAATGGGGAGAGCCTTGGTTAGATCTATTCGCCACCGAAGAGAACGCGCAATGTCATCAGTTCTGCGCTTTGGAATTTCCAAGGCGGCACTCGCTCGGCGATGCTTTCCGTTGCGAGTGGAGTTGCGGTCTGTTGTACGCCTTTCCGCCTATACCACTTCTACCCAGAGTGTTGAAGAAGATTCGGCGCGACCGGGCCCAAGTCATTCTTGTGGCTCCGGACTGGGCTCGAAGAGTTTGGTATCCCGAGCTACTCAGTATGAGCGTCGATACCCCGATCCGTCTTCCTCTTCGGGAGGATCTTCTGTCGCAGCAGCAGGTGACGGTCCTCCACCCGAACCTGTCCAGTCTCCACCTCCTTGCGTGGAGATTGAGCGGCGGCAGTTGATTCCTTTCGACTTGCCTCCCGAAGTTTGTGATGTGATTCTGGCAGCCAGGCGTCCTTCCACTAAGGTGGTATACGCCTGCAGGTGGAACAAGTTTGTGGCATGGTGCACAGCAAAGGCTGTGAATCCCCTTTCTGCCCCTCTTTCTGAGGTTCTTCTGTTCCTTCTTTCTCTGGCCCAACAGGGCTCTGCCCTGGGTACCATCAAGGGCTATCTTTGTGCAATCTCGGCCTTCCTCAGGCTTCCTGATCAGCCCTCCCTTTTCAAGTCCCCTGTTGTTAACCGGTTTCTTAAAGGCATTACACACCTCGTTCTTCCTGTTCCGTTTGTGATGAACTTGGTTCTTACCTTTTTAATGTGCGCTCCCTTTGAGCCTCTACATAACTGTCCTCTTCATCTTCTTACTCTGAAGATTGCCTTTCTGGTGGCTATCACCTCCGCTCGGCGGGTGAGTGAGCTCCAGGCCCTGTCTTGCAAGCCTCCCTTTCTGTCTGTGCATCCAGACAAGGTTGTCCTTAGGACGCGTTTCCGCATCCTTCCAGAGAGGAAGAGAGGCTCCACCGTCTGGACCCAAAACGTGCGCTTTCCTTTTACCTCAACCGCACACAACTGTTCCGGGTGGATGACCAGCTCTTTGTTGGCTACGTGGGCTCCAAAAAAGGTCGGGCGGTACACAAGAGGACCATCTCCCGCTGGGTAATCTTGTGTATCAAAGCCTGCTATTCTTTGGCTAAGGAGCCCCCTGTTGGGCTACGTGCCCATTCTACCAGGGCAACAGCTGCTACCACGGCTTTAGGCCGCGGTGTTCCGCTACAGGATATATGTCAGACAGCTACGTGGGCCTCGCTGCACACGTTTGCCAAGCATTACTGCCTTGACAGCCAAGTCCGGAGGGACGACTTCTTTGGCCGCTCTGTCCTCCGGGACTTCCTTGTCTGAATCTGTTCGCAGACCCACCACCGGGGTTGGTATTGCTGGGGTATCTATTCTAAGGTAAGGAATCTGTCACTAACGTGTCTCTTTCAGATACACAAGTTACTAACTTGTGTAACGATATATCTGTAAGAGACAGTAGTTAGTGACAGATTCCTTACTGCCCCACCCATCCTCCCCGTTCTGCGAACTGATTTCTAGGGTTAAGGACATCCTTTTCAGGGCCCTAGTATTTTTTCAGACACCAATGTCAGCTTCTTGCATGGCTCTGCGTTCCTGGCGCGGAAAGTCGTGTACAGAACTGACGTCAGCGCGCAGGGGCGGCGTCTAAGTACTGGCCGCGACGTCATCCCGGCGAGCCCGACGCCGACGACGGACGCGGAGCCGTACGACGCCACCTACCGACGCTCAAGGGTACTGCTACGCAAAACTTTCCGGATCCAGCCCGACGCCTGGGGATATTCTAAGGTAAGGAATCTGTCACTAACTACTGTCTCTTACAGATATATCGTTACACAAGTTAGTAACTTGTGTGTTGGGAACAAACATCTTGATACCAAACAACATTTCGTACGGGGTCCCGCCACCTAGAGATCTTCTTGGGAGATTATTAAGAGCACGCTGAACCCCATAGAGGTGAGTTAACCAACCACAGCCCATACCTAATACACTTGCTGTTAAAGATTGCTTTAAGTCAGTGGTTCCCAAACTGGGCGCCGTGGCTCCCTGGGGAGCCGTCAAACCTATCCAGGGGAGCCGCACACCAAGCACTTTAATGCATTTATTGATGAAGGGTCTTTTGACTTCAGCTAAACTAATTAGACTTAATACTTCTCTTTGCTCAAGGAGAGAGCAGGCCTGTCCCGAAATGTGTGTGTACTGAAAGAAATGTGTACTGGAAGTACCTATGATTCTAGTACAAATGTCAATACGTAATAATACTTAGTGTGTTTAATAGATAGGACAACTGCACTTTCCTGATAACTTGCATTGGTGTAAAATGCTATTGGAAAAAAACGAAACTATTAACAAGTCTAACAAAATAAATCAGGCATCTTCCGCTTACTTTGGGAGTTTTGGAACGTGGGGATCCAGTGAAATATGGAGGTCACCTCCCTCGACATGCCATCAATTAAGCACTACGTTTACAGCTTTAGGCATGTCACTTACAAATCATTGACATCATGCCTTTAAGTGTAATTAGTTTAGCTGAAGTCAACAGACCCTTCAACATTAAATGCATTAAAGTGCTTGGTGTGTGGCTCCCCTGGATAGGTTTGACGGCTCCCCAGGGAGCCACGGCGCACAGTTTGGGAACCACTGCAATAAAGTTTTCTATGACTATATGACTAGTCAGGAATGTAAGTCCTGCAGAAGTTCGCAAAACTAACAGTGACTGCAATTGTTTGAGGGTAGATGGAGGTTGCAATTGAGCACACTTCTCAAAAAAATGGAGGGGGCCAAACCCCTACCCTCATTGTTCAATTCGTATCCAAGGAAGAGAACTGCTAAGAACATAATATGCGATTTCGCAAAATTAAATTTGAAGCCCAGAGTCTCCAAACTTGTAATGATCTAGTTGCGCAAGATGAGGATTCAAATCCTCGTCCGTCAGGTACATGTCATCAACATATGAAAATGCATCTGGGTCAATCTCATTCAAGAGTGACAATACGTGCTGAAAAAACACTGGGGCTATTCTTATATACCATAGGCAATCTCGCATAGCACCTCTGAGTGCCGAGAGTGCTGAATGCGGACAAATCCCGTCTCTCAGAGGTGAGGTTGTGGCTGAAAAGCCATTGGATATATCCAAAGTCGTCTTAAACTATTTACGTTCTATATTATTTATCACTTGCACTGCATATGTACGGGAATGACTATTCGAATGTCTATAATCCAAAACAATGTGATATGAACCGTCCGGTTTCAAAACCGGAAAAAGAGGGTTATTCATCGCAGAGACACAGGGTTCAGTCACACCCTGATACTCCAATTGAGTCAGAATCTCTTTAACGGATGCCTTTGCGTCACGTTTAATTGGATATTGAGTCTGTGGCTGAGGAACAGAGGGAACAGGCACAACATGTGAAGGAGAATGTCTATCCCAACCAGCCTGGTTGGTAAAGGTTGGTAAATAATGAGATCGAATACAGTTCAGCAGCTGACATAACCACTATCAGGTTCGTCTGCAGAGACTTTTCATGTGAAAAGGTGAACAGTTGAGGTCCATCTGGTCACCAGTGCTAAATCTTGGTGTTAGCATCGAGTGGCCCATGGCAGTAGGCACAGTAACAAAGACAAGCACATTAAATCAAGTGATGAGAAAATAATGCACAAGCAGTGTGCCTTCGCTATTTATTAGTTCCATAAACTCACAGGGTAGAACCAACTTTATAAAACATTGGAAAGCTGGGTCCAAGACATCCCCCTCTCAGACATAGAATAACTCGACCTTCTTCACTCCTGTATTTTAGTACAGACTTGGTAAACCTTGATAGTGAACCAATAGTGCACCTTAAACTACCTGCATAATCCCCCTCCCCATTACCTATAAATATAGTAAAAAAATTGCCAAAGCTAACTACAATAACTAAAAGCAGGATGGGAGAGATCTCCACTTAGTCTGGGAGGATTTCCAACGTACACATTGAGGGGCTGCATGATGTCCACTCAGGGCCAATTCATTCCCTGAACTGAATGTATTAGTTAGTGACAAATTGTATCGGAATAGAAACATGATACTCCCCTGACAACCCACCTCTACCTTTTGTTTTATATTTTCAAACTTGATTATAAACAAACTGTTTCTTTTACAGCTACTGACTTAGTTTTTCTTTCTTTCAAGGTAACAAGCTGTGCTTGGGTTCCCGAGAGTAGTCAACTGTTTACAGGCAGCAAATGTGGCGTCATCACTGCATATTTGAATCGGTTTACAAATAATATGGTAGGTATTTCAGATAAGATGTCTTTATATGTTTCTGGCTTTGAAAATTCTTTGCATAATCATAGAATACGTTAAACACATAGAAAGACGTTATCATGAGTTTTAGTCTTCTCCCAGATAATTAGATATTGTACATCAACCCTGACCAATAGATGACTGTAAGGAAATGCCTCTTTTTGGTACGGTCACCCCCAAAGTTTTGGACTGACGCTGCTGGTTTTTCGACTCTGAGAGTGCACTGGGGCCTGCTAGCAGACCTCAGTGACATTGCCATGACCTTTAAACATGTATGTTTGGTTGGGCTATACCAAATTGGCATAAGCTAACTTTTTTATAAGTCCCTACTATATGGTACCAGGAGTACCCAGGGCTGGTATGTTAAGGTGTCCCCTCAGAGACTGCAGCCCTTATTGTGTCACCCTGAGTGGGACAAGGTAAAACATGCCTCTCAGCTAGGCACTGCTGACTGGTAGAGCAATTTAAAACTGCTAACTCAACTTTGCCCTTTAAAGCAGAGGCAAAGCCCTAACTCTCTTATCTGATAGAGACATCTAGCCGCAGATGCCTTAACTTAGAATATCCCCAGGCGTCAGACTGGATCTGGAAAAAGTTTGCGCAGCAGTACCTCTGCGCGCCGGGGGGTGGCGCCGCCGCCTGGCTCCGCCCTGACGTTGTTCCCGGACATGATGTCAGTGGAGCTACATAGGACCCCCCCTGCGCGCTGACGTCAGTTTCCTTCTTCTCCGCGTTCCAACGCGGATCCGGGATTCAGCTGTTCTTCTGGCCTGCTTTTCTTCAGGCCCTTTTTCGACGTCCTTTGGCGTCGGGGAACAGTGTGCGATGTCTTCGGGCTTTACATTGTGCGAGACTTGTTTGCGTCAGATTTCGGCGTCGGACCCCCACGCCATTTGTATGTGGTGTCTTGGGTCGCACCACGACTCCGTGGAGTGTGCCGCCTGCCGGCAGATGCGCCCAAAGTCCCTACGGGAGCGCCGGATGAAGCTCTTGGCCGCCCGGATATCCCGCACGGCGTCTCCCCGACGTTCTCCGGTTGGTTCTTCTCTGCGTCCGCTCCCGGAGTCGATCCCATGAAAGTCGCTCGTCTACAGGTAAGTTAAAACACAAGTCACGGAAGTCGAAGTCCTCGCTTCCACGTGACGATGGGGGCAATGGTTCCCGTTCCCTCACGGAGCCTTGCGCCCCGGAGTCGGCCTCCCTTTACCCGCCCTTTCCGGGTACTGGTGCGACTCGGCCTCAGATGGAAGCCTACTACAAGGCTCTGCACTCCATCTTCGGGTCACCTCCTCTCCCTGGCGCGCCTTCGGGTCCCACAGTGGAGGTAGGCATTCAGGTCGGATCTCCGCCGGCGGGTTCGCCCTCGGCGCCGACCGAGTGCCTCGACTCCGGCTCCGGAGCCGTGCCGGCGTCGGGTACCAACCCCGATGGGCGTTTCAGCCCCACGCCGTGCCATTTTGCCTTGTCTCCGCATAGCCCCTGGCGGCTCCCTGCGTCGCCATCGGCGCCGGCGGCCGAGTGCCTCGACTCCGGCTCCGGAGTCGTGCCGGCTTCGGGTGCTAACGCCGATGCATGTTCCAGCCCCCGCTGAGCCATTCTGCCTTGTCTCCGCATAGCCCCTGGTGGCTCCCTGCGTCGACATCGGCATTAGCGGCGCCGCTGGCGCCATGCCTGTCGCCACCTGGTCCTCAGGCTCTGTCTCCGCGCCTCTCCATGGTGGGTTCGACGCCTTTGCAGTGTCGTTCGGCGTCGGAGCGGCGTCGTTCGACGCCGGAGCGGTCGCCGGCACCTGTCGGTTCTTCGCTTCCGGAGGACACAGGCCGGGTATGCCCGGACTTGTCTCCACGCCAGTTGCCTCCAATGCCATGGGGGCAGTGGGCCCTTGTTCCTCCTCCTGTGGGACGTGTCAGCTTGCAACCGTCCCCTACAGATGGGCTATTGTCACCCCCCACCACACCCACTGAAGCTGGTGCTTTGTTTTTAAGGGGTGTTCGTAGGGCTGCAGCTGTTTTACATTTGCACCCTCCTTCTGTCTCCTTGTCCTCCGACCCATTATTGGATCACCTCCACCAGGGTGCGGTAGATATTGAGCCCTGAGCCCTTACTGCCTTTTAGCAGCTTATTGTTCAACGCCCTTCTCGGGACATGTGCACGGCCCTCTTCAGGAGATGTTGTCGACAGGGCTGTGGCGCATCGACACCGTCCGGCCCCTGAGAGCCCGGCCTGTTTGTCCCTTCAGCCTGGGGCTTACGGCCTCGTAGTGCAGATGTCTTTGGCCATGCACACCTTCCTCTCCACCTCTGTTGCAGCCTCCTACTAGGGAGTCTCGTTGGTTGGAGGCATGTGGACGCGGCATTTTTGCGTCCTCTAGTTCAGCCTTCCGTGCTCTGAACACGGCTTGCATCTTTGCCTGGGCTTCTTCTGTCCTTTGGGACTCGGTGGAGTGTCTTTTGCCTGCCCTCCCTGAGTGTACTTGAGCTGACGTAGCTCGTCTCCTTCACAAAGGCCGAGAGATGGCACGCTTTACCGTTCGGTCCGCCGTTAACACTACCGATTCGGTAGGTCGGGCAATGGCGAGGTCCGTTGCTTTGCGCCGCCATGCTTGGCTGTGCGATGGGGGTTTCCCCGAAAATGTCCGTGAAAGTCTCCGGGACTTACCATTTGATGGTGTGTCCCTGTTTGACCACATGCGGACTCTGCGGTTCACCGCCTTCTGTCTACTTTTCCGTAGTGTGTCTTGCTTCATGTTGGCCCTGGGTTCATGCTGTAATACCTGAACGGCCTAAGCGGCTTCTCGCCGTATTTGCTTTCTTTCATGCAGCAGGTCACACTATGGCCTAGTGGTTCAGGTTGCACGCCCTTACCCCAAGGGTTATGTGTTCGGAACCTGTGGTTTCTGTGTTCCTAATTTACGTCCTCTGTCTATGAGCTCACGCTCAAGAGGTGCCCCTTGTTCGGGTTGATGCTTACCCTATGTGGGGTATTTGTTAGCTATTGTATAGCTGCCTTCTTCCCACAGCAGTCTTTGTACGCTTCTGTGGGGCCCTTTTTACTAGGTTGTCCTGCGGCTGTGCCTGTACACTTTTACTGCTGCTGCAGGCCCTCCCGGGCCCTTCTTGCGTTCCATTTGTTGGGCTCTCTCATAGTGGCTGCTGCTGGTCTGTGGCACTCCCTGCATCTCACTAATCCATTTCTTGAGGCCGGAAGGGCTTTCAGGTCCCTGCCGTCTCGTCTTGGTTCTTTCGCTGCGGCCGTTCCATCTGTGGACTGCCTATCACAGGGCCCTGTCGCTGTGTTCTATTACGTACAGTGACTGCTCCCTAGTATGCTCGCTCTCACAGGCTGGTGCGTTTTCCGGCACCTTTCCGTTGCATAGTTCTGCTCTCCTATAACTGTGCTGCGTAGTCCTTTCATGGTTGGACTTCGCTCTCCGTGGTGGCCTTCTGGCCCCAGACGTTGATGATGTCATTGTCTTGTGCCTTGCTTTTTTTGGCCACTTCCCCTGCCAGGGCTTTCCATTTCCCTGCTGCATTCCGCGCAGGTGTTGTCCTGTTTTTCCTTCCAGCTGCGGTTGCTGCTCTCAGCGGGAGTGTCCTCCTACGAGCAGTGTTTTCTGTAGTGGAGTATTGTGCGTATATCCACTCTTGTTCCTCCGCAACGTTTCGTACTGTCTCCTTCCAGTACTGCTTGGCCTCCCTGTCTGTCTCACGGTAGTCAGTGGATCTTTCCTACCGCCTGTGGCTGCTGTGTCTGGCTCTGGGCCGGTAGCACTTCTACGTAGCTGTTGGTGCTATGGTGTTTTTCTTTCTCAACTCATCCACTGGGCTGGGCCCTGTCTTCCTTAGTCCTGTCCGGCGTACTACACACACCCAGACCTCCCGCAGGCGTACTCTTCCTTGCGGTGGCTGTGGTCTTGTTCCTCACTTTCGTGAGCGCACGTCTTCTACGTGTGTTAGTTTTGCCGGCTCTCTTTCACACAATACACCTATTGGTGCGTCTCTCGTGTCTCAGCTTTTGCTCGTGGTGTTTTATGGGGCCTTCTCCTTTCCATGGTGTGGTTCTGGCGGTACATACGGTTTTTCTTGTGTACTTCTGTTCCCCACGTTCGTGGCACTAGTTGTTGCCATTCTTCTCTGCCCTTCTGCCTTTTGATGCCCGCCCTTTCACATGTCCGGTGCATGGGCCATAGTGCATTAGCAGGTCTTGTGTTTCCTTTAACACTCCCTCATCCTGGGAGTCATTAGCATCCTTCCGCTGCTGTTCTCACTTCCACAGTGCTTTTGGATGTCCGTCCTGCCTGCTCGGACTCGGTTCATTCTTGTACCCTAGCTAGACCTTTCTCTTTTGAAGGTCCATCAGATCCTGTGGATCCATCATATTATACCATTGGTTCCTCCCCTTTTTCGGACGGTATCCACTTTTATTCCGCACTGCCCTTCTGGTTCTGTGCTCACTTTCTCCTCTGTTTCACCGACAGGGATTTCCTGCCGCCCTCGGCAGCTTTTGATGCCTTTGCCTCTGATTGTTGGCCACTCCCTACGGAGAATCCTGGTCCGGTGTTGGCCACTCTGGCAGTGCTGCCCCCACTGTGTTTAGTCAGCTGGTTGACACTTCTGTTCCCTTGGGAACTTAGTGGGGTTCTGTCGCAGACTCGCCTTCTATGGGGTATGGCTTTGGTATCTATTCTAAGTTAAGGAATCTGCGGCTAGATGTCTCTATCAGATGTACGAGTTACTTACCTTCGGTAACGATGTATCTGGTAGAGACGTTGTCTAGCCGCAGATTCCTTAACGCCCACCCATCCTCCCCGATCTGCGAGGACCTGTTTAGGTGGGGTTTCTGCATTCGCCTCCCTTGGAGTGGCTTGTCCTTCTACGGGGCGGTATCTTTCGCCACCCTCCCTGCCAGGCTTATTCTTTGGATTTACTTGTTCTGCTTCTCCCAATCTCATGCTTGGGCGATAGGTTCAGGTGTCCTTCTGCGTTTTTTCACATCAGTTTCCTCCAGTATGGGGCCTACTGGTGTTCTCTACCCTCCCACCCACCTTCTCCGTTGCCACTCCTACAGTCCATTAGTTTTGAAGTTTTTCTGGCCTGTTCCTCAGTCCAATGGTTCTATCATAGGGGACAGAGTCTCCCTATTTCTT
This sequence comes from Calotriton arnoldi, assembly GCA_963921515.1. Taxonomy (NCBI): domain Eukaryota; kingdom Metazoa; phylum Chordata; class Amphibia; order Caudata; family Salamandridae; genus Calotriton; species Calotriton arnoldi. The sequence continues at coordinate 1,238,131 of CAWUFW010004022.1, forward strand.
TATTTCTTTCTTCTTTATAATCCTGTGGGTTGGGGCTTTCTTGACTGTCACTGTTGGCTCCTTTCATTACCCCTTTTGCCTCAGGAGAGAGCATTCTCTCGCTTTTGTGGGGTTGCTTTTCATTCCCTTCATCTAGTGCAGACTTTCTGTCGTCTGCCTTGGTCTTCTTTTTATACATCTATTTCCCTCAGGGGTGACATTCACTTCACTTTTGCGAAACAGCTTCTCCATGTATTGCTCTGCTCTTTCCTTTTCAACACCTTTCAGTCGACAGTGCTTCCCACTGTTGTTCATGGTGCTTTCTCACCCATTTTCTTTTTATTCGCACACTGTTCCCATACTCTCACAGTTTTGCTGGGGGCTCCGTCGTGGCGCGGAAAAGTTCCTCTGAAGAAAACTGACGTCAGCGCGCCGGGGGGGGGGGTCCTATGTAGCTCCACTGACGTCATGTCCGGGGACGACGTCAGGGCGGAGCCAGGCGACGCCGCCCCCCGGCGCACAGAGGTACTGCTGCGCAAAATTTTTCCCGGATCCAGTCTGATGCCTGGGGATATTCTAAGTTAAGGAATCTGCGGCTAGACAACGTCTCTACCAGATACATCGTTACCGAAGGTAAGTAACTCGTACTTTAATGTGTGGAAGTCTACCCTACAGCAGACCTATCAAGGCCTAAGGCAGGGTGCAGCATATTAAAAAGTAGAAGGTATTTTGCATTATCTCACAGTACAAACTCGCAATTGTTGTTTTTACTATGGGAGACACTGATAGCCCCATTGGCGAGTACAGAGTTATATGCTGACAACCCATCTGTGCTAACTTCTGAATGGGACTACCAAAGTCGATACGTCATGGTATCAAACAAACTGTTACATTATGCCGAACTTGATGCCCAAGTCAAAAATAATGTAACATGTTGCCAAATGCAACTTTTAGAAAGTTGCCACTCTGTTGCCCAAGTTTTCCAGTGGCCATTTGCCGATGCTGGCCATGAGACGGCCTTCTGCCCACCTAGGGAGATGTGTCAACGGCTCTTAGAGCAGTTAACAGTAGAGGCCTACTGCTGGAGGAGATGTTATATCCTCTTGGAAGGAAGACACACAAGGTGTTAGCCCAAAAGGCAATCTCCAAAGGGGAAACCATCTTTGAAGGGTAAATGGTGAACACACTCGAGAGGGGCTGCTCTTTTGTCTGGGTAGACAGGTTGGCGTTGGGGACAGAGAGGGGGGGAACACTGGCCCAACTGGTTTTTCCATGTGTGTAGCACCAGATATCATAAACAATAGGATCCACCCGCAGGAGGTTCAAAAAGAGAATTCTCGACTAAAAGGTCATGTGCATTACCTACAATGGTGGGAAGCACATAGTGTTTCTTAAATACCCCTCACACACCAAAAGGGCCCTTGGTGTCATGCTTCATCATATGGGTCTTCCCACCCCGCTGCGGGACGGGACGTGCTACGACCTACGGATAATTGGGAGCACTGATGTCACAGACTATGTGTGGTGTAGGAATGAGTGAGTGAAAGGGTCTAGGGTGAGTGAAAGTGAGTTAAAAAATACTTAGCTCTTGTGGATTAGAAAAATGTAATATTCCGTTGAGCCGGTATTATTAAAAGGTGTGTCGGAGGTATGTTGCTTCAATGTGCAATACACTCCTGTGTGCGTCAACATGTTTCGAGCGTGCTGCTTCTTCTTCAGGACAGGTTTCCGATCCCTTCTGCTCTCACATAACTATTTGACAATGTCAATTTATTATATAAGTGGTGTAAGTATAGGTAGTGAATACTACGTGAATAAAAGACCGATTTGTCTTAATCAATATACAATACCCAAGGGATTTCCTAAAAGGCAATTTGTTCTCTGATAAGACAATGCCCCATGAGCCTTTAGAACGAGGGAGACAAGTGCCTGTATTCACACTACGTTCAGGACACTGCCTTGCTCGAAAGTCTCCACCCCGCGGCTCCGATCGACCATTTTATAACAAATTGACATTGTCAAATAGTTATGTGAGAGCAGAAGGGATCGGAAACCTGTCCTGAAGAAGAAGCAGCACGCTTCGAAACATGTTGACGCACACAGGAGGTATTGCGCATTGAAGTAACATACCTCCGACCTACCTATTTAATAATACCGGCTCAACGGAATATTACATTTTTCTAATCCACAAGAGCTAGGCATTTTTAACTGCCACTCACACCTAGACCCTTTCACTCACTCATTCCTACACCACACATAGTCTGTGACATCAGTGTTCCCACGCATCCGTAGGTCGTAGCACGCCCGTCCCTCAGCGGGGCGGGAAGACCCTATGATGAAGCATGATACCAAGGGCCCTTTTGGTGTGTGAGGGGTATTTAAGAAACACTATGTGCTTCCCACCATTGTAGGTAATGCACATGACCTTTAGTCGAGAATTCTCTTTTGAACCTCCTGCGGGTGGATCCTATTGTTTATGATACATTGTAAGAGGAGGACGTATCCACCTCCAGTGTCCGGTTTGGACACCACCTCTTCACTCCCTATTTTGTTAAATAGAGGTGTAGCACCAGATAGCCATACCTCTAGGGCGGGCTACTGAGCTCCACACACCAAGAGAATGGTTCAGTCATCTTGTGAGAGGGTAGAGGAGAGCACTCTGGGATAGCTTGATGCTACACTCCATCAGGTGGGAGGGATCCAGGTAGCTCATTGGATAATGACCACAACCTTACCGAAGGGCACTTTCTAGGAATAAAAAGAGGCACCCCTGGCACCCAGAACGTAGACATTGCTTGGACAGGAGAAGCGGACTAAAGATAGACTGCCCTACTGACATTGGAATGGCAAAGAAGAGGCTGCACCGAAGTTGGACTGCACCTGCTGCTCCTTGGGTTAGCAAAGATAGGACTGTGCCTATGGTGTCCTGCTTGTGGAAAAGTTGTACCCTGAGCCCAGCCAGAAGCAGAGACTGCAAGAGTCAGTTACCTGACTTCCTGTTCGCAGTACAGGGCTACAAAAGCTGAGGTATCCCAGATCTCCGAATCGTCGCTCCTCAGCCCGGAGGATCGAGGCCCAATGCTTCAAAGTTGCACCCGAGTCTGCTGGACCTGGGAGAGTCGGAGTGCAGTTGAGTCACTGAGAGGAAAATGTATTGCCAAAAGAAAGAAACGGCTTATTTTGTTGTACCCGGAAACCAATAGTCCAGTGGCAACTGGACTTTTGCTGGACCAAAGAGAACTTCAAGGACCATCGACCCCTGTGGGCAAAGTCACCCCACCAGGACCATGAACCACTGAGTGGCCCCAGTAAGACCCCCGTCGACCGCACAGCATCTTCAGCAACCTTTAACTTCTTCAGCGTCTTGTATCCCTTGCATCAGGACCACTGCAAAAGTCAATGGTAATGAACCACTGACTATGGAGCGGGACTGGAGACTGTTTTCTCTGCCAAGCTAACTGTTTCTTCTGACCTTGTTGGTCCCCTTGACTGGCTCCCTGCTGGAGTTAGTCGTCCAAAGTATTTCCAAGTAACCACATTCATCCTTGCTCCAACTTTTTGTTAAAAAAAGTTTCAAGTTTCTAAGTGTCAAATATGTGAAATTTGCCAGTGCTTGTTTGCAGTATAGTGAAAAGTCTTAATTTATTGTTTCTTTAAAAAGCTATATCTCTGAAACCATCTGGTGGATCTTTTTCATTTTATTGTCCATAATTTCATAAAAATATAAGCTAAGAGAGCGTGGCCAAGATGGCGACTGGCTAGGACGTGCCTGAGCGGAGCTCCGTCCTCGCCGCCCTAATCTGAAAGAAACACATAGTGATAGATTCCTTACCTTAGAATATCCCCAGGCGTCGGACTGGATCCGGAAAGTTTTCGTCAGCAGTACCCCTGCGCATCGGTAGGTGGCGTCGTGCGGCTCCGCGTCCGTCGTTGGCATCGTGGTCGCCGAGGTGACGTCGCGGGCGCTACTTAGATGCCGCCCACGCGCGCTGACGTCAGTTCTTTCTTTTTCCGCGCCAGCAGGCGCAGATCCAGGAAGAGCAGGAACCCCCAGTCAATTTTTGACTGACTTTTTGAGGCTTTTTGTCTCTATTTTTCATTGAGTCTTCGACTCCTGGTGCAGTTAGGATGCCCGGTTTTAAGTCCTGCGGGGACTGTCACCGTATGATGTCGGTGACGGACCCGCACCGTGTGTGTCTTTTCTGCCTGGGGTGCGACCACGATCCCAAGTCGTGCCCCGACTGTCGGGCCATGGCGCCGAAGACTTTGCGGGAGCGGTCCCGAAAGTAGCTGGAAGCCCGGCAGTCGGCTCTCACCGTTCGAGGTCCTGGTCCCATGGGAGGTCGAGCGACCGTGCGCGGAGTCATCACCATCGCTCTTCGGGATCCAAGTCTTAGCACTCATCAGGTAAGGCGAAGCACAAGAAGTCGAAGAAACGCCATCGTTCTCCGACTTCCCCTCGCCGGTCGCGTGACGCGGCTGAGGGTGCGGGTGGTGGCTCCCCCGCGCCTCCATCGGAGCCTGTGCAGTCGCCGCCGGCCTACCCGCACTTCCCGGATCCGTCAGCGACTCCGACCCAAATACAGGAATTACTGTCGGCCATGGCCCGCCTCTTTGGGCCGTCGGGTCCCACTGGTGCACCTTCGGCCCTGCGGACCCGACTGGGGGTCCGCAGGGCCGGCGGCGGCTCCGGCCTCGGCTTCACTGTTGGCTCCGGCCTTGGCGCCGCAGGACCCCCCTGGATCCAGGCCTCGGTGCCGGTTGACCTTTTAACACTTCCACCGACGTCGACCCTACCAGCACCACTTCTGACGCCCCCCGCTCCTCGGGACGACGTCGACCCTGGTTTCAGCCCCGAAGTGGGCGCGGCGTCGAGCCGGCGTCGATCAATGCCGTTCTCGACGTTGCTCGGGGATTTCTATCCCCATGTTCCTGCTCCTTATTTTAGGCCTGTTGAACAGCCTGAGGAGGTAGGGGAGGACTGGGAGGGGTCTGAGGACCCTCTCGCAGCTGCTTGCGAGTCTGAACAGGACTGGGCTGAGGAGTTGGGGGACGCCAGTGGTCTGGATACCTCACCAGACCTTGGCATGCTGTCTCCTCCTACCGTGGCTACGGAGGAGGGTGCTAGTTATGCTGTGGTGTTGTGTAGGGCGGCCGAGGCCCTACACCTCGTGCTCCCTACTGTGACCATCAGGACTAACCTCCTGACAGAGGTGCTTCAGCCAGCAGCTACTTCTGCGGAGCCACTGCTTCCCTTCAATGAAGCCCTTTCTGATGTTCTTTTGGGCACTTGGTCCAGGCCCACCACAGGGGCTCCTGTGGATAGGAACGTGGCCCGACACCATCGCCCGGCTCCGGGTGACCCCATTTTCCTCTCCCAACATCCCACCCCCGAGAGCTTGGTTGTCCAAGCCTCTGCTTCCCCGAAAGCCTTCCCTTCCACACCACCGGATGGGGAATCCAAAAAACTGGATCAGTTCGGAAAGAAGATTTTTTTCTTCCGCCAGTTCTGCGCTGCGGTCCGTGAACACTGCATGCTTCTTGGGCCGTTATTCCCACTCTCTGTGGGATACTGTGGCGCAAGTGCTGCCCCAGTGTCCGGAGGAGGCCCGGACAGCTCTCTCCCAGGCTGTTGCAGAGGAGAGAGACACAGCTAAGTTCATGATTCGTTGTGGCCTAGACACCGCCGACTCACTGGGCAGATCGATTGCAACGACGGTGGCGGTTCGACGCCACGACTGGTTGAGGACAACTGGATTTTCGGGGGATGTCCAAAACACACTTATGGACTTGCCCTTTCATGGCCATCGCCTCTTCGGCGACAAAGCGGACAGCACGTTGGAGCGGTTTAAGGACTCATCGGCTACGGCCAAGTCCTTGGGACTCTCTGCAGTCCGTCCTCCTCCGCCTTCTGCTTTTCGCTCCTTTCGTGGCACCAGAAGGGGCACCCCGCAGCGTTCGCAACAGAGTCACAGGCCTGCGCAGCAACCATCCCAGCGCGGACGCCGGTTCCGCCGTGGCAGACCAAGGGGCCAGCGGGCGGGTCAGTCCACCTCCATCCCGGACACCACTGCCTCCAAACCTTCCTATTCCGAACTTTCAGGCCCATCAAATGCCAGTGGGCGGCAGGCTTCGCCATCAGCTCCCCCACTGGCGCACAATCACTTCGGACAGGTGGGTTTTAGAAATAGTCCGGAGGGGCTACTCCCTCCCCTTCGAGACTACCCCTCCAGCCATGCCACCTCAGTACCACTGCATGTCGGGGGATCACTTGGTGTTTCTTCAGCAGGAAGTTTCGGCCTTCTTGGCCAAGGGGGCCATCGAGCGCATTCCGACGCCAGAAGTAGGTCGTGGTTGCTATTCCCACTACTTTCTGGTACCCAAGAAGGACAAGGGCCTGCGTCCTATCTTAGACCTCCGGAACGTCAATCGCTTCCTCCGCAAAGATAAGTTCAAGATGCTCACTCTGGCTCAGGTCTTGTCTGCTCTCGATCCACAAGACTGGATGGTAGCGCTAGACTTGCAGGATGCCTATTTCCACATCCGAGTCCTGCAAGTCCACCGGCATTACCTGCGGTTCACGGTAGGCTACGAGCACTTTCAGTTCATCGTGCTCCCTTTTGGCCTTACCAGCGCCCCTCGGGTGTTCACGAAAGTGATGGCGGTGGTCGCAGCTCATCTGCGCAGATTAGGGGTTTCAGTCTTCCCCTATCTCAACGACTGGTTGTTGAAGGCGGGCTCACCCCAGGCAGGCGTCTCCCACCTCCAGACTACGGCCGACCTCCTGCACTTGCTGGGGTTCTCCATCAACGTGCCAAAGTCGCACCTGATTCCCTCTCAGAAGCTCCTCTTTATTGGAGCGGTTCTGGACACGGCGCAGTTTCGGGTCTTTCCTCCCGAACAGCGAGTCCGGGATATTCGGGCTCTGATTCCGATCTTTCAGCCCTTGTCCCGGGTTTCGGTCAGAGTGACTCTGAGGCTGCTGGGCCTCATGGCCTCCTCCATCCTTCTGATCGATCATGCCAGATGGCATATGCGGGCTCTGCAGTGGGACCTGAAGTTTCAGTGGGCGCAGCATCAGCGGACCCTGTCCGATCACGTCCAGATCTCGGAGGGCACTGCACGACAGTTGCAGTGGTGGCTCACGAACCGGCATTGGGTCGGCGGCAGATCCCTCTCCCTTCCCCAACCGGAGTTTACAGTGGTGACGGATGCGTCCCTCCTGGGATGGGGTGCCACATGGGAGAGGCGGAGATCAGAGGCCTCTGGTCTCCGGCGGAGTCCAAGCTCCATATCAACCTTCTGTAGCTTCGGGCTATACGGCTTGCACTGAAGGCATTCCTTCCCTCTGTCAAGGGGAGAGTAGTACAGGTGTTCACAGACAACACCACCGCCATGTGGTACTGCAACAAGCAAGGCGGGGTGGGGTCGTGGACCCTCTGTCAGGAGGCTCTGCATCTCTGGACATGGCTGAAACATCAGGGCATGTCCCTGGTGGTTCAACACCTGGCAGGTTTTCTGAACGCCAGGGCGGACGAACTCAACCGCAGGTGCATGCTGGATCACGAATGGCGTCTTCACTCAGAGGTGGTGCAAGGTCTCTTTCAGCAGTGGGGAGAGCCTTGGTTAGATCTATTTGCCACCGAAGAGAACGCGCAATGTCATCAGTTCTGCGCGTTGGAATTTCCAAGGCGGCACTCGCTCGGCGACACTTTTCGTCACGAGTGGAGTTGCGGTCTGTTGTACGCCTTTCCGCCTATAGCACTTCTGCCCAGAGTGCTGAAGAAGATCAGGCGCGACCGGGCACAAGTCATCCTTGTGGCCCCGGACTGGGCTCGCAGATTATGGTATCCCGAGCTACTCAGTATGAGCATCGATCCTCCGCTCAGACTGCCTCTTCGGGAGGATCTTCTGTCGCAGCAGCAGGGGACGGTCCTCCACCCGAACCTGTCCAGCCTCCACCTCTTTGCGTGGAGATTGAGGCGGCAGTTGATTCCTTTCGACTTGCCTCCTGAAGTTTGTGATGTCATTCTGGCAGCCAAGCGTCCCTCCACTAAGTTGATATACGCCTGCAGGTGGAACAAATTTGTGGCATGGTGCACAGCAAAGGCTGTGGATACCCTTTCTGCCCCTCTTTCTGAGGTTCTACTGTTCCTTCTTTCTTTGGCCCAGCAGGGCTCTGCTCTTGGCACTATCAAGGGCTATCTTTCTGCTATTTCGGCCTTTCTCAGGCTCCCTGATCAGCCCTCTCTTTTACAGTCTCCTGTTGTAAATAGATTTCTCAAAGGCATTATGCACCTTTTTCCTCCTATTCCTTTCGTGATGGCACAGTGGGACTTGAATCTGGTTCTTACATACTTGATGTGCGCTCCCTTTGAGCCCCTTCACAACTGTCCTCTTCGTCTCTTGACCTTGAAGACTGCTTTCCTAGTGGCCATTACCTCCGCTAGGCGAGTGAGTGAGCTCCAGGCTCTTTCTTGTAAGCCTCCTTTCATATCAGTCCATCCGGACAAGGTTGTGCTCAGACCCCGTCCTTCCTTTTTGCCAAAAGTTGTTACAGCCTTTCACATTGGGCAGACTATTACCTTGCCCGCCTTCTTTCCACCTCCGCATCCTTCCAGAGAGGAAGAGAGGCTCCACCGTCTGGACCCAAAACGTGCGCTCTCATTTTATCTCAACTGCACGCAACAGTTCCGGGTGGATGACCAACTCTTTGTTGGCTACGTTGGCACCAAGAAAGGTCGGGCGGTACACAAGGACTATCTCCCGCTGGATCGTCTTGTGTATCAAAGCCCGTTACTCTTTGGCTAAAAAAGAACCTCCGGTGGGACTGCGTGCTCATTCCACCAGAGCAACTGCAGCCACTACTGCATTGGGATGTGCTGACATCTGTCAAGCGGCCACGTGGGCCTCGCTGCACACGTTTACTAAGCATTATTGCCTGCACAGCCAAGTCCGGAGAGACGGCTTCTTTGGCTGTTCTGTTCTCCGTGACTTTCTGGTGTGATCTTGGTTCGCAGACTGTTGCTGCACAGATTGCTGTGGTATCTATTCTAAGGTAAGGAATCTATCACTATGTGTTTCTTTCAGATGAACAAGTTACTTACCTTCGGTAACGATATATCTGTAAGAAACATTCCTTACCGCCCCACCCATCCTCCCCGTTCTGCGAACTGATTTCTAGTTTTAAGGTCATCCCTTTCAGGGCCCTAGTTTCAATGCACCAGTGGTCAGTATCTTGCATGGCTCTGCGTTCCTGGCGCGGAAAGTCGTGTACAGAACTGACGTCAGCGCATGTGGGCGGCGTCTAAGTAGCACCCGCGACGTCATCTCGGCGACCACGACGCCAACGATGGACGCGGAGCCGCACAACACCACCTACCGACGCGCTGGGGTACTGCTGACGAAAACTTTCCGGATCCAGTCTGACGACGGGATATTCTAAGGTAAGGAATCTATCACTACTGAGGTTTCTTACAGATATATCGTTACCGAAGGTAAGTAACTTGTTCTACAGCATCGCTCTGAACCCTCACCCGCCGAGATTCCTGATCCCTGTTGTCATTGGGAGTCCGTGGTCGCCCAGGGCACCGACTGCAGACGATTCGGTGCCCCAGTTGCTGGTATAGCGGCAGCGCACCCGAAACACTCAGAGGCCACGGGACACTGGGTAGGCCTGAGCGATGAGGCTGCACCCTTCGAACTGCTGGTCGGCGTGGGTCTGCAGACTTCTCGACTGCGGTGCCTTGCCGTTCCTGATGGTTGAGACAACTGGCCCGGCATGGGCCCATGCTGGACCTGTATCCTTCACCGCTGCCACCCATAGGGCCTGTTGGAGTTCGGGCCCGCAAGGGAACTCCTCCCGTGGACTGGGGCCACAGCTCTATCCCCCCTGTGCCTGACGGGGTGATGCTGCGTGTGCAGACAGCCTTTGGTGGGTAGTGGAGCCCCCTTCCTCCTGGAGCCCAACGGACGACCAGCCGAACCAGCAGCACAGAATAATGGCAGCTGGCCTCCAAAGCCTCGGAGGTAAGCGACCTGGGCTGCAGCGGTGCCAGGCCTGAGGATAATACCTAGATGCTGGGGGCCTAGTGGTGACTTCTGGACTTCCTGGCCCTGCTCCTCAATCCCTGATCGAGTGCTGAGGGCCCTGGAATTGCTCCCGCACCTACTTACCCGCTGGGGTGGTTTTCGGGGGGGAGGGTGTCAAAAGGAGCCTCTCCCACATTTCCTTGCTGAGCTGATCCAGAGGCTGTCTAGTCTGGGGGTAGTGAGACCTGGCCCTGTGCATCCGCTTAGAGCAGCCACGCCACCGCCCTTCTCGCTACTGGGGTTGTCTACTCTGTGCTGCTTCCCCAGGGGGCCTGAGCGACGCTTGAGCTATGCCCCTGAGGTGCGGTTTGCCAGTTGGCAATAAAGTGGGCGGTTCTACTGGGACATTCAACATTCACCTGAGTGTAAGTGGACTGTTGTCAATCTGTGTTTCTACGCCGGACCCAGCCCCTACTGAGCTCTCCCCTCAGATGCTGTTATTGTCTCTGGTCATGCTCGCCACCATGTCTACAACTAAAGGTAAAAAAAGATCGCTACCTATGGAACATGCTCACCACACACCCTGGGGGAGCTACAGGCGACAAGGCAGCTATGGCGAGCACGGAGTCTCCGGCCGAAGTTGAAGATGTAGAGAGCCCGGTCAGCCGCGCGTTCATGCAGTCCCTGATCTGATAGAGACATCTAGCCGCAGATTCCTTAACTTTTTAATTCTCCCCAGTGTTGATCCTGAAATTTTTCAGCAGTACCTCTGCACGCCGGGGGACGGTGTCGTACGGCTTCGTGATGACGTCGACAGCGGTCATGACGTCAGTGGAGACATATAAGTCCCCTCCGGCGCTCGGACGTCAGTTTCTTCCTTTCTGCGCTGTAAAGCGGATCCGGAGAAGTGGTTCCTCGGGTTGATTTTTTGACCTGCTGCGACACTTTGTGTCGGTGGAACGGTGTGCCACTGTCTAATGTCTACAGTTTCAAACCTTGTGGGTCTTGTAGCCGACATATGTCAGTGACGGACCTGCATACAATTTGTATGTGGTGTTTAGGCGAGCACCACGACGCCGAGGATTGTGGCTCCTGCCAGAAACTAAAGCCGAAGTTGTTAAAGGAGCGGCGTTTGAAGTTGATGGCGGCACGTGTGTCGGGATCCTCGGAGGCTTCCCAGCCTCGGTCTTCATTATCTCTGGAAGAGCATTTGCAGTGTCGATCTAGGAGGCGAAGCCGTTCTGGAGGACGTCGGTCTCCGGGGAAGTCAAAAGGTGAGCAGGTGAAGTTGCGGCATTCTTAGACTTCACCACATGGAGACTCCGTCTCCCATGGCTCCTCCCGTTCGATGGTTGAGGAGGCCGTACACGACTCCGCACTGTCTCACCCCGTGTTTCGGGGAGCCGGGGCATCGATGGTTCAGATGAGGTAATATTATAATTCCTTGCACCTCATCTTTGGTACTCCATCTCCCTCTGGAGCGCCTTTAGGCCCCAAGGAGGTGAGTGAGGCGCCGTCTGAGGGTTTGTCCTCAGTGACGGTTGAGGGGTTGGAGTCGAGAGGTCGGCGCCAGTCGACGTCCGCTGGCGCCGCTTTGGCGCAGGTTCACAGTCCTCCTGGATCTCGACCTACGACGCCAGACTTCGATCAGTCGACTCCGACACTGACGTTGGAGGCGTCGGTCGAAGTTGCTTCTCCTCCTCTGTGTAGGCGTCGTACGACGTTGGATGTCAAGTCGACTATTCAGACTGAGGGGAATATGTAGGCTTTGATTCCTTTTCAGGAAGAGGTTGTGGAAAGACAGCCTGTGTCTGTTGAGGCGGGCCCTTTCAGCCCATTTCTGACATTAATGTGCCTCATATGGAAGAGAGCTGATTGCCTGCTTTGGGAGAGGCTGGATTCATCACCAGCTTCAGGGTTGCTTTCTCCCCCTGGCCTTGCTACGGAGGCATGTTCCTCCTTTGCAGAAATAGCTAAGAAAAGTGGCTACAGTTTTAAACTTGTCAGTTCCTACGGTGCACAGGCCCACAGACCCTTTGATTGAGGTCCTTTTTCAGGGATAGACAGGGGAAGAACCTGTTCTTCTGTTTGCGGAGGCCCTTTTTAGGTCTCGGCTGGCGATGGCAGCGCGCATGCGCTGCTCTCAGCATTCGAGAGCTTCTTGGAATCAATACAGATTCCGAAGCTCTCGGAGGCTGAGTTGAAGCCCCGCCCATCTTTTTAATTGGGTAGCGTCATCTTCCATGCAAAACGCTGGCTTCTGATTGTAAAGGAGGCTTCTTAGTCCCTCATTGTTGCCGCCTTGTCTCCTTTTGGCCCCGCGCAACGGGATTGGATCGTTTACTGGCGGCGTGACACTCTCTCCTTCATTAGTCGGTACGCACTTTTTTCTTCTCATTCGCCTTTCGCAAAGTCAGCCGCGTGTTTATTTTCGCATCGTGCTTTCACTTAAAGTACTGCGCTTGTTTTTGTAGGCACGGTCACATTTTTATTTTAAATGGTTTTTAAAGCATTCTAATATATAAAAACACATATCGGGTGTGTTACTTTAAATGTTTCCCGATCTAGTTTGTATACAAACCAATGTGTTTAAAATGTCGTGATTGGCTGGCTCGTCTGTTACTCAGATAACTGATTTCAAACATCAGAAAGGGGCATTCCTGACTGGGAAGCAGCGGCGCCATAGTGGTGAGCTTGATGGCTAACGAGCTTAATGGCGCCCGGTCAGCAACCGAGAGCGGGGGACGTCGGTGGAGAAGATACGGGGACCCTTGCGGATGCAGAAACCCTCTTGGCAAGCAGACATACAGATAGGTCTCGGCCTGGGACCCCGCATCAGTCTCCCCGCACTCGCAGTCGGGCTGCTTGCAACAGGTTTCCTCCTATGTCTCAATAAGTCTGGGCTCTGCTTCTACAGGGTCGCCTCTTGGGGGTGCACAAAGTATTCATGGGGGGGGGTGCACAGAGGCGTAACTAGAGCCAGATTTGGGGGGGGGGCCGTTGAGCCCAATGGGCGTTGCGCGCCTTGGAGGGCATAAAGTGTGCATCAAATTGACCTCACTCGCTCATGAAGGACAGAGGTGATAAAAAAATAATGCGTGATTTCTTTGTGGTCTGTTAAACTTCTCTAAAGCTGAGGGACTGCTGCAGGCTTTTAAAGTTTGGCGAATAAGTAGTGATAGTAAAATGGCGTTTTCAGAACCTTTCCTAAGTATGGTTGGGCTGTGGTTGCATCACTTTTGTTCTCTGTAAAATGGCGTTTACAAAATATTTCCTTAGGATGATTGGGTTGTGGTTGCATCACTTTTGTTTGCATCACTATCCTCATCAGAGGAGAGACGTGGCTAAGTCCCGTGACCACTACTAGTCCTCATATCCGGGCAGTGCACAGTGATTTACTTTCGTTTCAAGCCCAGCCAAAAAAATCCAAGCACAAGCGGCCTGTTTTTCTGTCATTGGCCGCTCTCACGGTGCGCTCTTTAAACACCTGTTGATTGCAGAAAGAGTGGGTACAGGAGAGGATGTGGCGTGACGGCCAGAGCTGTCGACTTTGGAACTGGAGATCCAGGTTCAAGTCTCGGCGTCAGTTCAAAATCCTGTGATTCTGGGCAAATCAATCTCCCAGTGCCTAAAAACACAAACACGTGACATGTATTTTAACTGGTGCTCGTTTACAGCGCTCTGATATCTTCTGGCCGCGCTCCCGCTATATAAATTTGGAAAATAAATAATCACACATCTCAGCGTTATATGGTTAGTGGGTTTGAATGGGGCCACCGGTGTCCCTTGCGGGGCAACTCGCGCTGCACTTGTTCAGTGTATCTATGCTGAGGATGTGCTTGGAAACGGGGTTGACGTCATTACTTTTCCTTTCAGTGTGTTTCTAAACAAATATTTTGTTGGCGTGTGCGGTGTTAAACATTAGAAGTGAGGTCTTTGAATTTGTTATCTGACTGGCTACTTTTACCTTCTCACCCTGTAGGGTCTTAACCCATGTTTGCAGGCAAGAAAGTACGTCAGAAAGCCTGGAACTACATTTTCTTTTTATTTTCACACCTTTGCACTCGGGCATAATAACATAGGGTACAATCATCTATATTAAAAAAAAACAATTAAAACAACTCAGGCATACTAAAAGGCATCTATTGAAATGATACCTTACATACCATTGCGTTTCCAGATGTAGAAGGCACATTTTATGAAATTTAATATTGAAAAATACAGATTCCTCGAGGCCAAAGATTGCAAGAGTATGAGCCCCTCTTTATGGTTTCTAAAATTGACTTGCATAAGATTAATACTAAACGTGCATTAAAAATGCAATAGGTCTCGCCTTTCATTAAGTTAAAGCCATTTGCTTTGCTATACAATACCATTAGCAAAGCAAATGGCTTTAACTTACTCAAAGGCGAGACCTATTGCATTTTCAATGCTTGTTGTTATTTTATTAGGTACTTGGGCCAAGCCTGAGTCAGGGGCCTCAGTGGACTGCCATATTGCACGTAGACACCTGCCTGCACCTGGGGACTCAGTTTGTCTTCATAGACATCCTTCCACCTGTAGCTTGGTGACTCAGGTTGCGACTTCTTCACGGGATGTAGATTCTGTTCCTGAAACTCCAGTGGGTAAGGAGTCTAGGAGTTGTGATGCATGTGGTAAACACATCTTTGCTTCGGCAAGCTCAGCCTTGAGATCCATAAATACATCTTGTGTGCTGGGGTGATATTCCCATGCTTTAAGGGATTCGCTACAGAATGTGTTACTATCTCTTCCTCATAACCTCTGCTCGGAAATTTGTGATTTGATTAAAGATGGTCAGCAGGCTGCTAGGCTTACCATAAGGTGTGGTATGGACACTACGAACTCTGTGGGTTGTGCAATGGCATCGGCAGTGGCATTAAGGCGTCGGGCTTGGTAGGCAACTTCAGGTTTCTTGGAGGCTGTCCAGTCGACTTTGGCCGACATGCCATTTGATGGTGCCCATCTTTTTGGGAGTCAGGCTGATGCAGCGTTAAGACGCTTCCGTGACCGACAGAGGTCTTCATAATCATAGCTTTTCGTTGTTTGTTACTGGGTAACTTGTCTTTATACTTGAGATGCAGACTATTTCTTTATAACCAAGTAAGCTTTGTTAGGGCATTTTACATGTCAGTTATTGGTTTGACTACTTGGTGTCCTGCGAAAGCAGATGTTTTATTCTCAGTACCATTATTTTCTTATTTAGGATTGGTTTACATGACCGAGGGAGGTTTCCCTTTGTCCCTTAGCCTCTGAGGATGAGCTTTGTGTTCAAGAGGTTATTGTCAAGAGATGTGTCTTCTTGTATGGAAGATTTTCTGACGCAAGCTTCTTTCAAGCAGTCCAGTATGCTAAAATGTGCATGGTTTCAACATTTTGTTGTCTCTCATAGGGACATGTTGGTATGCCAGTGGTAAGTCTGGTATACAGGGATGTTATGGTCTTGACTCGTTAGAGTAATCATCAGTATGTCCTCGCTACTCGTGTGGTGTGCATATTTATTATAGCGCTGATGGATTCAGGGCTTACGCTTTGTATTCTTTTGAAAACATGTTCTTGTGGTTCATCCTTCATTAAAGCCCTCTTGGACTATGTGTTTTATGGTGCAGGTTGTTTTCTCCTTCTGAGCGGACTGCATATCTACATTTTTATATGTGCTTAACTTTTTGGAAAATTGTGTGAGTAAACTCAGAGTTTATGGTGCATTCTTTCGAAGATTCGAGTTAGTTGCCTTCTCCTCTGTGGAGGGCTAGGTGATTCATTTGTTCATTCTTAGAACATAATGGGGTGAACTCTGTATCTCATGCTGTGTGATAGGTAGTGTCGGAAACAATCTGATGGAGACTTCTAGCTGCAGTTTCCTTACCTGTCTTTAGTCATACAATTTATGTTTGGAGTTTTTAGGCTTTATAGGAAGCTCTTCTTGTTATTCTTTTTGCATCTGCGTGGAGGATATATATTACCTGTCTTTTTGGGTATGTATCTATTTTCTCTGTGTTTAGCAAGTCCTTGGGAAATCATGGCTGTTACTTCTTGAAGCGGATTTGTGATAAAGTTGTGTTTCGGATCACAAGTATTGTTGCATGTGCTTGTTGCTAAACAAGGATTCAGTTTATATATTATTTCCTTTTAATGTTTCGTTTTTTCTTTATTTAATATTTTGATAGGTGCGTTCCCTTTTCTTCTTTCTCTTGCTTTGGTATTTTGAGCGTGCCCACGGCTCGGAGTCATGTTCAGACTTTCGGGCCATGACTATAAAGGCCATGCAGGCGCAGGCTTTGTAGATACCTGCGGTCCTGCAGTAATTGTGGGCCAGTGACGCTCTGTGTGTTGTCAGACCACTCGGAGTCTATTGTGACACAATTTTATATATATTATGCATATGTCCAGGTGAAACACCTTTGTGGCAATTTTTTTTTTTTTCTACAACGGGCATAATTGATGAATATCAATATCTGAAAGAGACACGTAAGTGACAGATTCCTTACCTTAGAACATCCCCAGGCGTCAGGCTGGATCCGGAAAGTTTTGCGTAGCAGTACCCCTGCGCGTCGGTAGGCGGCATCGTGCGGCTCCGCGTCCGTCGTCGGCGTCGTGATCGCCGGGGTGACGTCGCGGCCAGTACTTAGACGCCGCCCATGCGTGCTGGCGTCAGTTCTTTCTTTTTCCGCGGCAGTAAGCGCAGATCCGGATTGAGCAGTGCCCCAGTCATTTTTTGACTGAGTATTTTTGTGACTTTTTGTCCAAGTTTTTCGAGTCGTTTCGACTCCAAGGTGTCAGTGGGGATGCCCGGCTTCAAGCCATGCGGAGTCTGTAATCGCATGATGTCGATTACGGATCCGCACCGAGAGTGTCTCTTCTGCCTGGGGCGCGGCCACGACCCCCAGTCGTGCCCCGAGTGTCGGTCTCTCGCCCCAAAGGCTTTGCGAGAGCGGTCTCGAAAGCTTCTCGAGGCCCTGCACTCGGCTCCGCGCCACTGAAGGTCCCGGGAGAGGTCGAGGGGCCGGTCGCGGAGTCGTCATTCGTCGGGGTCGAAGTCTTCGTCCTCAGGTAAGGCGAAGCACAAGAGGTCTAAGAAGTGTCGCTCTAAGACCTCCCCTCGCCGGTCTCACGACCCCGCCGAGGGTCCAGACTGGTACCGCCCCCGCGGCTCCGGGGGTGCCCGCGCAGCCGACGCCGGCCTACCCGCCTTTTCCGGGTCCGACGTCGACTCCGGCCGAGATACAGGAGTTCCTGTCGGCCATGGCCCGCATCTTCGGGCCTAAGGGTTACCCCGGCGCGCCTTCGGGCCCCGTGAGCCCCAGTGGGAGTCCTCCCTCTGCACCACCGGCGGCTCCGGCCCAGGTGTCTCCGGCGGCTCCGGCGCTGTAGGACCCTCTCGGATCCAGGCCTGGATCCCGGTCGACGCCGGTTGACCTAACGACACCTCCACCGGCGCTGACCTCACCGGTACTGTTCACGGCGCTGTCCGAGGCCGCGGACGGCACCGTCCCCAGGTTCTCCCCGGCACCGGACACGGAGCCGGATCGACGTCGCTCGACGCCGATTCCGACGCCAATGGGACCCTTCTTCCCTCATGTCACTCCTCCATACTTTTCACCTGTTTTGGAGGACGAGGAGGACTGGGAGGGGTCGGAAGACCCTCTCACAGCTCAATGTGAGCATTATCAGGACTGGGCTGAGGAACTGAGGGATGCCAGTGGTCTGGAGACATCTCCTGACCTTGGCATGATGTCTCCTCCTTCCGTGGCTACGGAGGAGGGGGCAAGTTATGCAACGGTGTTGCGTAGGGCAGCTGAGGCCCTCCGCCTCGAGCTCCCTACAGTGGCTGTCAGGACTAACCTCCTGACGGAAGTGCTTCAGCCGGCAGCTACCTCTTCGGAGCCACTGCTGCCGTTCAACGATGCACTTTTGGACGTTATTTTGGGCACCTGGTCCAGGCCCACCACAGGGGCTCCTGTGGACAGGAACGTAGCCCGACGCCATCGCCCGGCCCCGGACGACCCTCTGTTTCTCTCCCAACATCCTACCCCCGAGAGCTTGGTTGTCCAAGCCTCTGCCTCTCAGAGCGCCTTCCCTACGGCTCCGCCGGACAGGGAATCCAAAAAACTGGACCAATTTGGGAAGAAGGTCTTTTCTTCCTCCAGGGCTGGCTTGCGATCCATGAACACCGCTTGCCTTTTCGGCTGTTACTCCCACTCTCTGTGGGATTAGGTGGCGCAAGTGCTGCCCAAGTGTCCTGAGGAGGTCCAGGCACTTCTCTCCCCTGCTGTTGCGGAAGGGAGAGACGCAGCGAAGTTCACTATCAGATGTGGCCTAGACACCGCTGACTCGCTAGGCAGATCGCTTGCTACGACAGTGGTGCTTCGCCGTCACGCCTGGCTGAGGACCACTGGTTTCTCGGGCAATGTCCAAAACACCCGTATGGACATGCCCTTTGATGGTGTCCGCCTCTTTGGCAATAAGGCAGACAGCGCGCTCGAGCGCTTTAAGGACTCGCGGGCTACGGCCAAGTCCTTGGGCCTCTCCGCCTCGCGCCCTCCGCAGCAGTCTGCTTTTCGCCCCTTTCGTGGCCACGGAAGGGGTGCCCAGTCACGTCCACAGCCCAGCCACCGGCCCGCGCAGCAAACGCCTTTGCGCAGCCGAGGACATGGCTCCCGCCGAGGCGGTTCGGGTAACCAGCGAGCGGGTCAGGCCACCACCTCCGCCCCGTCCGCGGCCTCTAAACCCTTCTAGTCCGTCCTTTCCAGTCCACAGCACGCCAGTGGGGGGCAGGGTCCGCCATCACCTTCCCCACTGGCGCACCATCACATCGGACAGGTGGGTTTTGGACATTGTCCGAAGGGGCTACTCCCTCCCCTTTGAGACTACCCCTCCAGCCATGCCACTTCAGCACCACCGCATGTCGGGGGACCATTTGGTACTTCTTCGACAGGAAGTTGCGGCCCTCTTGGCCAAGGGGGCCATCGAGCGCATTCCGACCCCAGAAGTAGGGCGTGGTTATTATTCCCACTACTTTCTGGTGCTCAAAAAGGACAAGGAGGACATGCGTCCTATCTTGGACCTCCGGAACGTCAATCGCTTCCTCCGGATGGAGAAGTTCAAGATGCTCACCCTAGCTCAGGTCTTGACTGCCCTCGACCCTGGAGACTGGATGGTAGCGTTGGACTTGCAGGACGCATATTTTCACATCCCCGTCCTGCCGGCCCACCGGCGTTACCTGCG
Organism: Calotriton arnoldi; assembly: GCA_963921515.1. Classification (NCBI taxonomy): domain Eukaryota; kingdom Metazoa; phylum Chordata; class Amphibia; order Caudata; family Salamandridae; genus Calotriton; species Calotriton arnoldi. The sequence goes on from CAWUFW010004022.1 coordinate 1,257,385, forward strand.
GTTCACGGTAGGCCTCGAGCACTTTCAGTTCACCGTGCTTCCCTTTGTCCTTACCAGCGCCCCTCGGGTGTTCACGAAGGTGATGGCGGTGGTCGCAGCTCATCTCCGCCGGTCAGGGGTTCCAGTCTTCCCCTACCTCGACGACTGGTTGTTGAAGGCGGGCTCGTCCCAGGCCGTCGTCTCCCACCTCCAGACTACGGACGGACTCCTGCACTGGCTGGGGTTCTCCATCAATGTGCCGAAGTCACACCTGGTTCCTTCTCCACAGCTCCTTTTCATCGGAGCGGTTCTGGACACAACGCAGTTTCGGGTCTATCCTCCCGAAACGTGAGTCCAGGATATTCAGGCTATGATTCCGATCTTTCAGCCTCTATCCTGGGTTTCGGTACGGATGACGCTGAGGCTGCTGGGCCTCAGGGCCTCCTGAATCCTGCTGGTCGATCATGCCAGATGGCATATGCGGGCTCTGCAGTGGGACCTGAAGTTCCAGTGGGCGCAGCATCAGGGGAACCTGTCCGATTACGTCCAGATCTCGGAGGGAACTGCACGACAGTTGCAGTGGTGGCTCTCGAACCGGCAATGGGTCACGGGCAGATCCCTCTCCCTTCCCCAGCCAGAGCACACAGTTGTGACGGATGCGTCCCTTCTGGGATGGGGCGGTCACATGGGAGAGGCGGAGATCAGAGGCCTCTGGTCTCCGGCGGAGTCCCGGCTCCATATCAACCTTCTGGAGCTCCGGGCGATCCGACTTTCACTGAAGGCATTCCTTCCCTCTGTCAAGGGGAAGGTAGTGCAGGTGTTCACAGACAACACCACCGCCATGTGGTACTGCAACAAACAGGGCGGGGTGGGGTCGTGGACCCTTTGTCAGGAGGCTCTGCGTCTCTGGACATGGCTGGAACATCAGGGCATATTCCTGATGGTTCAATACCTGGCAGGTTCCCTGAATGCCAGGGCGGACGAACTCAACCGCAGGTGCATGATGGATCACGAATGGAGTCTTCACTCAGAGGTGGCGCAAGGACTCTTTCTACAGTGGGGAGAGCCTTGGTTAGATCTATTCGCCACCGAAGAGAACGCGCAATGTCAGAAATTCTGCGCGTTGGAATTTCCAAGGCGGCACTCGCTCGGCGACACTTTTCGTCGCGAGTGGAGTTGCGGTCTGTTGTACGCCTTTCCACCTATACCACTTCTACCCAGAGTGTTGAAGAAGATTCGGCGCGACCGGGCCCAAGTCATCCTTGTGGCTCCGGACTGGGCTCGAAGAGTTTGGTATCCCGAGCTACTCAGTATGAGCGTCGATCCCCCGATCCGTCTGCCTCTTCGGGAGGATCTTCTGTCGCAGCAGCAGGGGACAGTCCTCCACCCGAACCTGTCCAATCTCCACCTCCTTGCCAGGCGTCCCTCCACTAAGGTGGTATACGCCTGCAGGTGGAACAAGTTTGTGGCATGGTGCACAGCAAAGGCTGTGAATCCCCTTTCTGCCCCTCTTTCTGCGTTTCTACTGTTCTTTCTTTCTCTGGCCCAACAGGGTTCTGCCCTGGGTACCATCAAGGGCTACCTTTGTGCAATCTCGGCCTTCCTCAGGCTTCCTGATCAGCCCTCCCTTTTCAAGTCCCGTTGTTAACAGGTTTCTTAAAGGCATTACACACCTTTTCCCTCCTGTTCCGTTTGTGATGCCTCAGTGGGACTTGAACTTGGTTCTTACCTTTTTAATGTGTGCTCCCTTTGAGCCTCTCCATATCTGTCCTCTTCGTCTTCTCACTCTGAAGACAGCCTTTCTGGTGGCTATCACCTCCGCTCGGCGGGTGAGTGAGCTCCAGGCTCTTTTTTGCAAGCCCCCCTTTCTGTCTGTCCATCCAGACAAGGTTGTTCTTAGAACGCGTCCGTCCTTCTTGCCAAAGGTGGTCACTGCCTTCCACATTGGGCAGACCATCACTTTGCCCACCTTCTTTCCGCCTCCTCATCCTTCCAGAGAGGAAGAGAGGCTCCACCGTCTGGACCCAAAACGTGCGATTTGTTTCTATCTGAACCACACACAACAGTTCAGGGTGGACGACCAGCTCTTTGTTGGCTACGTGGGCGCCAAAAAAGGTCGGGTGGTACACAAGCGGACCATCTCCCGCTGGGTTGTCTTGTGCATCAAAGCCTGCTATTCTTTGGCTAAGAAGGAGCCCCCTGTTGGGCTACGTGCCCATTCCACCAGGGCGACAGCCGCCATCACGGCTTTGGGACGTGGTGTCCCGTTGCAGGACATTTGTCAGGCAGCTACGTGGGCCTTGCTGCACACGTTTACCAAGCATTACTGCCTTGACAGCCAAGTCCGGAGAGACGGCTTTTTTGGCCGTTCTGTTCTCCGGGACTTCCTCGTCTGATCTTTGTTCGCAGACCCACCACCGGGGTTGGTATTGCTGGGGTATCTATTCTAAGGTAAGGAATCTGTCACTAACGTGTCTCTTTCAGATGCACAAGTTACTAACTTGTGTAACGATATATCTGTAAGAGACAGTAGTTAGTGACAGATTCCTTACCACCCCACCCATCCTCCCCGTTCTGCGAAGTGATTTCTAGGGTTAAGGTCATCCCTTTCAGGGCCCGAGTTTTCAGACACCAGAGTCAGTTTCTTGCATGGCTCTGCGTCTCTGGCGCGGAAAGTCGTGTACAGAACTGACGCCAGCGCGCATGGGCGGCGTCTAAGTACTGGCCGCGACGTCATCCCGGCGATCACGACGCCGACGATGGACGCGGAGCCGCACGACGCCGCCTACCGACGCGCAGGGGTACTGCTACGCAAAACTTTCCGGATCCAGCCTGACGCCTGGGGATATTCTAAGGTAAGGAATCTGTCACTAACTACTGTCTCTTACAGATATATCGTAACACAAGTTAGTAACTTGTGCTTTAGGCCTGTTGAACAGCCTGAGGAGCAAGAGGAGGACTGGGAGGGGTCGGACGACCCTCTCGCTGCAGCCTGCGAGTCTGAACAGGACTGGGCTGAGGAATTGGGGGACGCCAGTGGTCTGGATACCTCACCAGACCTTGGCATGCTGTCTCCTCCTACCGTGGCTATGGAGGAGGGAGCCAGTTATGCAGTGGTGTTGCGTAGGGCGGCGGAGGCCCTACACCTCCAGCTCCCTACTGTGGCCGTCAGGACTAACCTCCTGACAGAGGTGCTTCAGCCAGCAGCTACTTCTGCGGAGCCGCTGCTGCCCTTTAATGAAGCCTTTTCGGACGTTCTTTTGGGCACTTGGTCCAGGCCCACCACAGGGGCTCCTGTGGATAGGAACGTGGCCCGACGCCATCGCCCGACTCCGGGTGACCCCATTTTCCTCTCCCAACATCCCACCCCCGAGAGCTTGGTTGTCCAAGCCTCTGCTTCCCCAGCCACCTTCCCTTCCGCACCACCGGATAGGGAATCCAAGAAGCTGGATCAGTTTGGGAAGAAGATTTTCTCTTCCACCAGCTCTGCGCTGCGGTCCGTGAACACCGCGTGCCTCTTAGGCCGTAATTCCCACTCTCTGTGGGATACGGTGGCGAACGTCTTGCCCGAGTGTCCGGAGGAGGCCCGGCCTGCTCTCGCCCAGGCTGTTGCAGAGGGAAGAGTCGCAGCGAAGTTCATGATCCGTTGTGGTCTAGACTCCGCCGACTCACTGGGCAGATCCATTGCAACGACGGTGGCGGTTCGCCGTCACGCCTGGTTGAGAGCCACTGGATTTTCAGGGGATTTCCAAAACACCCTTATGGACATGCCCTTTGATGGCCGTCGCCTCTTCGGCGACAAAGCGGACAGCGCGTTAGAGAGGTTTAAGGACTCACTGGCTACGGCCAAGTCCTTGGGACTCTCGGCGGTCCGCCCTCCTCCGCCTTCCGCTTTTCGCTCCTTTCGTGGCACAGGAAGGGGCGCCCACAGCGTTCGCAACAGAGCCACAGGCCGACGCAGTAGTCATCCCAGCGAGGCCGCGGACGCGGGTTCCGCTGTGGCGGACAAAGGGGCCAGCGAGCGGGTCAGTCCACCACCACCCCGGCCACCACTGCCTCCAAACCTTCCTAGTCCGAACTTTCAGGCCCATCAAACGCCAGTGGGCGGCAGGCTCCGCCATCACCTCCCCCACTGGCGCACCATCACTTTGGACTGGTGGGTTTTGGAGATAGTCTGGAGGGGCTACTCCCTCCCCTTCGAGACTACCCCCCCGGCCATGCCACCTCTATACCACTGCATGTCGGGGGATCAGTTGGTGCTTCTTCAGCAGGAAGTTGTGGCCCTCTTGGCCAAGGGGGCCATTGAGCGCGTTCCGACGCACGAAGTAGGTTGTGGTTGTTATTCCCACTACTTTGTGGTGCCCAAGAAGGACAAAGGCCTGCGTCCTATGTTGGACCTCCGGAACGTCAATCGCTTCCTCCGCAAAGAGAAGTTCAAGATGCTCACTCTAGCTCAGGTCTTGTCTGCTTTCGACCCACAAGACTGGATGGTAGCGCTGGACTTGCAGGACGCCTATTTTCACATCCCCGTCCTGCCAGCCCATCGGCGTTACCTGCGGTTCACGGTAGGCCACGAGCACTTTCAGTTTACCGTGCTCCCCTTTGGCCTTACCAGCGCCCCTTGGGTGTTCACTAACGTGATGGCGGTGGTCGCAGCTCATCTGCGCAGATCAGGGGTCTCGGTCTTCCCCTATCTCGACGATTGGTTGTTGAAGGCGGGCTCGCCCCAGACAGTCGCCTCCCACCTCCAGACTACAGCCGACCTCCTGCACTTGCTGGGGTTCTCCATCAATGTGCCGAAGTCGCACCTGATTCCCTCCCAGAAGCTCCTCTTTATCGGAACGGTTCTGGACACGGCGCAGTTTCAGGTCTATCCTCCCGAACGGTGAGTCCGGGATATTTGGGCTCTGATTCCCATCTTTCAGCCCTTGTCCCGGGTTTCGGTCAGAGTGACTCTGAGGCTGCTGGGCCTCATGGCCTCCTGCTGGTCAATCATGCCAGGTGGCATATGCGGGCTCTGGATTGGGACCTGAAGTTCCAGTGGGCGCAGCATCAGGGAAACCTGTCCTATCACGTCCAGATCTCGGAGGGCGCTGCACAACAATTGCAGTGGTGACTCACGAACCAGCATTGGGTCGACGGCAGATCCCTCTCCCTTCCCCAACCGGAGTTCACAGTGGTGACGGATGCGTCCCTCCTTTTGATGGGGCGGCCACTTGGGAGAGGCGGAGATCAGAGGCCTCTGGTCTCCGGCGGAGTCCTGGCTCCATATCAACCTTTTGGAGCTGCGGGCGATCAGGCTTGCACTGAAGGCATTCCTTCCCTCTGTCAAGGGGAGATTAGTGCAGGTGTTCACAGACAACACCACCGCCATGTGGTACTGCAACAAACAAGGCGGGGTGGGGTCGTGGACCCTCTGTCAGGAGGCTCTGCGTCTCTGGACATGGCTGGAACATCAGGGCATGTCCCTAGTGGTTGAACACCTGGCAGGTTCTCTGAACGCCAGGGCGGACGAACTCAGCCGCAGGTGCATGCTCGATCACGAATTCCGTCTTCATTTGGAGGTGGCGCAAGGTCTCTTTCAGCATTGGGGAGAGCCTTGGTTAGATCTATTCGCCACCGAAGAGAACGCGCAATGTCATCAGTTCTGCGCGTTGGAATTTCCAAGGCGGCACTCGCTCGGCGACGCTTTTCATCGCGAGTGGAGTTGCGGTCTGTTGTACGCCTTTCTGCCTATACCACTTCTGCCCAGAGTGCTGAAGAAGATCAGGTGCGACCGGGTCCAAGTCATTCTTGTGGCTCCGGACTAGACTCGAAGAGTATGGTATCCCGAGCTACTCAGTATGAGCATCGATCCCCCGATCCGACTGCCTCTTCGGGAGGATCTTCTGTCGCAGCAGCAGGGGACGGTCCTCCACCCGAACCTGTCCAGCCGCCACCTCTTTGCGTGGAGATTGAGCGGCGGCAGTTGATTACAGGCGTCCCTCTACTAAAGTGGTATACGCATGCAGGTGGAACAAATTTGTGGCATGGTGCACAGCAAAGGCTGTGGATCCCCTTTCTGCCCCTCTTTCTGAGGTTCTACTGTTCCTTCTTTCTTTGGCCCAGTAGGGCTCTTCTCTGGACACTATCAAGGGCTACCTTTCTGCTATTTCGGCCTTTTCAGGCTCCCTGATCAGCCCTCTCTTTTCAAGTCCCCTGTTGTAAATAGGTTTCTTAAAGGCATTACACACCTTTTTCCTCCTATTCCTTTCGTGATGCCTCAGTGGGACTTGAATCTGGTTCTGACATACTTGATGTGCGCTCCCTTTGAGCCCCTTCACAACTGTCCTCTTCGTCTTTTAACATTAAAGACTGCCTTCCTGGTGGCCATCACTTCCACTAGGCAGGTGAGTGAGCTCCAGGCTCTTTCTTGTAAGCCTCCTTTCCTTTCCGTCCATCCGGACAAGGTTGTGCTCAGGCCCCGTCCTTCCTTTTTGCCAAAAGTGGTTACGGCCTTTCACATTGGGCAGACTATTACCTTGCCCACCTTTTTTCCGCCTCCGCATCCTTCCAGAGAGGAAGATCGGCTCCACCGTCTGGACCCAAAACGTGCGCTTTCTTTTTATCTCAACCGCACACATCAGTTCCGGGTGGATGACCAGCTTTTTGTTGGCTACGTTGGCACCAAGAAAGGTCGGGCGGTCCATAAGAGAACCATCTCCTGCTGGGTTGTCTTGTGTATCAAAGCCTGTTACTCTTTGGCTAAAAAAGAACCTCTGGTGGGGCTGCGTGCTCATGCCACCAGAGCTACTGCAGCCACTACTGCATTGGGACGTGGTGTCCCCCTGCAAGACATCTGTCAGGCAGCCATGTGGGCCTCGCTGCACACGTTTACCAAACATTATTGCCTGGACAGCCAAGTCCGGAGAGACGGCTTCTTTGGCCGTTCTGTTCTCCGTGACTTTCTGGTGTGATCTTAGTTCGCAGACCCACCACCGGGGTTGATATTGCTGGGGTATCTATTCTAAGGTAAGGAATCTATCACTATGTGTTTCTTTCAGATGCACAAGTTACTTACCTTCGGTAACGATATATCTGTAAGAAACATTAGTAGTGATAGATTCCTTACCGCCCCACCCATCCTCCCCGTTCTGCGAACTGATTTCTAGGGTTAAGGTCATCCCTTTCAGGGCCCTAGTTTCAATGCACCAGTGGTCAGTATCTTGCATGGCTCTGCGTTCCTGGCGCGGAAAGTCGTGTACAGAACTGACGTCAGCGTGCGTGGGCGGCGTCTAAGTAGTGTCCGCGACGTCATCTCGGCGACCACGACGCCAACCACGGACGCGGAGCCGCACGACGCCCCTTCCGACGCGCAGGGGTACTCCTGACAAAAACTTTCTGGATCCAGTCTGACGCCTGAGGATATTCTAAGGTAAGGAATCTATCACTACTAATGTTTCTTACAGATATATCGTTACCGAAGGTAAGTAACTTGTGCGTCATTTCCTTTCTTTCTGTGCTTTCCAACACGGTTTCTGAGCACCACTCCCAATCTTGTCTGTATTCCGATGCCTTCTAAAACAAATTCAGTGTGCTAGGAACCGATGTCCCAACCCAAAATATCTGAGAGAGACTGTAGCTATAGATTCCTTACCTTGTGAATTACCCCCAGGCGTCAGACTGCATCCGCGTCTGTTGTCGGCGTCATGGTCGCTGGGATGACGTTGCGGTGTCTACTTAGATGCCGCCCCCGCGCGCTGACTTCAGTTCTTTCTTTCTTCTGCGCCGAGCGCAGATCCAGAGAGAGCATTGCCCCTTAGACATTTTTTTGACAAAACTTTTTTTTTCGACTTCTTTTTTGAGTCTTCGACTCCTGGTAGCACAAGGGATGTTCCATCGTCGGACCGGTTTCAAGCCTTGTGACTCCTGTCACAAGTTGATGTCTGTCACAGATCTGCACCTCGTGTGCCTTTGGTGCCTGGAGCGCGACCACGACCCGAAGTTGTGCTCCGACTGCCGGGCTATGAATCCGAAGTCTGTGCGGGAGCGGTCCCAAAAGCTCTTGGAGGCACCGGCTGTCTGCTCTGTGTCATTCGAGGTCCCGGTCGAAAGGAAGGTCTCTGGACCGGTTGCGGAGCCACCACCACTGGTCATCGAAGTCTTCGCACTCCATGGGTAAGTCGAAGCACAAGAAAAAGGCGGAGAAGCATCGTGGTGGCCGCGGCTCTGTGGTAGATGTGAGGGGGGCAGGGGTCGGTGGGGGCCCCTGAGTGGATGCTTTTCATGGTCAAGGCGGTGTCTTCGGCCGTGATCGGTGTCCAGATGGAGATGGTGGGCTGGCTGGTGTTTCTGGGGGGCGGGGGCCGTCTGTTGCACCTGGTGGATGGGCGATAAAGTTGTCGTAGAGGTTTTTGATCTTGAGGTGGAAATAGGTTCCAAGCTTGTCGCAGAGGTCTTGAGATGGGATGATGTCTGTGGCTTCGCTGCGTGGGTTGGTGAATTCTTGAATGACACTGAAAAGTTCCTTGGAGTTGGTGGAGTTGGCCAGGATTTTGTTGTGGATGAAGTTCCTCTTGGTGGCCCTGATCTGGTTGTGGTAGTCTGTCATGGCGTCCTTGTACTTGGTGTGGTTTTCGGTTGTCTTGGTGTTTCTCCAGGCGTCTGCAGGTGCGTCTGGCTTCTTGGAGAGCAGTGGTGAACCAGGCGGCTTTCCTGGGGCATTGTCGGTCGGGGTTGCATAGCGGGGCGAGCTCGTCTGCGCAGTTGGAGATCCAGGTGTGGAGTTCTCTGGCTGCGTCGTTTGCGTCGGGTCCCCAGGTGTGGTTGTCGGGTGAGGGTGGAGTTAAGTTGCTCGTCGGTAACCTTGCTCCAGTTCCTTCGAGGTGGGCGTGGGGCTGGTTTGGGTGCCTTGGGTTTGTTGATGGCGAAGTGTACGCAGTGGTGGTCGGTCCAGGGCGGCTGCGTTGTGTGGGTTAATTGGACGCTGTTTCCTGCCGCGAAGATGGGGTCGAGGGTGTGTCCTGCTCTGTGGGTCAGTGTGTTGACGAGTTGATCTGAAAGAAACACATAGTGATATATTCCTTACCTTAGAATATCCCCAGGCGTCAGACTGGATCCGGAAAGTTTTCGTCAGCAGTACCCCTGCGCGTCGGTAGGGGCGTCGTGCGGCTCCGCGTTCGTCGTTGGCGTCGTGGTCGCCGAGATGACGTCGCGGGCGCTACTTGGACGCCGCCCACGCGCGCTGACGTCAGTTCTTTCTTTTTCTGCGCCATCAAGCGCAGATCCGGAGAGAGCGGTACCCTTAGTCTTTTTTTACTACGGTTTTTGAAATCTTTTTCTCATCTTTTTCGAGTTGATTCCACTCCTGGTGCATTTAGGGATGCCCGGTTTTAAGTCCTGCGAGGACTGTCATCGGATGATGTCGGTGATGGACCCGCACCGCGTGTGTCTCTTCTGCAAGGGGCGCGACCACGACCCGAAGTCGTGCCCCGACTGCCGGTCCATGGCGCCGAAGTCATTGCGGGAGCAGTCCCGAAAGCTGCTTCAAGCCTGGCAGTCCGCTCCGCGCCGTGAGAGGTCCCGGTCCAGAGGGAGGTCGAGGAACCGTGCGCGGAGTCATCGGCGATCGTCAGGATCGAAGTCTTCGCACTCGGGGTCAGATAAGGCGAAGCACAAGAAGTCGAAGAAACGTCATCGTTCTCCGACTTCCCCTCGCCGGTCGCGCGACTCGGCTTAGGGTACGGGTGGTGCCACCCCCGCCGCTCCGGCGGAGTCCATGGAGTCGCCGCCCGACTACCCGCCCTTCCTGGGGTCGTCGGCGACTCCGGCCCAGATACAGGACTTCCTGTCGGCCATGGCTCGCCTCTTTGGGCCGTCGGGTCCCGCCGGTGCGCCTTCGGGCCCCGCGGTCCCGCATGGGTGTCCTCGCATTTCCTCCGGCCCCGGCGTCGCTGTCGGCTCCGGCCCCGTTGCCACAGGACATCCTTGGATCCAGGCCTGGATCCCGGTCGACGCCGGTTGATCTCGTTACGCCTCCACCGACGTCGACCCCACCGGCACCGATCCTGATGCCGCCCGCTCCTCGGAAGTGGACGCGGCTTCAGTCCGGCATCGGTCGATGCCGTTCTCGACGCCGTTTGGGGAATTCTATCCCCATGTCCCTGCTCCTTATTTTCGGCCTGTTGAACAGCCTGAGGAGCAAGGGGAGGACTGGGAGGGTTCGGACGACCCTCTCGCTGCAGCCTGCGAGTCTGAACAGGACTGGGCTGAGGAATTGGGGGACGCCAACGGTCTCGATACCTCACCAGATCTTTGCATGCGGTCTCCTCCTTCCGTGGCTACGGAGGAGGAAGCCAGTTATGCAGTGGTGTTGCGTAGGGCGGCGGAGGCCCTACACCTCCAGCTCCCTACTGTGGCCGTCAGGTCTAACCTCCTGACAGAGGTGCTTCAGTCAGCAGCTACTTCTGCGGAGCCGCTGCTGCCCTTTAATGAAGCCCTTTCGGACGTTCTTTTGGGCACTTGGTCCAGGCCCACCACAGGGGCTCTTGTGGATAGGAGCGTGGCCCGACGCCATCGCCCGGCTCCGGGTTACCCCATTTTCCTCTCCCAACATCCCACCCCCGAGAGCTTGGTTGTCCAAGCCTCTGCTTCCCCAACCGCCTTCCCTTTCGAACCACCAGATAGGGAATACAAGAAGCTGGATCAGTTTGGGAAGAAGATTTTCTCTTCCACCAGCTCAGCGCTGCGGTCCGTGAACACCGCATGCCTCTTGGGCCGTTATTCCCACTGTTTGTGGGATACGGTGGCGAACGTGCTGTCTCAGTGTCCGGAGGAGGCCCGGCCTACTCTCGCCCAGGCTGTTGCAGAGCGGAGAGACGCAGCCAAGTTCATGATCCGTTGTGGTCTAGACACCGCCGACTCACTGGGTAGATCCATTGCAATGACAGTGGCAGTTCGCCGTCACGCCTGGTTGAGGACTACTAGATTTTCAGGGGATGTCCAAAACACCCTTATGGACATGCCCTTTGATGGGCGTCGCCTCTTTGGCGACAAGGCGTACAGCGCGTTGGAGCAGTTTAAGGACTCCCGGGCTACGGCCAAGTCCTTAGGACTCTCGGCAGTCCGCCCTCCTCCGCCTTCCGCTTTTCGCTCCTTTCGTGGCACAGAAAGGGGCGCCCCGCAGCGTTCGCAACAGAGCCACCGGCCGGCGCAACAGTCAGCGCGGCCGCGGTTTCCACCGTGGCGGACAAAGGGGCCAGCGGGCGGGTCAGACCACCACCACCACCCCCGCCACCTCTGCCTCCAAACCTTCCTAGTCCGAACTTTCAGGCCCATTAAATGCCAGTGGGCGGCAGGCTCCGCCATCACCTCCCCCACTGGCGCACCATCACTTCAGACAGGTGGGTTTTAGAGATAGTCCGAAGGGGCTACTCCCTCCCCTTCGAGACTACCCCCCCAGCCATGCCGCCTCAATACCACCGCATGTCAGGGGATCACTTGGTGCTTCTTCAGCAGGAAGTTGCGGCCCTCTTGGCCAAGGGGGCCGTCGAGCGCGTTCCGACGCACGAAGTAGGTCGTGGTTGTTATTCCCACTACTTTGTGGTGCCGAAGAAGGACAAAGGCCTGCGTCCTATCTTGGACCTCTGGAACGTCAATCGCTTCCTCCGCAAGGAGAAGTTCAAGATGCTCACTCTAGCTCAGGTCTTGTCTGCTCTCGACCCACAAGACTGGATGGTGGCGCTGGACTTGCAGGACGCATATTTCCACATCCCCGTCCTGCCAGCCCACAGGCGTTACCTGCGGTTCATGGTAGGCCATGAGCACTTTCAGTTTACCGTGCTCCCCTTTGGCCTTACCAGCGCCTCTCGGGTGTTCACCAAGGTGATGGCGGTGGTCGCAGCTCATCTGCGCAGATCAGGGGTCTCAGGCTTCCCCTATCTCGACGACTGGTTGTTGAAGGCGGGCTCGCCCCAGACAGTCGTCTCCCACCTCCAGACTACGGCCGACCTCCTGCACTTGCTGGGGTTCTCCATCAGTGTGCCGAAGTCGCACCTGATTCCCTCCCAGAAGCTCCTCTTTATCGGAGCGGTTCTGGACACGGCGCAGTTTCGGGTCTATCCTCCCGAACAGCGAGTCCGGGACATTCGGGCTCTGATTCCCATCTTTCAGCCCTTGTCCTGGGTTTTGGTCAGAGTGACTCTGAGGCTGCTGGGCCTCATGGCCTCCTGCATCCTGCTGGTCAATCATGCCAGGTGGCATATGCGGGCTCTGCAGTGGGACTTGTAGTTCCAGTGGGCGCAGCCTCAGGGGAACCTGTCCGATCACCTCCAGATCTCGGAGGGCACTGCACAACAATTGCAGTGGTGGCTTGCGGACCGACATTGGGTCGACGGCAGATCCCTCTCCCTTCCCCAACCAGAGTTCACAGTGGTGACGGATGCGTCCCTCCTGGGATGGGGAGGCCACATGGGAGAGGCGGAGATCAGAGGCCTCTGGTCTCCTGTTGAGTCCCGGCTCCATATCAACCTTTTGGAGCTGCGGGCGATCAGGCTTGCACTGAAAACATTCCTTCCCTCTGTCAAGGGGAGAGTAGTGCAGGTGTTCACGGACACCACCACCTCCATGTGGTACTGCAACAAACAAGGCGGGGTGGGGTCGTGGACCCTCTGTCAGGAGGCTCTGCGTCTCTGCACATGGCTGGAACATCAGGGTATGTCCCTGGTGGTTCAACACCTGGCAGGTTCTCTGAACTCCATGGCGGACGAACTCCGCCGCAGGTGCATGCTCGATCACGAATGGCATCTTCACTCGGAGGTGGCACAAGGTCACTTTCAGCAGTGGGGAGAGCCTTGGTTAGATCTATTCGCCACTGAAGAAAACGCGCAATATCATCAGTTCTGCGCGTTGGAATTTCCAAGGCGGCACACGCTCGGCGACGCTTTTCGTCGTGAGTGGAGTTGCGGTCTGTTGTACGCTTTTCCGCCTATACCACTTCTGCCCAGAGTGCTGAAGAAGATCAGGCGCGACCGGGCCCAAGTCATTCTTGTGGCTCCGGACTGGGCCCGAAGAGTATGGTATCCCGAGCTACTCAGTATGAGCATGGATCCCCCGATCAGACTGCCTCTTCGGGAGGATCTTCTGTCGCAGCAGCAGGGGACGGTCCTCCACCCGAACCTGTCCAGCCTCCACCTCTTTGCGTGGAGATTGAGCGGAGGCAGTTGATTCCCTTTGACTTGCCTCCTGAAGTTTGTGACGTTATTCTGGCAGCCAGGCGTCCCTCTACTAAAGTGGTATACGCCTGCAGGTGGAACAAATTTGTGGCATGGTGCACAGCAAAGGCTGTGGATCCCCTTTCTGCCCCTCTTTCAGAAGTCCTTTTGTTCCTTCTTTCTTTGGCCCAGCAGGGCTCTGCTCTGGGCACTATCAAGGGCTATCTTTCTGCTATTTCGGCCTTTCTCAGGCTCCGTGATCAGCCCTCTCTTTTCAAGTCCCCTGTTGTAAATAGGTTTCTTAAAGGCATTACACACCTTTTTCCCCCTATTCCTTTCGTGATGCCTCAGTGGAACTTGAATCTGGTTCTGACGTACTTGATGTGCGCTCCCTTTGAGCCCCTTCACAACTGTCCTCTTCGTCTTTTGACGTTAAAGACTGCCTTCCTGGTGGCCATCACTTCCACCATGCGAGTGAGTGAGCTCCAGGCTCTTTCCTGTAAGCCTCCTTTCCTTTCAGTCCATCCGGACAAGGTTGTGCTCAGGCCCCGTCCTTCCTTTTTGCCAAAAGTGGTTACGGCCTTTAACATTGGGCAAACTATTACCTTGCCCACCTTTTTTCTGCCTCCGCATCCTTCCAGAGAGGAAGAGCGGCTCCACCATCTGGACCGAAAACGTGCGCTTTCTTTTTATCTCAACCGCACACAGCAGTTCCGGGTGGATGACCAGCTTTTTGTTGGCTACGTTGGCACCAACAAGGGTCGGGCAGTCCATAAGAGAACCATCTCCCGCTGGGTTGTCTTGTGTATCAAAGCCTGTTACTCTTTGGCTAAAAAAGAACCTCCGGTGGGGCTGCGTGCTCATTCCACCAGAGCGACTGCAGCCACTACTACATTGGGACGTGGTGTCCCCCTGCAAGACATATGTCAGGCAGCCACGTGGGCCTCGCTGCACACGTTTACCAAGCATTACTGCCTGGACAGCCAAGTCCGGAGAGACGGCTTCTTTGGCCGTTCTGTTCTCCGTGACTTTCTGGTGTGATCTTAGTTCGCAGACCCACCACCGGGGTTGGTATTGCTGGGGTATCTATTCTAAGGTAAGGAATCTATCACTATGTGTTTCTTTCAGATGAACAAGTTACTTACCTTCGGTAACGATACATCTGTAAGAAACATTAGTAGTGATAGATTCCTTACCGCCCCACCCATCCTCCCCTTTCTGTGAACTGATTTCTAGGGTTAAGGTCATCCCTTTCAGGGCCTAGTTTCAATGCACTAGTGGTCAGTATCATGCATGGCTCTGCGTTCCTGGCGCGGAAAGTCGTGTACAGAACTGACGTCAGCGCGCGTGGGCGGCGTCCAAGTAGCGGCCGCGACGTCATCTCGGCAACTACGACGCCAACGACGAACGCGGTGCCGTACGACGCCCCTACCGACGCGCAAGGGTACTGCTGACGAAAACTTTCCGGATCCAGTCTGACCCCTGGGGATATTCTAAGGTAAGTAATCTATCACTACTAATGTTTCTTACAGATATATATCGTTACTGAAGGTAAGTAACTTGTTCTTTAAGTCCGATGCTGTCGAGGTTGTCACGAAGGATAGTGGAGTTGGGGTCACTGTGGTTGTTGAGGTGGAACTTCAGGTCTCCAATGAGTATGTAGTTTGTTGAGGTGATGGCGTGGGGTGCGATGAAGTCGGTGGTGGTGGTGGCGAAGGGTGTTCGGGGGCCGGGTGGTCTGTAGATGAGGGTTCCTCGGAGTGTGGCTTTGGGGGTGGTCTGGATCTGGAATTGCAGGTGTTCGGCGGAGGGGAAGGTTTCGCTGGAGGTGGTGAGGCTGAGGGTGCTCTTGTGGGCGATGGCGAGGCCCCCTCCTGGGTGGTTGGGGTGGTCTTTCCTCTGGATCTTGGATGTCTGGGCGGAGGATGCGTTGGTCCAGGTCTCTGTGAAGAAGCCGATGTCGGGCGAGAGAGTCGAGCAGGCTCCAGATTTCCATGGCGTGTTTTTGTACGGAGCGTACGTTGAGGAGGATGCATTTTAGGGTGTCGCCGGTGATGGCCTCGGCGGTGTTGGAAGCCGGGGTGGCGGTGAGGGTCTGGCGGCAGTGGAGGCAGGAGAACTGGCCGTGGGTCGTGTTCGGCTAGACCTGTTGGCATTCTCTAAGTCTTCCAGGGTTGAGTGCGAGGAGGGTGGTGGTGTCGTAGCGATGGGTAGTGGGAGGTCCAGGGTTCCTGGCGCTGGCCGCGGTCGGGTCGCGGACGGGCGCAGACGGACTTGCCTTTTGCGCGCCAGTGGCGCGCCTGCTGCGCACGTCCACTACGCGACCGCGCAGCGGCCGCCATTAAGTAGGGGAGGTGGGAGGGAGGAGAGGCTGGGAGGCGGGAGCGGGGGAATTCCGGGGGGGAGGGGCTGCATGGGCAGCAACGGCGAAAGGAACAGGCAGGCACGAGAAAATAAAAACAGTGGTGGAATTAGAGCAGGACACAGATGGGTACAATAACAGTGGCACAACAGGGAAAAATTAAGAGAAAAAAAAACAGCTGAGAAAGGTTACGGTGGTTGCAGGCAGTCTGGTCCCAGTTGGAGCGGGCAGCAGGAGCGGGCAGCAGCCTCGAACCTCCCAAGGAGGAGGTCAGGGTCTGGAGGCAAGAGACGGCACAGCGGAGCTGTGGGGAGAGAGTGGACCTAGACCGAGGGCTGTCAAAGACCCACACAAGGTGTGTTTCAGTTGTCTTGGCCCGGGTCACAGTACGAAGTAGTGTGATAAGTGTGCCCTCATGCACCTAAAGACGATCCGGGTCTCAAAACTGGATGTTGCTTAATAGAAGTCATCACAGCCTTCACATAAGCCCTACTCCAATTTACAAGTGCGGTCTCAGTTCCTCTCCCATTACTGCAGCGCACTCAAAGCCACCACTAAGTCAAAATCGAAGTCAAAGTGCAAACATAGAAAACAATGTGGCAATTGACCTCCTGTACTGCTTCTCTGATCCTAAAGAGAATGTTCTAAGCAATGTCAGTCGTTCACTTTCAAGGTCTTCTGTCGTGGAGCTGATTCATCAACTGATTCTGGCGGGCCCTGAGTTCCCCAGGCCATTGGTAATGCCAGAGCAGATTGCAGCTTTTAAGGAGGGCATGCTGCAGATTTTTGGAACACTTCAGGTTCTCTCTGGCATGCGGTCAGGCAAAGGGAACTGCAAGGGTCCCCAGTTGTGTTACGTCAACAGATCCATCCTTAACACCATCTGAACCTTTCAGACCCATTTTGGGCCCCTTACCAACACTGGTACAGCTTTTTGTTCTGGCTCCGAGACCCGCATCTGTCTGTCCCTTCCAGCAGTGACAGCGCCGGAAGAGGATGCTGTACTGATACCAATGTTGGACACCGATCCAACTTCAGCTCAATCTCGACCAATTTTGTGCTACAAAAAAAGTGCGGCCTATTGTCATTCATCCTGTGCCAGTGCTTCTACCACGATGCATACACCAGCAGAGGCTCTGTTATCTTTCTGGCTCTGACTCAGAGCAAGGAACACCCCATGTCAAGATGAGGATGGTTATCTTCCCTCTCACTAAAACATTATGAATTCTGCATGGATTTGCAAGAGGCAAGTGGGCTTGACACCTCTCCTGAGGAAGACCTTGAATCGCCAATTGGGCTCGAATAGAAGAAAGTGCCTCCTCTTTACATTAGTGCTCCGGAGGGCAATTGAGGTTCTGAATTTACAGCTGCCTTCAGTTGAGACCAAAACAAACATCCTGATAGAAATTGTGCAGCATGGGCTAACTGCTTACAGGTCCTTACTCCTTTTTAACAAGGTCCTCGCTGATACCCTGATCAGTGTGAAATCCATGCTCCTGCCTGTGAATAGCCAGGTGGCCAGACTTCACAAACTGGCTCCTGGCACCCCTGATTTTCTTACCAAACACCCTACTCCAGAAAGCCTCGTGGATTAAAGTGAATCTAACTCATTCTCCACCACTCCCTGTGACGGGGAATCCAAGAGGTTTGAGGCTTTGGTAAGTGTAAGTTTTCCTCCACCAGTCTGGCACTGCGTTCGGTAAACGCTGTCTTCTTACTGGATCGCTATACATACGCCTTGTGGGACAAGGCCAACGATATCATGCTGGTGTTTTCAGAGGATATTAGAGTCTCTTTGGCACAGATGATTCTTGCAGCGCAAGATGCAGCCAATTATGTTATCCACGCTGTTTTGATAGAGACCTCTAGCCACAGATTTTACACCTTTTGAATATTCCCCAGGCATCGGACTAATCTACAAACTTTTCAACAATGCTTCTGCGTGGCGGAAGGTGGCACCTTGCGGCTCCGCACCGATGAAGTTCCGCTCCAGAAATAGGCTCCACTCCTGTACTCTGACGCCAGTTTCTTTCTTTCCACACCACCAGATGCGGATCCGGAGCTTCTCTTGTCTCTCGCAAGTTTCTTTCAAATTTCTACAGTGTGCAAGGGATAGCACCCTCTAAGCTGACAGGTTTTAAACTCTGCAAGGAATGTTGCAAGCAGATGTCTGTGACAGATCCTCACCAGATTTGCCTATGATGCCTGGGGTAGGGCCACAACTCCAAGACCTGCAGTGACTGTGCATCAATGAACTTGAAGCCATCACCAATCGCAAGGCAAAAATGTATGTAGCCAAGCACAAAAAGGCACAGCGTAGAGACTGCTCGAAGTCAAAGGTCTGATCTTGGTCCCGCTCCTAATCCCAGAGTTGACAAAGCTGTTCTAGAGGTCGGTCTTCATAGCTCTCCAAGTCCTTAGGTAAGCACAAAACATAGAAGTCGAAGTGGAGTTCTGCTCCTTCTCGCCATTCCCACTCACCCGATGAAGCGCCTGGGTGGTGCAACAGTCCCTGTCCTGCTCTCGAAGTTGGCTGACTTCTGAGTTGATTCCGCAGCTGGTTCCATCACAACCCGAGTTCCAGGGCCTTCAGTCATGCTGCACCAGATCTAGCAGTTATACTCAGACATGTTCTGGCTCTTTGGATCCTTACCGACTCCCTCTTACGTGCATTCGGGCACCATGAAACCTAGAGGACCTACACTTGAGTTTTCGCCAGTGGGGTTTTCCCTCTGTGCCAGCTGGACCCTCTGAGCCACTTGTGCCCTTTGCTCAAGTACCAACACCACCCTGAGGACCACGCCAGGCACGGGTACGTCGACGGCGATAGCAACTTCGCTGCCTAAACCGTTGGCCCCAAACTTCCTCTCCAATGCTGACTCGCCACCGGCCCGACTTCAGCCGACGTCGCAACTAAAGCCAGCCCTGAGGTTTCTACACTTCCTTTATCTCAAGACAGACAACATTGATTGCATTTCCTCCTTGTTACTGACTCTGTTCATGACTATGACCAGGGGGATGAGTTAGTTCAGCCCTATGCCACTGATAATTGGTATGAGGATTTGCAAGAGGCTAGTGGGCTAGATACCTCCCCGTAAACTGCATTCTTTTTGCCTCCTGGCCCAGCCACTGAAGAATCTGCCTCTTATGCTATGGTCATGCGTAGGGCGGCTAAAGTCTTCAATCTTCAACTTCCCAGTATGGAGGTCAAACCAAATGTCCTGACCAAAGTCCTGCAACCTTGCCAGACTGCTTCCGAGCATCTGCTCCCCTTCATTGGGGCCCTGATGGATACCCTTCTAGGGGCCTGGGCTAAACCCTGTACCAGCCCTCCGGATAATCGGCAAATTGGCAAACACCACTGCCCTGCCCCAGGTATTTTGGCCTTTCTCTCCCATCACCCCTCTCCATAGAGTCTTGTGGTGCAAGCTTTCACTAGCCAGACCAACCCTAAGAATTTCTCTAGCACTCCCCCCACATGGATTCTAAGAGTGGAAACTTTTGGAAAATGCTTGTTCTCTCCCAGATTGGCTCTGTAGTCAGTCAGTTCCTCCTATTTATTGGGCCGTTATACTCACGCCCTTTGGAACTCTGTGGCATTAGTGCTCCCCGGCGTTCTGGAAGACCTTCGCCCTGTTCTCTCACAAGTCATCCAGTATGGTCATGATTCGGCAAGTTCCAGTTTGCTGTGGCTTGGGCACCACCGATTCTGTTGGACATGCCATAGGCAGTAGTGTTAACATTCGCCGCCATGCGTGGCTGCGATTCACTGAGTTTTCGGGTGACATCCAGTCCTCCCTAATGGACATGTGAATCTGAAAGAGACACGTTAGTGACAGATTCCTTACCTTAGAATATCCCCAGGCGTCAGGCTGGATCCGGAAAGTTTTTTGCGTAGCAGTACCCTTGCGCGTCGGTAGGCGGCGTCGTGCGGCTCCGCGTCCGTCGTCGGCGTCGTGATCGCCGGGATGACGTCGCGGGCAGTACTTAGACGCCGCCCCTGCGCGCTGACGTCAGTTCTTCTTTTTCCGCGCCAGTAAGCGCAGATCCGGGAAGAGCAGTGCCCTAGTCAATTTTTGACTAACTTTTTTGTGAATTTTTTCACTGTTTCTTTCGAGTCTTCATCGACTCCTAGGTGTCAGTAGGGATGCCCGGCTTCAAGCCCTGTGACGTCTGTGGTCGAATGATGTCGATCACGGACCCGCATTTAGAGTGTCTCTACTGTCTCGGCCGAGACCACGACACGAAGTCGTGCCCTGACTGCCGGAAACTTCACCCGAAGGTTTTGCGAGAGCGGTCTCGAAAGCTACTCGAGGTCCGGCAGTCGGCTCCGCGCCACACCAAGCCCCGGTCCCGGGAGAGGTCGAGGGGCCGGTCGCGGAGTCCCCGCCGGTCGTCGGAGTCCAAGTCTTCGCGCTCCTCAGGTAAGTCGAAGCACAAGAAGTCTAAGAAGCATCATCGCTCTAAGACTTCCCCTCGCCGGTCTCGCGACTCGGCTGAGGCCCCTGTCGGCACCGTCCCCGCGGCCCCGGACGTGCCTGTGGAGCCGCCCCCGCATTATCCGTCCTTTCCGGGTTCGGGGGCGACTCCGGCCCAAGTGCAGGAATTCCTGTCGGCCATGGCCCGCCTCTTCGGGCCTCAAGGTCCCTCCGGTGCGCCTTCGGGCCCCGCGGGCCCTGATGGGGTTGCTCCGGCGTCGCCAACGGCTCCGGTCCCGGCGTCGCCTGTTCCGCCAGCCTTGATCCCGGCCTCGGCTCCGGCCCCGAACCCGGCTCCGGTGGTACCGCAACCCCCATCGACGCCGGTTGACCTAACCACGCCTCCGCCAGCGCCGATGTCCCAGGTGCCGTTCCCGACGCCGTCCGGGGCTCCGGACGGCATCGTCCCCCGGTTCTCTCCGGGTCCGGACATGGAGCCGGACGGGCGTCGCCCGACGCCGGCTCCGGCGCCGATGAGACCTTGGGTCCCATATGTCCCTCCTCCTCCATATTTTTCACCAGAGGAGGACCAGGAGAGCTGGGAGGGGTCGGAAGACCCTCTCACACAACAGTGTGAGTATGATCAGGACTGGGCAGAGGAACTTGGGGATGCCAATGGTCTAGATACTTCCCCTGACACTGGCATGCTGTCTCCTCCCGTGGCTACGGAGGAGGGAGCCAATTTCGCAACGGTGTTGCGTAGAGCAGCTGGAGCCTTGCACCTCCAATTGCCTACTCTGGCTATCTGAAAGAGACACGTTAGTGACAGATTCCTTACCTTAGAATATCCCCAGGCGTCAGGCTGGATCCGGAAAGTTTTGCGTAGCAGTACCCTTGCGCGTCGGTAGGCGGCGTCGTGCGGCTCCGCGTCCGTCGTCGGCGTCGTGATCGCCGGGATGACGTCGCGGGCAGTACTTAGGCGCCGCCCCTGCGCGCTGACGTCAGTTCTTCTTTTCCGCGCCAGCAAGCGCAGATCCGGGAAGAGCAGTGCCCTGGTCAATTTTTGACCATACTTTTTGGTGATTTTTTCACTGGTTTTTTCACAACTTTAAGGTGTCGTAGGGATGCCCGGCTTCAAGCGATGCGGCGCCTGTGCGCGGATGATGTCCGTCACCGACCCGCATTGGGAGTGTCTCTTCTGCCTCGGCCGAGGCCACGACACCGAGTCTTGTCCCGAATGCCAGGCCCTCAACCCGAAAGCTTTGCGAGAGCGGTCTCGAAAGCTCCTCGAGGCCCGGCATTCGGCTCCGCGGAAGCCCCGGTCGCGTGAGAGGTCCAGGGGTCGCTCGCGGAGTGCACACCGGTCGTCGACTTCTTCGTCCGGTAAGTCGAAGCACAAGAAGTCCAAGAAGCATCGTCGCTCTCGGACTTCGCCTCGCCGGTCTCGCGACTCGGCTGAGGCCCCTCCCGGCACCGTCCCCGCCCCCGCGGCCCCGGACTTGCCTGTGGAGTCGCCCCGTCATACCCGCCCTTCCCGGGTTCGGGGGCGGATCCGGCCAAGGTACAGGAGTTCCTGTCGGCCATGGCCCGCCTCTTCGGGCCTTCAGGCCCCTCCGGTGCGCCTTCGGGCCCCGCGGGCCCTGATGGGGTTGCTCCGGCGTCGCCGGCGGCTCCGGCCCCGGCGTCGCCCGAGCCTCCAGCCTCGATCCCGGCTCCGGCTTCGGCCCCGGCCTCGATCCCGGCTCCACAACCCCCATCGACGCCGGTCGACCTCACGACACCTCCGCCGGCGCCGATGTCTCCGGTGCCGTTCTCGACGCCGCCCTGGGCTCCGGGCGGCGTCGTCCCCAGTTCCTTCCGGCTCCGGACATGGACCCGGAGCGACGTCGCTCGACGCCGGCTCCGGCGCCGATGGGACCTTGGGTCCCAAATGTCTCTCCTCCTCCTTATTTTGAACCAGAGGAGGACCAGGAGGACTGGGAGGGGTCTGATGACCCTCTGACACGCAACTGTCAGTATGATGAGGACTGGACAGAGAGTCTAGGGAGGCCAGTGGTCTGGATACTTCTCCTGACACTGGCATGCTGTCTCCTCCCGTGGCTACGGAGGAGGGGGCCAATTTTGGTACGGTGTTGCGTAGGGCTGCTGGGGCCTTACGTCTCCAGCTCCCTACTTTGACGGTCAAGTCTAACATCTTGACAGAGGTGCTTCAGCCGGCAGCCTCCTCTGCGGAGACTGTGCTGCCGCTTAACGACGCCCTCACTGACGTTCTTTTGGGCGCCTGGTCCAAGCCCAACACAGGGGCTCCTGTGGATCGGAACGTGTCACGACGCCATCGCCCCGCTCCGGGCGACCCCTGTTTCTTTCTGTCCACCCCACTCCTGAGAGCTTGGTTGTCCAAGCCTCCGCTTCCCAAACCGCCTTCCCTACCGCTCCTCCGGATAGGGAATCCAAACGCCTGGATCAGTTTGGGAAGAAAGGTTTTTCTTCCTCCAGTGCTGGCTTGCGGTCCGTTAACACCGCTTGTCTTTTGGGCCGATATACCCACTCCCTGTGGGATTCGGTGGCGGATGTTTTGCCCCAGTGCCCTGAGGAGGTCCAGGCACTGCTTTCCCGCGCCATTGCGGAAGGAAGGGATGCGGCCAAATACACTATCCGTTGTGGCCTTGACACCGCCGACTCGCTGGGCAGGTCGATTGCAACGACGGTGGCGCTCCGGCGCCACGCCTGGCTGAGAACCACTGGTTTTCAGGGGATGTCCAGAATACTCTCATGGACATGCCCTTTGATGGAGTCGGTCTTTTGGGTCCAAAGCAGACCATGCGTTGGAGCGCTTTAAGGACTCACGGGCTACTGCAAAGTCCCTGGGCCTTTCTGCTACACGCCCTCCGCTGCCTTCTGCTTTTCGCCCCTATCGTGGCCACGGTAGGGGCGCCCTTCACGTCAGCAGCCCAGCCACCGGCCCGCGCAGCAGGCGTCTTCGCGTGGCCGAGGACGTGGATTCCGCCGTGGCGGATCGGGCAACCAGCGTGCGGGTCAGGCCACCACCTCCAACCCGTCCGCGGCCTCCAAGCCCTCCTAGTCCCTCCTTTCAGGTGCACGGCACGCCAGTAGGGGCAGGGTCCGCCATCACCTTCCCCACTGGCGCACCATCACCTCGGACAGGTGGGTCTTGGACATTGTCCGAAGGGGCTACTCCCTCCCCTTCGAGACCACCCCCCAGCCATGCCACCTCAATTCCACCGCATGTCAGGGGATCACTTGGTGCTTCTACAGAAGGAAGTCACGGCCCTCTTGACCAAGAGGGCCATCGAGCATGTTCCGACCCCAGAAGTAGGGCGTGGTTGCTACTCCCACTACTTTCTGGTGCCCAAAAAGGACAAGGAGGACATGCGTCCTATCTTGGACCTCCGGAACGTCAATCGCTTCCTCCGGAAGGAGAAGTTCAAGATGCTCACCCTAGCTCAGGTCTTGACTGCCCTCGACCCTGGAGACTGGTTGGTAGCGTTGGACTTGCAGGACGCGTATTTCCACATCCCCGTCCTGCCGGCCCACCGGCGTTACCTTCGGTTCACGGTAGGCCCCGAGCATTTTCAGTTCACCGTGCTCCCCTTTGGCCTTACCAGTGCCCCTCGGGTGTTCACGAAAGTGATGGCGGTGGTCGCAGCTCATCTGCGCCGGGCAGGGGTTTCAGTCTTCCCCTACCTCGACGACTGGCTGCTGAAGGCGGGCTCGTCCCAGGCAGTCGTCTCCCACCTCCAGACTACGGCCGAACTCCTGCACTCGCTGGGGTTCTCCATCAATGTGCCGAAGTCGCATCTAATTCCTTCTCCACAGCTCCTTTTCATCGGAGCAGTTCTGGACACGACGCAGTTTCGGGCCTATCCTCCCGAACGGCGAGTCCGGGATATTCAGGCTATGATTCCGATCTTTCGGCCTTTATCCTGGGTTTCGGTACGGATGACCCTGAGGCTGCTGGGCCTCATGGCCTCCTGCATCCTGCTGGTCAATCATGCCAGATGGCATATGCGGGCTCTGCAGTGGGACCTGAAGTTCCAGTGGGCGCAGCACCAGGGCAACCTGTCCGATCACGTCCAGATCTCGGAGGGGACTGCAAAACAGTTGCAGTGGTGGCTCTCGAACCGGCAATGGGTCATGGGCAGATCCCTCTCCCTTCCCCAGCCAGAGCATACAGTTGTGACGGACGCGTCCCTTCTGGGATGGGGCGGTCACATGGGAGAGGCGGAGATCAGAGGCCTCTGGTCTCCGGCGGAGTCCCGGCTCCATATCAACCTTCTGGAGCTCCGGGCGATCCGGCTTGCACTCAAGGCATTCCTTCCCTCTGTCAAAGGGAAGGTAGTGCAGGTGTTCACAGACAACACCACCGCCATGTGGTACTGCAACAAACAGGGCGGGGTGGGGTCTTGGACCCTTTGTCAGGAGGCTCTGCGCCTCTGGACATGGCTGGAACATCAGGGCATGTTCCTGATGGTTCAACACCTGGCAGGTTCTCTGAACGCCAGGGCGGACGAACTCAGCCGCAGGTGCATGATGGATCACGAATGGCGTCTTCACTCGGAAGTGGCGCAAGGACTCTTTCTACAGTGGGGAGAGCCTTGGTTAGATCTATTCGCCACCGAAGAGAACGCGCAATGTCATCAGTTCTGCGCGTTGGAATTTCCAAGGCGGCACTCGCTCGGCGACGCTTTTCGTCGCGAGTGGAGTTGCGGTCTGTTGTACGCCTTTCCGCCTATACCACTTCTACCCAGAGTGTTGAAGAAGATTCGGCACGACCGGGCCCAAGTCATTCTTGTGGCTCCGGACTGGGCTCGAAGAGTTTGGTATCCCGAGCTACTCAATATGAGCATAGATCCCCCGATCCGTCTGCCTCTTCGGGAGGATCTTCTGTCGCAGCAGCAGGGGACGGTCCTCCACCCGAACCTGTCCAGTCTACACCTGCTTGCGTGGAGATTGAGCGGCGGCAGTTGATTCCTTTCGACTTGCCTCCCGAAGTTTGTGATGTGATTCTGGCAGCCAGGCGTCCCTCCACTAAGGTGGTATACGCCTGCAGGTGGAACAAATTTGTGGCATGGTGCACAGCAAAGGCTGTGGACCCCCTTTCTGCCCCTCTTTCTGAGGTCCTTCTGTTCCTTCTCTCTCTGGCCCAACAGGGTTCTGCCCTGGGTACCATCAAGGGTTATCTTTGTGCTATCTCGGCCTTCCTCAGGCTCCCTGATCAGCCCTCCCTTTTCAAGTCCCCTGTTGTTAACAGGTTCTTAAAAGGCATTACTCACCTCTTCCCTCCTGTTCCGTTTGTGATGCCTCAGTGGGACTTGAACTTGGTTCTTACCTTTTTAATGTGCGCTCCCTTTGAGCCTCTGCATAACTGTCCTCTTCGTCTTCTGACTCTGAAGACAGCCTTTCTGGTGGCCATCACCTCCGCTCGGCGGGTGAGTGAGCTCCAGGCTCTATCGTGCAAACCTCCCTTTCTGTCTGTTCATCCAGACAAGGTTGTTCTTCGGACGCGTCCGTCCTTCTTGCCAAAGGTGGTTACTGCTTTCCACATTGGGCAGACCATCACTTTGCCCACCTTCTTTCCGCCTCCGCATCCTTCCAGAGAGGAAGAGAGGCTCCACCGTCTGGACCCAAAACGTGCGCTCTCCTTCTATATCAACCGCACAAAACACTTCCGGGTGGATGACCAGCTCTTTGTTGGCTACGTGGGCGCCAAAAAGGTCGGGCGGTGCACAAGAGGACCATCTCCCGCTGGGTTACCTTGTGCATCAAGACCTGCTATTCTTTGGCCAAGAAGGAGCCTCCTGTTGGGCTGCGTGCCCATTCCACCAGGGCAACGGCTGCTACCACGGCCTTGGGCCGCGGTGTTCCGCTGCCGGTTATCTGTCAGGCAGCTACGTGGGCCTCGCTGCACACGTTTACAAAGCATTACTGCCTTGACAGTCAGGTCCGGAGGGACGGCTTCTTTGGCCGTTCTGTCCTCCAGGACTTCCTTGTCTGATCTTTGTTCGCAGACCCACCACCGGGGTTGGTATTGCTGGGGTATCTATTCTAAGGTAAGGAATCTGTCACTAACGTGTCTCTTTCAGATGCACAAGTTACTAACTTGTGTAACGATATATCTGTAAGAGACAGTAGTTAGTGACAGATTCCTACCGCCCCACCCATCCTCCCCGTTCTGCGAACTGATTTCTAGGGTTAAGGACATCCCTTTCAGGGCCCTAGTATTTTTCAGACACCTGTGTCAGCTTCTTGCATGGCTCTGCGTTCCTGGCGCGGAAAGTCGTGTACAGAACTGACGTCAGCGCGCAGGGGCGGCGCCTAGTACTGCCCGCGACGTCATCCCGGCGATCACGACGCCGACGACGGACGCGGAGCCGCACGACGCCGCCTACCGACGCGCAAGGGTACTGCTACGCAAAACTTTCCGGATCCAGCCTGACGCCTGGGGATATTCTAAGGTAAGGAATCTGTCACTAACTACTGTCTCTTACAGATATATCGTTACACAAGTTAGTAACTTGTGCGTCAAGACTAATCTCTTGACGGAAGTGCTTCAGCCGGCAGCCTCCTCTGCGGAGACTGTGCTGCCGTTTAATGATGCACTGACTGACGTTCTTTTGGGCGCCTGGTCCAAGCCCACCACAGGGGCTCCTGTGGATAGGAACGTGGCCCGACGCCATCGCCCTGCTCCGGGCGACCCCGTGTTTCTCTCTCAGCACCCCACCCCCGAGAGCTTGGTTGTCCAAGCCTCTGCCTCCCAAACCGCCTTCCCTACCGCCCCTCCGGATAGGGAATCCAAACGCCTGGACCAATTTGGGAAGAAGGCCTTTTCTTCCTCCAGTGCTGGCTTGCGGTCGGTGAACACCGCTTGCCTTTTGGGCCGATATACCCACTCCCTGTGGGATTCGGTGGCGAATGTTTTGCCCCAGTGTTCTGAGGAGGTCCAGACACTGCTTACCCGCACCATTGCGGAAGGTAGGGATGCGGCAAAGTACACCATACGTTGCGGCCTTGATACCGCCGACTCGCTGGGCAGATCGCTTGCAACGACGGTGGCGCTGCGTCGCCACGCCTGGCTGAGAACAACTGGTTTCTCGGGTGATGTCCAGAATACACTCATGGACATGCCCTTTGATGGAGTCGGTCTTTTTGGTTCCAAAGCAGACCATGCGCTGGAGCGTTTTAAGGACTCACGGGCTACTGCCAAGTCCCTGGGCCTTTCTGTTGTGCGCCCTCCGCTAACCTCTGCTTTTCGCCCCTTTCGTGGCCACGGAAGGGGCGCCCAGTCACGTCAGCAGCCCAGCCAACGGCCCGCGCAGCAAGCGTCTTCGAGTGGCCGAGGACGTGGATACCGCCGTGGCGGTTTGGGCAACCAGCGTGCGGGTCAGGCCACCACCTCCAACCCGTCCGCGGCCTCCAAGCCCTCCTAGTCCCACCTTTCAGGTGCACAGCACGCCAGTAGGGGGCAGGGTCCGCCATCACCTTCACCACTGGCGTGCCATCACCTCGGACAGGTGGGTCTTGGACATTGTCCGAAGGGGCTACTCCCTCCCCTTCGAGACCACCCCCAGCCATGCCACCTCAATTCCACCGCATGTCAGGGGATCACTTGGTGCTTCTACAGAAGGAAGTCACGGCCCTCTTGGCCAAGAGGGCCGTCGAGCATGTTCCGACCCCAGAAGTAGGACGTGGTTGCTACTCCCACTACTTTCTGGTGCCCAAAAAGGACAAGGAGGACATGCGTCCTATCTTGGACCTCCGGAACGTCAATCGCTTCCTCCGGAAGGAGAAGTTCAAGATGCTCACCCTAGCTCAGGTCTTGACTGCCCTCGACCCTGGAGACTGGTTGGTAGCGTTGGACTTGCAGGACGCTTATTTCCACATCCCCGTCCTGCCGGCCCACCGGCGTTACCTGCGGTTCACGGTAGGCCTCGAGCATTTTCAGTTCACCGTGCTCCCCTTTGGCCTTACCAGTGCCCCTCGGGTGTTCACGAAAGTGATGGCGGTGGTCGCAGCTCATCTGCGCCGGGCAGGGGTTCCAGTCTTCCCTACCTCGACGACTGGCTGCTGAAGGCGGGCTCGTCCCAGGCAGTCGTCTCCCACCTCCAGACTACGGCCGAACTCCTGCACTCGCTGGGGTTCTCCATCAATGTGCCGAAGTCGCATCTGATTCCTTCTCCACAGCTCCTTTTCATCGGAGCAGTTCTGGACACGACGCAGTTTCGGGCCTATCCTCCCGAACGGCGAGTCCGGGATATTCAGGCTATGATTCTGATCTTTCAGCCTTTATCCTGGGTTTCGGTACGGATGACCCTGAGGCTGCTGGGCCTCATGGCCTCCTGCATCCTGCTGGTCAATCATGCCAGATGGCATAGGCGGGCTCTGCAGTGGGACCTGAAGTTCCAGTGGGCGCAGCACCAGGGCAACCTGTCCGATCACGTCCAGATCTCGGAGGGGACTGCAAAACAGTTGCAGTGGTGGCTCTCGAACCGGCATTGGGTCATGGGCAGATCCCTCTCCCTTCCCCAGCCAGAGCACACAGTTGTGACGGACGCGTCCCTTCTGGGATGGGGCGGTCACATGGGAGAGGCGGAGATCAGAGGCCTCTGGTCTCCGGCGGAGTCCCGGCTCCATATCAACCTTCTGGAGCTTCGGGCGATCCGACTTGCACTCAAGGCATTCCTTCCCTCTGTCAAGGGGAAGGTAGTGCAGGTGTTCACAGACAACACCACCGCCATGTGGTACTGCAACAAACAAGGCGGGGTGGGGTCGTGGACCCTCTGTCAGGAGGCTCTGCGCCTCTGGACATGGCTGGAACATCAGGGCATGTTCCTGATGGTTCAACACCTGGCAGGTTCCCTGAACGCCAGGGCGGACGAACTCAGCCGCAGGTGCATGATGGATCACGAATGGCGTCTTCACTCGGAAGTGGCGCAAGGACTCTTTCTACAGTGGGGAGAGCCTTGGTTAGATCTATTCGCCACCGAAGAGAACGCGCAATGTCATCAGTTCTGCGCGTTGGAATTTCCAAGGCAGCACTCGCTCGGCGACGCTTTTCGTCGCGAGTGGAGTTGCGGCCTATTGTACGCCTTTCCGCCTATACCACTTCTGCCCAGAGTGTTGAAGACGATTCGGCGCGACCGGGCCCAAGTCATCCTTGTGGCTCCGGACTGGGCTCGAAGAGTTTGGTATCCCGAGCTACTCAGTATGAGCGTCGATCCCCCGATCCGTCTGCCTCTTCGGTAGGATCTTCTGTCGCAGCAGCAGGGGACGGTCCTCCACCCGAACCTGTCCAGCCTCCACCTGCTTGCGTGGAGATTGAGCGGCGGCAGTTGATTCCTTCGACTTGCCTCCCGAAGTTTGTGATGTGATTCTGGCAGCCAGGCGTCCCTCCACTAAGGTGGTATACGCCTGCAGGTGGAACAAGTTTGTGGCATGGTGCACAGCAAAGGCTGTGAATCCCTCTCTGCCCCTCTTTCTGAGGTTCTTCTGTTCCTTCTTTCACTGGCCCAACAGGGTTCTGCCCTGGGTACCATCAAGGGCTATCTTTGTGCCATTTCGGCCTTCCTCAGGCTTCCTGATCAGCCCTCCCTTTTCAAGTCCCCTGTTGTTAACAGGTTCCTAAAAGGCATTACACACCTCTTCCCTCCTGTTCCGTTTGTAATGCCTCAGTGGGACTTGAACTTGGTTCTTACTTTTCTAATGTGCGCTCCCTTTGAGCCTCTACATAACTGTCCTCTTCGTCTTCTGACTCTGAAGACAGCCTTTCTGGTGGCCATCACCTCCGCTCGGCGGGTGAGTGAGCTCCAGGCTCTTTCATGCAAACCTCCCTTTCTGTCTGTCCATCCAGACAAGGTTGTTCTTAGGACGCGTCCGTCCTTCTTGCCAAAGGTGGTTACTGCCTTCCACATTGGGCAGACCATCACTTTGCCCACCTTCTTTCCGCCGCAGCATCCTTCCAGAGAGGAAGAGAGGCTCCACCGTCTGGACCCAAAACGTGCGCTTTCTTTTTATCTCAACCGCACCCAACACTTCCGGGTGCATGACCAGCTCTTTGTTGGCTACGTGGGCGCCAAAAAAGGTCGGCGGTGCACAAGAGAACCATCTCCCGCTGGGTCACCTTGTGCATCAAAGCCTGCTATTCTTTGGCTAAGAAGGAGCCTCCTGTAGGGCTGCGTGCCCATTCCACCAGGGCAACGGCTGCTACCACGGCTTTAGGCCGCGGTGTTCCGCTGCAGGATATCTGTCAGGCAGCTACGTGGGCCTCGCTGCACACGTTTACAAAGCATTACTGCCTTGACAGTCCGGTCCGGAGAGACGGCTTCTTTGGCCGTTCTGTTCTCCGAGACTTCCTTGTCTGATCTTTGTTCGCAGACCCACCACCGGGGTTGGTATTGCTGGGGTATCTATTCTAAGGTAAGGAATCTGTCACTAACGTGTCTCTTTCAGATGCACAAGTTACTAACTTGTATAACGATATATCTGTAAGAGACAGTAGTTAGTGACAGATTCCTTACCGCCCCACCCATCCTCCCCGTTCTGCGAACTGATTTCTAGGGTTAAAGACATCCCTTTCAGGGCCCTAGTATTTTTCAGACACCTATGTCAGCTTCTTGCATGGCTCTGCGTTCCTTGCGCAGAAAGTCGTGTACAGAACTGACGTCAGCGCGCAGGGGCGGCGTCTAAGTACTGGCCGCGACGTCATCCCGGCGATCACGACGCCGACGACGGACGCGGAGCCGCACGACGCTGCCTACCGACGCGCAAGGGTACTGCTACGCAAAAAACTTTCCGGATCCAGCCTGACGCCTGGGGATATTCTAAGGTAAGGAATCTGTCACTAACTACTGTCTCTTACAGATATATCGTTACACAAGTTAGTAACTTGTGCCTCAGTAGGACTCACCTGTTCGGGGAAAAGGCTGACTCTGCCCAGAGCTTTTAGCGATTTTGCGATTAGCGAATTTACTGCAAAATCGATTTTAGTGCGTGATGACCTCGATTTCTCTTACTGAAGCCACTGAAAAATATGCCTTCTGAACAGCTTTCCCTTTTTTTTAACCATTGTACGTTTTTAAATTGATAAATGGCTAATGGCATATATAATAAATTCTATTGCTATTGCAAGTCTGTACAGTGCACGCCATAACATGCCCGTGCATGCCTCTGTGGAGCCGGCTGAAGAGCAATTTCATTTTCGCTCCTTGCAGGAGCAGGGTGTCTCAAGCGATGGCCACACTTCTGCATGGACTTGCCTTTCCATATTTGTCTGCCCGCTTAACTGCATAGCACGGCTCAGTTCTTCCTTCAGGTATGTGTGTGGCCTGACAGGCGAGATGAGAACCCTCCTCTTCTCCTCTCCACTAATTTTTGTCAGGAGGGTTCGGGTCAGTCCCTTCTTATCTACAGGGGTGGCCAGCACTAAAAAATACCGGCTGGGTGAGTGGAGGGGGAGCGAGGGGAGTTAGGGGGCAAGCGGGAAGCCCACGGCGGTGTGGTGTTTAATAATAAAAATAAACACTTACCTGATGCTGCCGTCCACCTCGCACTCCTCTGCTGCAGTTTCTGTTCCAGGAGTCCCTGAGCAAGCATCACGACTCCCATCCAATCCCTGCGCTGCTCTCAGATTTACCGACTCTGAGCCTTGCATACTCCTTGATGCACTCCACGCTGAGCCTAGCACACTCCTAGATGCATTTTACCTCAGATCCTGGGTTACCATCATCCTCCTAGTGAGACATTGGAACCGCTACTTTCTCAGGTACTCATCGCCGCCCCCCTTAATTTCGGTTCTCACCCACCTTGCCTGCTTGCGCCCCCCTCCTCCCCCCCCTCCTCTTTTCCCTCCCCTTAGCCCTAGGCTCCCGCCTCGACCCCCTACTTGACCTAGAGTTAGGTCCGGTCACGCGCTTCCACTTCCTTGCCATCTGGCATGGGCTTTTACGTCCAGCCAATCCCACAGGTAGTTCTCCCTTTTTCCTCTCCTTCCCCCTCCCCCCTCCCCCCTCCGCCTTACCCCTCGGCACCCACCTGACCCATGGTCAGGTCCCGTCGCGCTTTCTGATCACACCTCCAGCGCGCCTTCAGCCCCCTGCTACCCCCCCTTACACTTCTCTTTCCCTCCTTGTACAGCACTTTCAATACAGCAGCCCCGTCCTGAAGATGATCCTGAATCAATAGGATCGAAACGTCGTCGACCCCTCAGCGCGATTGAAGGCGCCCATACTTCATGTGGTTCTATTAAACTCACGCTATTCATTGCTAAGCAACTATTGTGAATTATTTCATGTTGAACCACACAGTCACTTGTATATATTTTCACCAATTGTCACTACGCGCCGTTTCGCTGTTTTCCCTTTGTCACTTGCGCCGCCACTTATATGTGTCACGCGCACATTTGTGCACCAAGTCCAATTTGGGCTGTTCATACCATTCATGTTTACAGTGCTGATACAACTGTACCGTCTTCAAAATAATTTTTTCCAATTATACGATGCCATGTGCACATTTGAAAAAATCTTGCGTGAGTCTCCCTTTTTCCTTCCTTGTAATGTATGTTACATACTCATTTAATTGCCTTCACCAATGATACCAATTGAGATATTGTTGTTTGTTGTCATATTACTACCCAGATCTCAATTGGTTTATGGGTCAAACTCCTGTCGTTTTTTCTAACTCGTATGAGAGCAGCGCGGGTATTGGCCTGAGTGGACTGAAAAGACGCTCCGCTCAGGATGGAGTCTGTGGGGTTTTTCCAGCCCGGCTGTTCGATACAGCCGGGCTGGAGAAACCTAAGTGGGCATGTGTGTTTGGCCGTCCTGAGACGGCCAGCAAAACACACATGCACACTTAAAAGTGCACATAGCACTCCTCCTGCTCCATCCCATCCCCCAGCCCGCCCCTCCCTTCACAAGCTGCACCAGAGCTGGCTTATGAAAAATAAAATGATACTAAGATATCGTTTTATTTTTCAGTTGCTGGCTCTGAGTTAGTGGGGCGATGCTCCTCCGCCATTGCGGAGGAGCCTCCGCTTCTCATCTGTGCAGCATAACTTGGTGACTCGCTGGGATATGTTGCATAGGTAAAATAAATGTGTCTATTTTTCCTTCATGAGCAGTTCACAGAGCAGTGTTGAAAGTACAGAAAAAATATAGCAAATGATATTGGGTACAGTCCATGTGGTAGCATAGTCACATATGTAGCTAAAACATCGAAATATTCTATAACTACTTTGTTGCTTTTCACATACAAGTAACTGTATATTATAATATGTAATGTACACACCTTAAATAGCAAAAAATGTAAGTTAAACCTATCTGGAAAAAGCCTTGTTCTGCTGGGAAAGCTCAGTCAGTTAGTGCAATCACTTCCGAATTAAGTGCGTGTAGCAATCAGGTCAGTCTTTTAAAAAAAAAAAAAAAAGACACTTTTTTAATTTACTACTATACTCCCTCCCCTGAACCCTATAATTACCGTCACCTTCCTTTACAGCCCCTGAACCCTGAATTTACTCTTACCTTCCTTACCACTACCACTACCCACCCCTAAACCCTAAACTTACTGTTCCCTACCTTTATTACTACCCTCCTGGGAACACTAAAATTACCCTTACCTCCCTTTACCACTACCCTTCTCTGAGCCCTAAAATGATCCTTAGCTCACTCCACCTCCCCCTAATCCTAAAATGACTCTTCCCTGAACCCTAAAAGTACCCTTATCTCCCCTTACCACTACACTCCCCTGAATCCTAAATAGATACACACACACATGCTAAGTCATGTGTGGTAAATGTGTGATGTGTGGTATTGGATGCATGGTAAAGGCTGTTTACGCTGTGCCACAAATGATTCATTTGAGTCGGTGGTTCCAGGTGGGGCCCAACAGCACTAATTTTTGGGGCTGCCACTTATTTTTCTTCATCAGACTTTAATCTAAAGCAAGCGCCAGATAAACACACAGGTGGGAATGAAGGAAAGATGGAAAACTGAGAAAGAGAACGTGCAAGAGTGAATTTGAGTTGCCATAGCCCATAATAAAATGATGATCCTACCTCGATTTCTCTACGCCTTTCAAAACCTGCCGCTCCTCATACTGCGGACGTTATTGCGGGCCCTGGATAGGGTAGTGGTCTCCTTTCTGTGGCACGGCTCCAGGGCCCACCTAGCATTAGCACTTTGCCAGCATGGCGCCTATGACGGTGGACTGGGGATGACCAACCTCTACCACTTAGCTTCACATGTCATAGTCATCCATGACTGGTTTAGTGGGGGATTGCCAGACCCTGCCTATTTACTGGAGCTATCTCTTATGGGGTTCCCTCAAATATTATCCATGCTTTATGGTTCCCCCAAACCTAATTCTAGGCTCTCAGTGACCAAATTGGCCCTTCAGGCTTGGAGGGCAGCTTTACGACACACTCGCGCAACGAACACCTCTCTGGCGTGGTACCTGGTTGAGGGAGTTGGCGTCCTTGCAGATATTTAGACACTGGGACCTTATTGGGATTTCACAACTTGTGGACATCTGGTCAGGGACACACATGCGTTCATTTCAGGAACTTCAAACCACTTATGCACTGACTTTTATGCAGTTTTATTAGTACCTTCAACTGAGACGCGCTCATCTGATAGAGACATCTAGCTGCAGATTTCTCAACTTTGAACCCTCCCCAGGCGCCAGACTGGATCCGGAAACTTTTTTCAGCAGTACCTCCGTGCGCCGGGGGGCAGCGTTGGACGACACCGCGCTGACGCCGACTCCGGGTGTGATGTCAGTAGAATCATATAAGTCCCCTCTGTTGCATGTGACGTCAGTTCCTTCTTTTCCGCTCTGCAACACGGATCCGGAATAGCAGTTCCTCGGGCCGTTTTTGGGCCTACTTCGACACCCTTTTGGCATCAGGGGACAGTGTGCCTATGCCTTCAAGTTTTAAAACGTGCGAGTCCTGTACTCAACAGATGTCGGCTACAGACCCCCATTCCATATGCATGTGGTGCCTGGGGGAGCACCACGACTCCGAGGAGTGCGATGCCTGTAAGCGACTAAAGCCAAAAGCCTTGCAGGAGAGGAGGATGAAGCTTCTGACGGCGTGGTTCTCCCAGTCTTCTGAGTCCAAGCGATAATGGTCTCCTTCCGGCACTGAGGTTTCTGCCCGGGACCGGTCGTGGTGCCGTTCCCATGGGTGTCTCTCACCTATGTCGCAAAAAAAACATCGTAAGGGATCGAAGTTGTGGCGGCATTCGACCTCACCATGTCGCAATGTAGTCTCTGCCAACTCCTCCCGTTCCTTAGGAGAGGACGTCGCACAAGGGTCGACCCCCCGCCTCCCTCCTTTTCCCAGAGCCGGGGCGACTATGACCCAGATGCAAGCATACTACCATGCTCTTCATGCCATTTTTGGGTCCATGCCTTCCACTGGAGCGCCGTTGGGTCCCAAGGAGGTAGAGGGTATTCTGACTGGGCCCTCGGCGGCAGGTTCGCTCTCAGCGCCAGTCGAGATCCCCAATCTCCTAGAGTCATCACAGCGTCACTTCACAACCCAGTGCGGCTTCCAGCTGTGACGGCGGCGGCGTCAGATGAGGTTGTAGAGGTTGAAGTAGATAAGATGCCTCCCCGACATTGGTTGGCGCCGGTGACGCCGCTTTTAGAAACTGCGGTTCCCGCAGCTTCTCCCGTGCACTCAGGAGTCTGTGCCATCTCTGTTGCTGTTTCCCTAGTATTGCAAGGATTTTCTGGAGTCGGTGACGCAGGGGACGTCGACCGCTTGGTTTTTCCTGTTCAGCCTCTTATGGTGGTTCCTTTGGCTGCATTAGGTGAGGACAGTGGTCTGCAACACTCTCCTGTTTCTGACCTGCTTTCTCCACCACGAATGGCGACTGAGGCTAGTGCAGCTTATGCAGAGGTTGTGAAGAAAGGACAGTATTGTGATGTCTGTGCAGTGGTGTTCCAACCAAGAGTATTCATGGCGGACACATTGTGTCTGCAGTATGGCCTGTACTGCTTTCCACTACTTCCACTCCTGCCCCGAGTTTGGAAAAAGAGCAGGAGACTGGGCTCATGGTACCTTAATATTTGTGGATTTGGCCAAGAGATTATTATACCCTCATCTGTTAAGCATGAGCACTTTACCTTTGGTCAGTATACCTCTTTGGGAATGATCAGTCTACCTCTCCAGGAGGACCTCCTTTCTCGGCATCACCGTGCTGTACCCAAATCTCCACAACATACTCCTCCATGTGTATAGATTGAGCAGCGACAACTGAGCGGTATCAGACGTAAAGGCGATCAACATGAACTCCAAGGAACTACAGCTATCTCCCTCACCAGTTGGGGCCTACTCCTATCCTGCTATGTATTTTTAAAACCCATTATCCGAAAGAGACTTTGTTATGGATTCCTCACCTTAGAATTACCCCCAGGTGTCAGACTGGATCCGGAGAATTTTTCTTCAGCAGTACCCCTGTGCGTCGGTAGGTGGCGTTGGTCGACTACGCATTCGTCGTTGGCGTCGTGATCGCCAGAATGACGCTGCGGTATCTACTTAGACGCCGCCCCTACGCGCTGACGTTAGTTCTTTCTTTTTCCCACCAGCCAGCGCAGATCCGGAGAGAGCGGTACCTCGAGTCACTTTTTGACTCTCTTT
Organism: Calotriton arnoldi; assembly: GCA_963921515.1. Classification (NCBI taxonomy): domain Eukaryota; kingdom Metazoa; phylum Chordata; class Amphibia; order Caudata; family Salamandridae; genus Calotriton; species Calotriton arnoldi. The sequence continues at coordinate 1,293,994 of CAWUFW010004022.1, forward strand.
TTGCGACTTTTTGTCGACATCTTTTCGAGTCGTTCGACTCCTGGTGCAGGTAGGAATGTCCCGTCTTCGAACCGGCTTCAACGCTTGCGACACCTGTCGCAAATTGATGTCGGTTACGGACCGTCACCTCGTGTACCTTTGGTGTTTGGAGCGCGACCACGACCCAAAGTCATGCTCCGACTGCCACTCGAGGTCCCGGTCGAGAGGGAGGTCGCGGGACCGGTTGCGGAGCCATCACCACCAGTCATCGTCAAAGCCTTCGTCTTCGGGTAAGTCGAAGCACAAAAAGAAGGCAACAAAGCACTGTCACTCTTCGTGTTCTCCCCGTCCGTCGGCCGACACGACGCGGGCTGCGGAAGGTAGTCGTCCGGCTCTGCCCGCGAAGCATGTTGGGTCGACCCCGAGCCTCGCTCCCTTTCCGGTAGCCGGGGCGACCCCTGCCCAACTTCGTAGTTTTTACGAAGCTCTCCACTCGATCTTTGGGCAGCCCAAGTCGACTTGTGCCGACCGGTACTTTTGTACCAGTGTTCTACCCTGGTGTTACCAATCGCCCTGAGTGGCTACCAGAGGAGGGTGAGGAGGACTGGGAGGGGTCTGTGGACCCTCTGGCAGACCAGTTAGAAGAACCGCAAAACACACAAAACCGGACTGGAGAGAGGAGTTGGGTGAGGCCAGTGGTCTGGACCCCTCCCCAGACCTTGGCATGCTATCCCCCACTACCGTGTCTACGGAGGAGGGAGCGTCATATGCTGTGGTGTTGCGTAGGGTGGCTGAGGCTTTGGGCCTGGAGCTTCCTACAGTGGCAGTCAGGACTAAACTCCTGACCGAGGTGCTTCAACTGGCAGCGGCCTTTACGGAGCCCCTGCTGGCGTTCAATGAGGCCCTCACGGACATCCTTTTGGGCACTTGGTCCAAGCCCAACACAGGGGCTCCTGTGGATAGGATGATTGCCCGACGCCACCGCCCGTCCCCGGGCGACCCCATTTTCCTCTCCCAACACCCCACCTCTGAGAGCTTGGTGGTCCAAACCTCGACTTCCAAGGGCGCATTCCCTACCGCACCACCTCATAGGGAATCCAAGAAGCTGGACCACCTTGAGAAGAAAATGTTTTCTTCCTCCAGCTTAGGACTGCGGTCGGTGAACACCGCATGTCTCTTGGGCCGTTACTCCCATTCTGTGTGGGACAAGGTCGCGCAGGTGATGCCACAGTGCCCGGAGGAGGCCTGGGTTGTGCTCTCTCGTGCAGTTGCCGAAGGGAGAGACGCAGCGAAGTTCGCCATACATTGTGGGCTGGACACCGCTGACTCACTGGACAGGACGATTTCAACATCAGTAGCCCTGACTGAGGTCCACTTGCTTTTCGGGTGGTGTCCAAGCTACGCTTTTGGACATGCCCTTTGATGGCCGTCGCTTGTTTGGCGACAAAGCAGACAACGCGCTTGAGCCCTTTAAGGACTCCAGGGCTATGGCCAGGTCCCTGGGCCTCGCTTTTACTCCCCCCCCCACACAGTCTGCTTTTTGCCCCTTTCATGGCTACGTAAGGGGTGCCTCGCCACGTTCTGTCCAGAGCCACAGGCCTGTGCAAGCTGTCCAGCCTCTGCACGTGGGATCCACCGTCGTGGGTCTGGAGGCCAGCGGGCGGGCCAATCCACCAGCGCCCCCTCTGCAGCAGTCTCCAAGCCCGCCTAGTCTTACCTTTCAGGGCCACCATTCGCCAGTGGGCGGCAGGATCCACCACCACCTCCCCCACTGGCTCAACATCACGTCAGACAGGTGGGTTTTGCAGATAGTCCGAAGGGGCTACTCCCTCCCCTTCGAGACTACCCCTCCATCCATGCCACCTCAATTCCATCTCATGTCGGAGGATCACCTGGCCCTTCTCCAACAGGAAGTTACGGCTCTCTTGGCCAAGGGAGCCATCAAGCTAGTTCCTGCCCCAGAAGTAGGTCGTGGTTGTTATTCCCACTACTTTCTGGTGCCCAAGAAGGACAAGGGCCTGCGTCCTATCTTGGATCTCAGGAACGTCAACCACTTCCTCCAGAAGGAGAAGTTCAAAATGTTCACACTGGCTCAGGTCCTGTTTGCCCTCGATCCTGGAGACTGGATGGTAGCGTTGGACTTGCAGGACGTTTATTTTCACATCCCTGTCCTGCCGGCCCACCGGCGTTACCTACGGTTCACGGTAGGCCATGAGCACTTTCAGTTTACTGTGCTCCCCTTTGGCCTTAGCAGCGCCCCTCGGGTGTTCACGAAGGTGATGACGGTGGTCGCAGCTCATCTGCGTACATCAGGGGTTCCAGTCTTCCCCTATCTCGACGACTGGCTGTTGAAGGCGGGCTCGCCCCAGGCTGTCGTCTCCCACCTCCAGACTATGGCCGATCTCCTGCATTCGCTGGGGTTTACCATCAATGTGCTGCAGTCACACCTGATTCCCTCTCAGAAGCTCCTTTTCATCAGAGCGGCTCTGGACACAGCACAGTTTCGGGCCTATCCTCCTGAGCAGCGAGTCCTGGATATTCGAGCTATGATTCTGATCTTTCAGCCTCTATCCCAGGTTTCGGTCAGACTGACCCTGAGGCTACTGGGCCTCATGGCCTGCATCCTGCGGGTGGATTGTGCCAGGTGGCATATTCGGGCTCTGCAGTGGGACCTGAATGAAGTTCCAGTGGGCACAGCATCAGGGGAATCTTTTTCCGATTGCGTCCAGATCTTGGAGGGCACTGCACACCAACTGCAGTGGTGTCTAACGAACCAGGATTGGGTCAACGGCAGATCCCTCTCCCTTCCCCAATCAGAGTTCACAGTGGTGACAGATGCATCACTTCTGGGGTGGGGCGGCCACATGGGAGAGGCAGAGATCAAAGTCCTCTGATCTCCGTCAAAGCCCGGGCTCCACATCCACCTTCTGGAGCTTCGGGCGATCCGTCTTGCACTGAAGGCACTCCTTCCTTCTGTCAGAGGGAGAGTAGTGCAGGTGTTCACGGACAACACCACCGCCATGTGGTACTGCAACAAACTGGGCGGGGTGGGGTTATGGACCCTATGTCAGGAGGCACTTCGACTCTGGAAGTGGCTGGAACATCAGGACATGTCCCTGGTGGTTCAACACCTGGCAGGTTCTCTGAACGCCAGGGCGGACGAACTCAGCCGCTGGTGCATGATGGATCACGAGTGGCGTCTTCACTTGGTACAAGGTCTCTTTCAGCAGTGGGGGTAGCCTTGGTTAGATCTATTTGCCACCGAAGAGAATGCGCAATGTCAGCATTTCTGCACGTTGGAATTTCCAAGGCGGCACTCGCTAGGTAACGCTTTTTGTCGCGAGTGGAGTTGTGGTCTTCTATATGACTTTCTGCCTGTACCTCTCCTGCCCAGAGTGCTGAAGAAGATCATGCGCAACTGGGCCCAAGTTTTTCTTGTGGCCCCGGACTGGGCACGAAGAGTCTGGTATCCTGAGCTCTGCACATGACCATCTATCCTCCGATCCGACTGCCCCTTCGGGAGGATCTTCTGTCGCAGCAGCAGCGGACGGTTCTACACCCGAACCTGTCCAGCCTCCACCTCCTTGCGTGGAGATTGAGCGGCGACAGTTGACAGCTTTCGACCTTCCTCCCGAAGTCCTTAATGTTATCTTGGCAGCCAGGCGTGCCTCCACCAAAACTATATACGCCTGTAGATGGAACAAATTTGTGGCATGGTGCGCAGCAAAGGCTGTGGATCCCCTTTCTGTCCCCCTTTCGGAGGTACTCTTGTTCATCCTCTCTTTAGCCCAGCAGAGCTCTGCTCTGCTCTGGGCACTCTTAAAGGGTACCTTTCGGCCATATCTGCCTTTCTTCGCCTTCCTGTTCAGCCTTCTCTTTTCAAGTCCCCTATTGTAAACACATTTCTGAAGGGCATTACTCATCTCTTTCCTCCTTCTCCTTCCGTAATGCCCCAGTGGGACTTGAATCTTGTCTTTATATTCCTTATTTGTGCTCCCTTCAGGCCTTTACATACCTGCAAACTGACTTCTAGGGATAGGGACTCCCTTCCAGGGCCCTAGTTATGTGCACCAGTGGTCAGTGTCTTCAGAGGTTCTCCTCTTCATTCTTTCTTTGGCCCAGCAGAGCTCTGCTCTGGGCACTTTAAAAGGCTATCTTTCGGCCATTTCGGCCTTTCTTCGGCTTCCTGATCAGTCTTCTCTTTTCAAGTCCCCTATTGTAAATCGCTTACTTAAGGGCATTACTCACTTGTATCCTCCAATTCCTTTCGTAATGCCCCAGTGAGACTTGAACATGGTTCTGACCTACCTTATGTGCGCTCCTTTCGAGCCGCTGCATAACTGTCCTCTCAGACTTTTGACTCTTAAAACTGCCTTTTTGGTTGCCATCACCTGTGCTCACAGGGTGAGTGAGCTTCAGGCTCTTTCTTCCAAACCTCCTTTCCTGGCTGTTCATCCGGACAAAGTTGTCCTTCGCACTAGGCCTTCTTTCCTGCCCAAAGTGGTTACCTCTTTCTATAGAGGACACACCATCACTTTGCCCACCTTCTGCCCGCCCCCGCATCCTTCTAAAGAGGAGGAGAAGCTCCACCGTCTGGATCCAAAACATGCGCTTTCTTTTTATCTGGATCGCACAAAGTAATTCCGGGTGGATGACCAGCTCTTTGTTGGCTATGTGGGTGCCAAGAAAGGTCGGGCCGTGCAAAAGCAGACCATCTCTCGATGTGTCGTTCTTTGCATCAAAATCTGTTATTCCTTGGCGAAGAAGGAACCTCCAGTGGGGCTACGCGCCCATTCCACCAGGGCGACGGCAGCCACTACTGCTTTGGGACGTGGAGTCCCTCTTCATGACATCTGCCAGGCAGCCACGTGGGCTTCATTGCACACGTTCTCCAAACATTACTGTCTGGACAGCCAAGTCCGGAGAGACGGCTTCTTTGGCCGTTCAGTTCTCCAGGACTTTCTGGTGTGAACTTGGTTCACAGACCCACCTCCGTGGTTGGTATTGCTGGGTTATCTTTTCTAAGGTGAGGAATCCATAACTAATAGTCTCTTTCAGATGAACAAGTTACTTACCTTCGGTAACAATATATCTGTAAGAGACATATATTAGTTATGGATTCCTCACCGCCCCACCCATCCTCCCCATTCTGCGAACTGACTTCTAGGGTGAGGGACTCCCTTTCAGGGCCCTAGTTTTTGTGCACCAGTAGTCAGTGTCTTGCATGGCTCTGCACTTCTGGAGTGAAGTGTCGTGTAAAGAACTGACGTCAGCGCTCAGGGGCGGCGTCTAAGTAGATACTGTGACGTCATTCCGGCTATCACGACGACGAACGCGGAGTCGACCGATGCCACCTACCGACGCTCAAGGGTACTACTGAAGAAAAATTATCTGGATTCAGTCAGACGCCTGGGGGTAATTCTAAGGTGAGGAATCCATAACTAATATATGTCTCTGACAGATATATCGTTACCGAAGGTAAGTAACATGTTCTTTAATGATAAGTTTTTTTCATATTTCTGTTGTGCATGCATTGATACAAAACAAGCAGATGATGATGAATTTATGTTTCCTTTGTGTTGGAAGCTTTTCAGTGTTTATGAATGTTAAGGACGAATCTTTGAGACATATTCCACATTCCCTGGGCTGCTTTGCTGGCCTTTTTACCCACTTCAGTGTAGTGGTTAGAGATCACCTAGGGCCAGATGTACTAGGCATTTTAATGGCCATGAACACTTAAATTCGGTGTTTGTGACCATTAAAATGCTTTTTGAATGTTAGAAGTTTTACTTTTTCCGACGCCTTTAAGTGGGATAGCGACCCCTATACCAATTCTGTTTTTGAAAGGGTCATGTTGTAGGCTTCCCTTCTAAATAGTCCCCTTAGAACAACCTTCACCTTTATGTTAGTAAAAAAAAAAAAAAGATTGTTTGGAGTAGGCAGTGGTCCAGGGGGACCACTGGCAACTCTAAAACATAAAAAGATAAAAAGAAGTTTACTTTATTGAAAGGTGATCACAGACATGGTGGTCTGCTGACCCTAGCAAGCCATGATTCCTGTGATGGCCACCAATCAAAGTGATCATTTACAACAAAATACTGTCATTAAAATATTTATGCATTTAGAGATCTATAACGCCATCAACAAGATTCACAGGAATCAATCCAATCTCTATTTTTGTAGATTAATGCAGTGAAGAGTAGAAACATGTATACCAGCAATGTAATAGCAATCAACTGGTCTCTATTAAAGCAAGGGGTAACAAGGGGCTTTATGAAGAAACACACATATTTCCAGCGTGTTATTTGTACATCTTTCCATACATAGCTTCACTGAGACAGAAGTGTGTAATCTACTCTTAATACAAGGAACGTTATTGGAGAGCTTATCCCTGTAAAGAAGGGTATGTCCCAGTGTTGATTGATCTAAACAAGAGTAGTGAAATGCCATCAATGTTTCGGTCTCCTGTTTTATGAATACGCAAGCCAGATCCTCGGGACTAAGAGTAGTAGATAGTTAATGTAGGGGACCCTGAAAAAGTTCTGATTGAACCCCTCCCCCAAAAAAAAATTAAATTCACTGTACGCCTGGAAAAACATATGAGATTGATGATGTTTACACTGCAACCATAAATGCATGTGTGTAGGATAGCGCACACTATGTGTGGTGAAAACAACGTTTGAGCAAACCGTGTGAATACAACAAGACATGCTCCAACTAAAAAGTCGCAAGAACATACCTTCCACTGGGAGAACAATAGGGATGAACTTAATTTGAAATACAGGTGACTAAGCTTAGGACTCAATGCCAGAAAAAAACTTAGGAGCGTGCTTGATACAAAAAGACCATACTCAATATTATGATATGTGTGGTATTACACAAGGAAAAATTGTGAGCCTCCTTGGTGGGGGCCAGGGATTTGTTGCAGTAAAATCAAACACTATTAACCTAGTTAAACTGGTTGCGAACCAACAAAAACATTAATGACTGCCCACTCATCAAATTACTTTTCAAATAGCCACCTCAGCATGGACCCGTGGGACTGCAGAATTAATGTGAACAAACCAGAGATGAATCCTATGTCCATGTTATATACTGAAGGCCCCTGTGGGACTACCAAGTGCTGACTCTCACTCATCTACTAGAGTGCTAACCATACCTGTGGCCATCGTGGAATTGGTCAAATGACCAGTAAAGGGTTCTAAAGAGAGAATTGGGATCTTTATACAATAGACCACCAACATGTGTACCCCAGCTGGAATGAACGATTCAAAAACACGTCCAATCTAACTGAAATACCGATAAAATTTTGAAGCGTAGACACTGAACCAGCAACTAGAGCATTAAACTAAACTAGCAGCCATCTTAAAATGGGACAGTAATTCATGATAGACCATGGGTCCTTAGTACAAAAGCACATATCATAAGTCATAGTGGGTGTGTCAGGGTAACCAAGCAAATCTGGGTATTGATGAAGAATAATGTTGTTGGGATCTTGCATTTCGAGATGCTGTAAACCTCAGAAGTGATGTTGTCAATGAGATACTGAAAGAGAGCTGTCTACGTGTCAAAGTATATGAACGTAAGTACATATTTGAGTGCAAAAATGAATATGATGAGATATCCACAAAACAAACGCTAATCATGAGTGTGTAGTACCAAATAAGGAATTTTTTGCAAGTTAGTAAACTAAAGTACATTTCAGTTATAGGTGCACATAGTTCATGTTCTATACAGGTTATTGAGCAGAAAGCATATACAATGGCATGTGATGCATTTGAGTTCTTAATGAAACAACGACTAGTTAACTGTCCTTTATAAGATGGGAATATACAATCTGGGCTGCATAAATCTTGACAACGAGCCTTATTTATGTGATAGATGATAAAGATAGAACCAAAATAATCAATTGGGTCTAACAACAGCCCTCTGACAGCATGAGCAACCGTGCTTGTTAATTTAACAAAACCAATGAGATCCATCTGACAGGCATTTAACCTATTGTAGCTATGTTGATAGAAGATGGTCACAGTTGTTGTCTGGTTGAAGGTTTGATCATCTGAATGACACACCATTTCCTCTCCCTTGGTGAGAGTCCATGTTGCAAATAATGTTCCACTGATAGAGCATGTTCAATCCTACATCGGATTCATGACTGGTGTTGAAGAATTCTCCTCTTGACAGTCCAGACACTGAATACAGTAGATAGCATATTTTGTATTGCAATTGGAAAAATGTTTGACATTGATCAGAGTGTCATTAATCGTGAGGGTCTTTACCACATGGCAAATTTAACAAGCCATACAGTTGCCACACTGGTAGTGGCCCATCATTGGTAGTTGGCCTAAACTCCGAGTAATGGGTTTGTGAACGGATTCATAGTAAGATTTAACTAGCTTATTTCTCAGGTTGGTACTCCATTTGAAGGCAAACATAGGTTTTTCAAAAAATACTCGAGTATTAGTGAGCAAATTACTTTTTTTCAGAATGATTTTCTTGATGTGGTTAGAATGGGTACCAAAAGTAGATACACAGACTAGACAAGAAGTTTTAGGTTTTCTTTGATCGGTAATAGGGCTTCTCTATGGTTGTACCATGGCCTTTTGAGTGATTTTCTTAGTAATCTGACTGGATACGCACGGGCCTTTAGTTTTTAGGACCAGACTTTAGCTTCTCAGAAGTAGTCACATTGTTTAGTTCAATTACGTCTAAGATATAAAAACTGTCTGAAAGGTAAGTTATCTTTATCACTCTGTGGATGGTGGCTGTTGTACTTTGGTAATAGTTTTCTGGATGTCTAGTTAGTATATAGGTTGGTGTGCAAAAAGTCATGAGATTTTTTGATCGTAAGGTCTAGGAAATTATTCGTAGATGAGTCATATTCAATAGCGAAATACAGGTTATTACATTCATTCAACTAACTGAAATTGTAAGAGTTCAAATTTGTTGTCGTACCAGACTAAAAAAACATTATTGATGTATCTTACCTATTTGATAATGCGTGAGAGGAATGGATTTGTTTCTGAGTAAATAAATTCCTTCTCAAACTTGGTTACTTAAAGATTTGGTATGTTGGATGCGAAAACAGCTCCCATTGCAACAGCTTTTATTTGTCCAAAGAAGCCACCTTCAAAAAGAAAATAGTTATAGCAATATAGAATGAAGGCAGACGGTACTCAATGGGGTCTATCTCTAGTCTTCAAGCTGTCATAAATGATCTGTAGAGCTTCTGGTTGAAGAATATTTGTGAAGAGACTTTCTATGTCTATTGTAACCAATAAATCTGTGTATCTATTAAAGGAAGGGCCTTCTATGATGTTGATGACAGTAGTACTGCCCCTTATGAAAGATGGATTTTGAACAAAAAAAGATTTTATTGAAGAAGCCAACATACTGTGCAAGGGGATTGAGGATAGAATTACATCCAGAAACAGTAGGATGTCCAGGAGGGCAATTAGGGTTTTTATGGGTCGTAGGCAAAACATAAATGGTTGGTATGGTGTAGTCCCTTTGTTAAGGTAAGAGTATTCTCGTTGACTAAGCCAACCTTCATCTAAACCTTCTTTGGCAGCAGAACTGTTGAGTTTTTTAAGAGACAGAGTGAGATCAATCAATAACCTCTTACAGTGTTAAGAGTTGGACAATTGTCTAATGACTTAACAATTGTAATCAGTCTTGTTCAACAGCACTATGCTCCCACATTTATCAGCAGGTTTTTTTTATTGCATCTGGTAGGGCCTGGAGTTCATTTAAGGCAATACATTCTTGTTTAGACATACTGGATCTGTAAAACCTATCGCTCTTAAAAAGTTGGTCCACTCCTGTAAGGATTGAATTTTAAAAAGTGATGAAGTCTTTGTTGGTCATCTGATTAGTTGGGTAAAAGTCTGAAGGATTGTGTAACCCTTTAGTGTCAAATATAGGCAAAGTTTCATTTGTGGAAAGAAGTGTTTGAGACGAATTGAGCCGAAAAACCAATCCATTTCAGTTCTGGTTTGGAACAAATCATTACTCTGTGTTAGAACAAACAAAAGTCCAGAATTAAATACTGCAGTCTCAATCTCATTAGGTTCATATGAGGACAAGTTGAATATAGGAATACATAGGTTACTTGAGTCTACAATTTTCAATATTGGTTCCTCGTATTTCTTCGCCCCAAGGTGTACTGATTTTTGTACCCTTCTCTCCTGCCTTCTCTCTGCTGTGTGTGCTGTGGTTGGCCTTTCAGGCCTGGGCTAAAAATGATTCCCTGGAGATAGAGGGCTCATCACTATAACCAAGTGATGAGTATGGACCATCCAAGTCCTTGAGCATTTGTTTGAGGCAAAACGGAAGTTAGTTTTAAATTCTTCATCATCATTAAAAATTATTGGGATGTTCTTCACCTGCAGGCCTGCAGGGATAATATTGGCATTCAGGCACTTTGTTTGCATGTAACTGTGTTCTGATTAATGTTTTCTTGATGTTCCAAATTTGCAAGTTCTCAATTGTTTTGCTGTTGTAAATCTGATAGAGACTTTTAGCTGCAGATTCCTTACATTAAAATTATCCCCAGGCATCAGACTGTATCTGGAAATAATTTTTTCATGAGCATTGCCCCTGCGTGCTAGTAGGTGGTGTCTTTCGTCTATGCATGGCATTCCCACCATCGTCTGCGCCTGAAATTACGTGTGCAGTGCCTATATTGGTGCCACCCCAGGGAGCTGACGTCAGTTCTTTTCTTTTTGCGCCAGTCAGCAGATCCGGAAAAGAGCTACCCGAGTCGCTTTTTGACTGACTTTATTTCAACCTTTTGTTGAAGATTTTTTTAGATGTTTTCTCCAGGTGTGACAGGAATGTACACAAGGAAGACTGGGACTGGTTTAAAGCCCTGTGGCGCCTGTCACCGGCAAATGTCGGTGAGGGACCCACACCTTGTCTGCCTCTGGTGTCTCGAGTGTGACCAAGATGCCAAGACCTGCGCCAGTTGTCGCGCCATGCACCCAATGGACTGGAGGGTGTTCTCCCTCAAGCTCCTTGCTGCTCTGCGTGCACCACCACGATAGCCTCAATCCTGGTCGAGAGGAAGGTTCCGAAATCGGTCGCAGAGTTACTCCAAACGCTCGTCATTGCACTCTAAGTCGTCCAGGGGTTCGGGTAAGGATCACAAGCATAAGAAGAACAAGAAGTCAAAGAGGTCTTTGACTTTGCCCCATCCATCAAAGTCATCCGACAAGATGAGGGAGCATCAGCATTCAAGGCCTGGCTCCGCAGTTGAGCCTGGGCTGTCTCTGCGCCTCCCCAAAATTCCTGGAGTCAGAGCGACCCCCGCCCAACTCTGAGAATTTATAAGGCCATGCATCTCATAATTGTTCCTGCTGGAGCGCCTTCGCCCCTACGAGTTGGGGGGGGGGGGGCTACTGGTCTTCAACCAGTGGGTTCAACCCTGGCGCCAGTTGGGCCCCTTGGATCCATGAACAGATGTGGACCAGCGCCGGTCGAGCCACCGCAAATGTTTCAGTGTCTACTACACTGCTTAGGGCACACACCGGCGGTGTGGCGCCATTCTCATCCCCGGCTGGAGGCATTCCATCCAGGCCAGAGTCTATGCCCTATTTCTATGGGCTAAGACCTGGGGATGAATGGTAGGAGCCACTGGACCCTGAAGAATACCAGCCCCTAGATATTGCCGAGGACACCTGGTGTGAGGATTTGGCAGATGCTTGTGGACTGGACACCTCCCCAGATACTGGCTTCGTCTATCTCCTACCATGACTATGGAAGAGGGAGCCTCATTTGCTATGGTGGTGAGGAAGGTTGCTGAGGTCATGGACCTTCAACTGCCCTCCGTGGTTGTTTTGACGGAGGTGCTTCAGCCAGGAGTCACCTCTTCCAAATCGCTTCTCCCATTTAATGAAGCCCTCACGGACGTCCTATATAGGGCCTGGTCCAAGCCAACCACAGGGTCTCCTGGAATAGGACAATTGCCTGCCACCATCGCACTTCCCCAGGGGACCCCAACTCCCCACCCTGGAGAGCTTGGTGGCCAAGCCTCCACCTCCTGAGTAAATCCTGGTACATTCCCTACCACTCCACAGGACAGGGAATCCAAGAGGCTGGATACCTTGGGAAAGAAGATGTTTTTTTCTGCCAGCCTGGCACTGCGGCCGGTGAACACTCTCACAAGCTGTTGCTGAGATGAGGGACGCAGCTAAGTTCGCCATAGCTGTGGGCTGGATATGACGAACTCACTAGGCAGAGCGGTTTCATCATCATCATCGTTGGCCCTTAGGTGCCTGCCACGCCTGATTGAGAACCACTGGCTTTTCGGCTGTCCAGGCCTCGTTCATGGGCTTGCCCTTTCTTGGCTCTCGTCTCTTCGGGGACAAGGCAGACTCACCACTGGAGTGCTGCAAGGACATAAGAGCTATGGCCAGGTCCTTTCCATGGCCCCTCGCCACTCCCAGTTCTGTTTTTTGCTCCTTTCGTGGTCATGGAAGGGGCTTCCAGACGCGCCTCTACCTGCCCAGCCGCTGCTGGGTTAAGCCACTTGTAGAAAGCTGACTCTCTATATAGTGCACTAAAAAAACTACACTGTGTAGAGTCCAGTGGGTCCCAAATTTGCTTACTGAGGCTTGAGTTGATAATTCCAACACTCTCTTTTGGGGTAGTGTGGGCGAGCAGTTAGGCTTATCAGAGGGTGGTACTTAAGCATTAGTTGTACTCACAGAGGCAATAAATGAGACACACACTCAAAGAATAAATCCGAGGCCAATTTAGAAAAATAACACTTCATTTTATACATGTTTCAAAACCAAGAACTTTGTTCAAAGGCAAGTACTGTTTTTGTTAGAAATTTACACAGGTAAGTAAAGCGTTCAAACGTGCGCTTTTACGCACAATGCAATCCTATGGGAGAAAAAGTCAGAGATGCATAAAGGTAGGTACAGTCGGTTTCCAGGGTTCACCTTCAGGGTTCGAAGTTGTAGTGGGCCAAGGTCCAAAGTACTACCGGCAGTTCTTTTAGCGGGAGTGGTGGTGAGGTCATAGCTAGGCACGATACTGTGAAGGGGGAGCACTTGGAAATAGATTGCACAGGGGGACTTGGGACAAGTCTGAGAGCTCCCAAATGGGGCTTAGGTCGCTAGGGGCCTTGGAGCAAGTTGGTACAGCCGGTTCATCGTATCCGGGCCGGGCGGCTCAGGTGCAGAGGGGTTAGGGCAGCTGGGCTTGTGTGCAAAGATGCTCCCTATAGTTCGAGGCAAACAGCTGGCAGGGGCAAAAGCAGGGCAAATGGGCCACTCCCGAAGTGGGGCTCAGTGATGCTGCTGTCCCTCGACGGCTACTCTGTCGTGGTGCAGTGGAAATCCAGTTGGACTCTCACTGTTGGTGTCGGGGAGCTGCAAGGCGGTGGACCGGACTCTGCTTGTCAGTGCCTGCGGACTGCAGGGGAGTAGCTCTTCTACTCCAAGGGAGACTGTAGGCTATTTTCAAAGTGATAGCAGGCTACCCAAGGCCTGGTAGTTCTCCAGTTTACAGGACGAGTCACTCTGTCGCGATTGTCAAGAGAGTTTCGAGTGGGCAGGGTTTTGTGCCAAAAATTCCCAGCTCTTCTTCTGTTCTCGCCAGGTAGTGACTCTTCTTCATCCTTCTTCTCTTGATCCGTCGAATCTGAGTACTTGGCCTCAGGGGTGCCATCTAAATACTCAATTTAGGGGCGTTATAGGGGAGTGACAGGTAGTAGCCAATGGGCTACCTACCTTTAGGGTGTCTACACCCTCTATCTGAAAGAGACACGTTAGTGACAGATTCCTTACCTTAGAATATCCCCAGGCGTCAGGCTGGATCCGGAAAGTTTTTTGCGTAGCAGTACCCTTGCGCGTCGGTAGGCGGCGTCGTGCGGCTCCGCGTCCGTCGTCGGCGTCGTGATCGCCGGGATGACGTCGCGGGCAGTACTTAGGCGCCGCCCCTGCGCGCTGACGTCAGTTCTTCTTTTCCGCGCCAGTAAGCGCAGATCCGGGAAGAGCAGTGCCCTAGTCACTTTTTGACTATCTTTTTGTGAAATTTTTCACTGTTCTCTTCAACGAGTCTTCACGACTCCTAAGGTGTCGTAGGGATGCCCGGCTTTAAGCCCTGCGAGGAATGTGGTCGTATGATGTCCATCACGGACCCCCACCTCGAGTGTCTCTTCTGCCTCGGCCGAGGCCACGACACGAAGTCGTGCCCTGACTGCCGGAAACTTCATCCGAAGGCTTTGCGAGAGCGGTCTCGAAAGCTCCTTGAAGTCCGGCAGTCGGCTCCGCGCCGCAGCAAGCCCCGGTCCCGGGAGAGGTCGAGGGGCCGGACGCGGAGTCCCCGCCGTTCGTCGGAATCCAAGTCTTCGCGCTCCTCCGGTAAGTCGAAGCACAAGAAGTCTAAGCGGCGTCATCGCTCTAAGACTTCGCCTCGCCGGTCGCGCGACTCGGCTGAGGTCCCTGTCGGCACCGTCCCCGCCCCCGCGGCCCCGGACGTGCCTGTCGAGTTGCCCCCGCATTACCCGTCCTTCCCGGGTTCGGGGGCGACTCCGGCCGAAGTACAGAAATTCCTGTCGGCCATGGCCCGCCTCTTCGGGCCTCAAGGTCCCTCCGGTGCGCCTTCGGGCCCCGCGGGCCCAGATGGGGTTGCTCCGGCGTCGCCGTCGACTCCGGTCCCGGCGTCGCCTGTCCCACCAGCCTTCGTCCCGGCCTCGGCTCCGGCCCCGGCCTCGACCCCGGTTCCGGTGGTGCCGCAACCTCCATCGACGCCGGTTGACCTAACCACGCCTCCGCCGACGCCGATGTCCCCGGTGCCGTTTCCGACGCCGTCCGGGGCTCCGGGCGGCGTCGTTCCCCGGTTCTCCCCGGGTCCGGACATGGAGCCGGACCGGCGTCGCCCGACGCCGGTTCCGGCGCCGATGAGGCCTTGGGTCCCTTATGTCCCTCCTCCTCCATCTTTTCAACCTGAGGAGGACCAGGAGAGCTGGGAGGGGTCTGACGACCCTCTCACACAACAGTGCGAGTTTGACCCGGACTGGGTTGAGGAACTTGGGGATGCCAGTGGGCTGGATACCTCCCCCGACTCTGGCATGCTGTCTCCTCCCGTGGCAACGGAGGAGGGGGCTAATTTTGCAACGGTGTTGCGTAGAGCTGCTGGAGCCTTAAATCTCCAGTTGCCTACAGTGGCCGTCAGGACTAACCTCCTGACTGAAGTGCTTCAGCCGGCGGCCTCCTCTTCGGAGCCTGTGCTGCCGTTCAACGATGCACTCACTGACGTTCTTTTGGGTGCCTGGTCCAAACCCACCACAGGGGCTCCTGTGGATAGGAACGTGGCCCGACGCCATCGCCCGGCTCCGGGCGACCCCCTGTTTCTCTCCCAACACCCCACCCCTGAGAGCTTGGTTGTCCAAGCCTCTGCCTCCCAAACAGCCTTCCCTACCGCCCCTCCGGATAGGGAATCCAAGCGCCTGGATCACTTTGGGAAGAAGGCTTTCTCTTCCTCCAGTGCTGGCTTGCGGTCTGTTAATACCGCTTGCCTCTTGGGCCGATACACCCACTCCCTGTGGGATTCGGTGGCTGATGTTTTGCCGCAGTGTTCTGAGGAGGTCCAGACACTGCTTACCCGCGCTATTGCGGAAGGGCGTGATGCGGCTAAGTATACCATCCGCTGTGGCCTTGATACCGCCGACTCGCTGGGCAGATCGCTTGCAACGACGGTGGCGCTGCGTCGCCACGCCTGGCTGAGAACCACTGGTTTTTCAGGGGATGTCCAGAATACTCTCATGGACATGCCCTTTGATGGAGTCGGTCTCTTTGGTTCAAAGGCGGACCATGCGCTGGAGCGTTTCAAGGATTCACGGGCTACTGCTAAGTCCCTGGGCCTTGTTGTTGTGCGCCCTCCGCAAACGTCTGCTTTTCGCCCCTTTCGTGGCCACGGAAGGGGCGCCCAGTCACGTCCACAGCCCGGCCAACGGCCCGCGCAGCAAGCGCCTTCGCGTGGCCGAGGACGTGGATACCGCCGTGGCGGTTCGGGCAACCAGCGTGCGGGTCAGGCCACCACCTCCAACCCGTCCGCGGCCTCCAAGCCCTCCTAGTCCCTCCTTTCAGGTGCACAGCACGCCAGTCGGGGGCAGGGTCCGCCATCACCTTCACCACTGGCGTCCCATCACCTCGGACAAGTGGGTCTTGGACATTGTCCGAAGGGGCTACTCCCTCCCCTTCGAGACCACCCCCCAGCCATGCCACCTCAATTCCACCGCATGTCAGGGGATCACTTGGTGCTTCTACAGAAGGAAGTCACGGCCCTCTTGGCCAAGAGGGCCATCGAGCATGTTCCGACCCCAGAAGTAGGGCGTGGTTGCTACTCCCACTACTTTCTGGTGCCCAAAAAGGACAAGGAGGACATGCGTCCTATCTTGGACCTCCGGAACGTCAATCGCTTCCTCCGGAAGGAGAAGTTCAAGATGCTCACCCTAGCTCAGGTCTTGACTGCCCTCGACCCCGGAGACTGGTTGGTAGCGTTGGACTTGCAGGACGCCTATTTCCACATCCCCGTCCTGCCGGCCCACCGGCGTTACCTTCGGTTCACGGTAGGCCTCGAGCATTTTCAGTTCACCGTGCTCCCCTTTGGCCTTACCAGTGCCCCTCGGGTGTTCACGAAAGTGATGGCGGTGGTCGCAGCTCATCTGCGCCGGGCAGGGGTTTCAGTCTTCCCCTACCTCGACGACTGGCTGCTGAAGGCGGGCTCGTCCCAGGCAGTTGTCTCCCACCTCCAGACTACGGCCGAACTCCTGCACTCGCTGGGGTTCTCCATCAATGTGCCAAAGTCGCATCTGATTCCTTCTCCACAGCTCCTTTTCATCGGAGCAGTTCTGGACACGACGCAGTTTCGGGCCTATCCTCCCGAACGGCGAGTCCGGGATATTCAGGCTATGATTCCGATCTTTCAGCCCTTATCCTGGGTTTCGGTACGGATGACCCTGAGGCTGCTGGGCCTCATGGCCTCCTGCATCCTGCTGGTCACTCATGCCAGATGGCATATGCGGGCTCTGCAGTGGGACCTGAAGTTCCAGTGGGCGCAGCACCAGGGCGACCTGTCCGATCACGTCCAGATCTCGGAGGGGACTGCAAAACAGTTGCAGTGGTGGCTCTCGAACCGGCAATGGGTCATGGGCAGATCCCTCTCCCTTCCCCAGCCAGAGCACACAGTTGTGACGGACGCGTCCCTTCTGGGATGGGGCGGTCACATGGGAGAGGCGGAGATCAGAGGCCTCTGGTCTCCGGCGGAGTCCCGGCTCCATATCAACCTTCTGGAGCTCCGGGCGATCCGACTTGCACTCAGGGCATTCCTTCCCTCTGTCAAAGGGAAGGTAGTGCAGGTGTTCACAGACAACACCACCGCCATGTGGTACTGCAACAAACAAGGCGGGGTGGGGTCGTGGACCCTTTGTCAGGAGGCTCTACGCCTCTGGACATGGCTGGAACATCAGGGCATGTTCCTGGTGGTTCAACACCTGGCAGGTTCCCTGAACGCCAGGGCGGACGAACTCAGCCGCAGGTGCATAATGGATCACGAATGGCGTCTTCACTCGGAAGTGGCGCAAGGACTCTTTCTACAGTGGGGAGAGCCTTGGTTAGATCTATTCGCCACCGAAGAGAACGCGCAATGTCATCAGTTCTGCGCGTTGGAATTTCCAAGGCGGCACTCGCTCGGCAACGCTTTTCGTCACGAGTGGAGTTGCGGTCTCTTGTACGCCTTTCCGCCTATACCACTTCTACCCAGAGTGTTGAAGAAGATTCGGCACGACCGGGCCCAAGTCATTCTTGTGGCTCCGGACTGGGCTCGAAGAGTTTGGTATCCCGAGCTACTCAATATGAGCGTAGATCCCCCGATCCGTCTGCCTCTTCGGGAGGATCTTCTGTCGCAGCAGCAGGGGACGGTCCTCCACCCGAACCTGTCCAGTCTACACCTGCTTGCGTGGAGATTGAGCGGCGGCAGTTGATTCCTTTCGACTTGCCTCCCGAAGTTTGTGATGTGATTCTGGCAGCCAGGCGTCCCTCCACTAAGGTGGTATACGCCTGCAGGTGGAACAAATTTGTGGCATGGTGCACAGCAAAGGCTGTGAATCCCCTTTCTGCCCCTCTTTCTGAGGTCCTTCTGTTCCTTCTCTCTTTGGCCCAACAGGGTTCTGCCCTGGGTACCATCAAGGGTTATCTTTGTGCTATCTCGGCCTTCCTCAGGCTCCCTGATCAGCCCTCCCTTTTCAAGTCCCCTGTTGTTAACAGGTTCTTAAAAGGCATTACTCACCTCTTCCCTCCTGTTCCGTTTGTGATGCCTCAGTGGGACTTGAACTTGGTTCTTACCTTTTTAATGTGCGCTCCCTTTGAGCCTCTACATAACTGTCCTCTTCGTCTTCTGACTCTGAAGACAGCCTTTCTGGTGGCCATCACCTCCGCTCGGCGGGTGAGTGAGCTCCAGGCTCTATCTTGCAGACCTCCCTTTCTGTCTGTTCATCCAGACAAGGTTGTTCTTCGGACGCGTCCGTCCTTCTTGCCAAAGGTGGTTACTGCTTTCCACATTGGGCAGACCATCACTTTGCCCACCTTCTTTCCGCCTCCGCATCCTTCCAGAGAGGAAGAGAGGCTCCACCGTCTGGACCCAAAACGTGCGCTCTCTTTCTATATTGACCGCACAAAACACTTCCGGGTGGATGACCAGCTCTTTGTTGGCTACGTGGGCGCCAAAAAGGTCGGGCGGTGCACAAGAGGACCATCTCCCGCTGGGTTACCTTGTGCATCAAGACCTGCTATTCTTTCGCTAAAAGGAACCTCCTGTTGGGCTGCGTGCCCATTCCACCAGGGCAACGGCTGCTACCACGGCCTTGGGCCGCGGTGTTCCGCTGCCGGTTATCTGTCAGGCAGCTACGTGGGCCTCGCTGCACACGTTTACAAAGCATTACTGCCTTGACAGTCAGGTCCGGAGGGACGGCTTCTTTGGCCGTTCTGTCCTCCAGGACTTCCTTGTCTGATCTTTGTTCGCAGACCCACCACCGGGGTTGGTATTGCTGGGGTATCTATTCTAAGGTAAGGAATCTGTCACTAACGTGTCTCTTTCAGATGCACAAGTTACTAACTTGTGTAACGATATATCTGTAAGAGACAGTAGTTAGTGACAGATTCCTTACCGCCCCACCCATCCTCCCCGTTCTGCGAACTGATTTCTAGGGTTAAGGACATCCCTTTCAGGGCCCTAGTATTTTTCAGACACCTATGTCAGCTTCTTGCATGGCTCTGCGTTCCTGGCGCGGAAAGTCGTGTACAGAACTGACGTCAGCGCGCAGGGGCGGCGCCTAAGTACTGCCCGCGACGTCATCCCGGCGATCACGACGCCGACGACGGACGCGGAGCCGCACGACGCCGCCTACCGACGCGCAAGGGTACTGCTACGCAAAAAACTTTCCGGATCCAGCCTGACGCCTGGGGATATTCTAAGGTAAGGAATCTGTCACTAACTACTGTCTCTTACAGATATATCGTTACACAAGTTAGTAACTTGTGCATATGACCCCTTCCTGTGGGAAGAGGGCATAACCCTGACCGTAGAATGCTAATTACATCCTAAACAAGATGGAGGAATCTGAAACGTGGGGTCTACATCAGTTAGTCCACCTTAGGGGTGGTGTTAGCTGAGACCTGGGTCCCATAACAAAGGCGACAGGGCCTTTAAAGCTTCCCGCCCTGGAATGCAGTTCCTGCTTGGAAGAGGTATGGACACCTCCGCCCAGAGCAGGCTTTGTTCCTGACCTCCGATAACGAAGGCTCTCACATCAGGGGGTCAGAAACTTGTCTAGGGTGGCTGGCTGGTTGGGACCAGTCAGTAAACACACTAGGGATCTGTAGGTTTTCAGGGGTCACCTCTAAGGTGACTCTAAGGTGCCCTCTGGGTGCATTTATTAATAAATCCAGCACTGGCATCAGTGTGGGTTTATTAGGATGAGATGTTCTGTACCAAACACCTTGGGGTACAGTGAAGCCATCATATTGCTGGGAAACTCATCTGAAAGAGACACGTTAGTGACAGATTCCTTACCTTAGAATATCCCCAGGCGTCAGGCTGGATCCGGAAAGTTTTTTGCGTAGCAGTACCCTTGCGCGTCGGTAGGCGGCGTCGTGCGGCTCCGCGTCCGTCGTCGGCGTCGTGATCGCCGGGATGACGTCGCGGGCAGTACTTAGGCGCCGCCCCTGCGCGCTGACGTCAGTTCTTCTTTTTCCGCGCCAGTAAGCGCAGATCCGGGAAGAGCAGTGCCCTAGTCACTTTTTGACTATCTTTTTGTGAAATTTTTCACTGTTCTCTTCAACGAGTCTTCACGACTCCTAAGGTGTCGTAGGGATGCCCGGCTTTAAGCCCTGCGAGGTATGTGGTCGTATGATGTCCATCACGGACCCCCACCTCGAGTGTCTCTTCTGCCTCGGCCGAGGCCACGACACGAAGTCGTGCCCTGACTGCCGGAAACTTCATCCGAAGGCTTTGCGAGAGCGGTCTCGAAAGCTCCTTGAAGTCCGGCAGTCGGCTCCGCGCCGCAGCAAGCCCCGGTCCCGGGAGAGGTCGAGGGGCCGGACGCGGAGTCCCCGCCGTTCGTCGGAATCCAAGTCTTCGCGCTCCTCCGGTAAGTCGAAGCACAAGAAGTCTAAGCGGCGTCATCGCTCTAAGACTTCGCCTCGCCGGTCGCGCGACTCGGCTGAGGTCCCTGTCGGCACCGTCCCCGCCCCCGCGGCCCCGGACGTGCCTGTCGAGTTGCCCCCGCATTACCCGTCCTTCCCGGGTTCGGGGCGACTCCGGCCGAAGTACAGAAATTCCTGTCGGCCATGGCCCGCCTCTTCGGGCCTCAAGGTCCCTCCGGTGCGCCTTCGGGCCCCGCGGGCCCAGATGGGGTTGCTCCGGCGTCGCCGTCGACTCCGGTCCCGGCGTCGCCTGTCCCACCAGCCTTCGTCCCGGCCTCGGCTCCGGCC
Source organism: Calotriton arnoldi (assembly GCA_963921515.1). Taxonomy (NCBI): domain Eukaryota; kingdom Metazoa; phylum Chordata; class Amphibia; order Caudata; family Salamandridae; genus Calotriton; species Calotriton arnoldi. The sequence continues at coordinate 1,314,975 of CAWUFW010004022.1, forward strand.
CCGGCCTCGACCCCGGTTCCGGTGGTGCCGCAACCTCCATCGACGCCGGTTGACCTAACCACGCCTCCGCCGACGCCGATGTCCCCGGTGCCGTTTCCGACGCCGTCCGGGGCTCCGGGCGGCGTCGTTCCCCGGTTCTCCCCGGGTCCGGACATGGAGCCGGACCGGCGTCGCCCGACGCCGGTTCCGGCGCCGATGAGGCCTTGGGTCCCTTATGTCCCTCCTCCTCCATCTTTTCAACCTGAGGAGGACCAGGAGAGCTGGGAGGGGTCTGACGACCCTCTCACACCACAGTGCGAGTTTGACCCGGACTGGGTTGAGGAACTTGGGGATGCCAGTGGGCTGGATACCTCCCCCGACTCTGGCATGCTGTCTCCTCCCGTGGCAACGGAGGAGGGGGCTAATTTTGCAACGGTGTTGCGTAGAGCTGCTGGAGCCTTAAATCTCCAGTTGCCTACAGTGGCCGTCAGGACTAACCTCCTGACTGAAGTGCTTCAGCCGGCGGCCTCCTCTTCGGAGCCTGTGCTGCCGTTCAACGATGCACTCACTGACGTTCTTTTGGGTGCCTGGTCCAAACCCACCACAGGGGCTCCTGTGGATAGGAACGTGGCCCGACGCCATCGCCCGGCTCCGGGCGACCCCCTGTTTCTCTCCCAACACCCCACCCCTGAGAGCTTGGTTGTCCAAGCCTCTGCCTCCCAAACAGCCTTCCCTACCGCCCTCCGGATAGGGAATCCAAGCGCCTGGATCACTTTGGGAAGAAGGCTTTCTCTTCCTCCAGTGCTGGCTTGCGGTCTGTTAATACCGCTTGCCTCTTGGGCCGATACACCCACTCCCTGTGGGATTCGGTGGCTGATGTTTTGCCGCAGTGTTCTGAGGAGGTCCAGACACTGCTTACCCGCGCTATTGCGGAAGGGCGTGATGCGGCTAAGTATACCATCCGCTGTGGCCTTGATACCGCCGACTCGCTGGGCAGATCGCTTGCAACGACGGTGGCGCTGCGTCGCCACGCCTGGCTGAGAACCACTGGTTTTTCAGGGGATGTCCAGAATACTCTCATGGACATGCCCTTTGATGGAGTCGGTCTCTTTGGTTCAAAGGCGGACCATGCGCTGGAGCGTTTCAAGGATTCACGGGCTACTGCTAAGTCCCTGGGCCTTGCTGTTGTGCGCCCTCCGCAAACGTCTGCTTTTCGCCCCTTTCGTGGCCACGGAAGGGGCGCCCAGTCACGTCCACAGCCCGGCCAACGGCCCGCGCAGCAAGCGCCTTCGCGTGGCCGAGGACGTGGATACCGCCGTGGCGGTTCGGGCAACCAGCGTGCGGGTCAGGCCACCACCTCCAACCCGTCCGCGGCCTCCAAGCCCTCCTAGTCCCTCCTTTCAGGTGCACAGCACGCCAGTCGGGGGCAGGGTCCGCCATCACCTTCACCACTGGCGTCCCATCACCTCGGACAAGTGGGTCTTGGACATTGTCCGAAGGGGCTACTCCCTCCCCTTCGAGACCACCCCCCAGCCATGCCACCTCAATTCCACCGCATGTCAGGGGATCACTTGGTGCTTCTACAGAAGGAAGTCACGGCCCTCTTGGCCAAGAGGGCCATCGAGCATGTTCCGACCCCAGAAGTAGGGCGTGGTTGCTACTCCCACTACTTTCTGGTGCCCAAAAGGGACAAGGAGGACATGCGTCCTATCTTGGACCTCCGGAACGTCAATCGCTTCCTCCGGAAGGAGAAGTTCAAGATGCTCACCCTAGCTCAGGTCTTGACTGCCCTCGACCCCGGAGACTGGTTGGTAGCGTTGGACTTGCAGGACGCCTATTTCCACATCCTCGTCCTGCCGGCCCACCGGCGTTACCTTCGGTTCACGGTAGGCCTCGAGCATTTTCAGTTCACCGTGCTCCCCTTTGGCCTTACCAGTGCCCCTCGGGTGTTCACGAAAGTGATGGCGGTGGTCGCAGCTCATCTGCGCCGGGCAGGGGTTTCAGTCTTCCCCTACCTCGACGACTGGCTGCTGAAGGCGGGCTCGTCCCAGGCAGTTGTCTCCCACCTCCAGACTACGGCCGAACTCCTGCACTCGCTGGGGTTCTCCATCAATGTGCCAAAGTCGCATCTGATTCCTTCTCCACAGCTCCTTTTCATCGGAGCAGTTCTGGACACGACGCAGTTTCGGGCCTATCCTCCCGAACGGCGAGTCCGGGATATTCAGGCTATGATTCCGATCTTTCAGCCCTTATCCTGGGTTTCGGTACGGATGACCCTGAGGCTGCTGGGCCTCATGGCCTCCTGCATCCTGCTGGTCACTCATGCCAGATGGCATATGCGGGCTCTGCAGTGGGACCTGAAGTTCCAGTGGGCGCAGCACCAGGGCGACCTGTCCGATCACGTCCAGATCTCGGAGGGGACTGCAAAACAGTTGCAGTGGTGGCTCTCGAACCGGCAATGGGTCATGGGCAGATCCCTCTCCCTTCCCCAGCCAGAGCACACAGTTGTGACGGACGCGTCCCTTCTGGGATGGGGCGGTCACATGGGAGAGGCGGAGATCAGAGGCCTCTGGTCTCCGGCGGAGTCCCGGCTCCATATCAACCTTCTGGAGCTCCGGGCGATCCGACTTGCACTCAAGGCATTCCTTCCCTCTGTCAAAGGGAAGGTAGTGCAGGTGTTCACAGACAACACCACCGCCATGTGGTACTGCAACAAACAAGGCGGGGTGGGGTCGTGGACCCTTTGTCAGGAGGCTCTGCGCCTCTGGACATGGCTGGAACACCAGGGCATGTTCCTGGTGGTTCAACACCTGGCAGGTTCCCTGAACGCCAGGGCGGACGAACCCAGCCGCAGGTGCATGATGGATCACGAATGGCGTCTTCACTCGGAAGTGGCGCAAGGACTCTTTCTACAGTGGGGAGAGCCTTGGTTAGATCTATTCGCCACCGAAGAGAACGCGCAATGTCATCAGTTCTGCGCGTTGGAATTTCCAAGGCGGCACTCGCTCGGCGACGCTTTCGTCACGAGTGGAGTTGCGGTCTATTGTACGCCTTTCCGCCTATACCACTTCTACCCAGAGTGTTGAAGAAGATTCGGCGCGACCGGGCCCAAGTCATTCTTGTGGCTCCGGACTGGGCTCGAAGAGTTTGGTATCCCGAGCTACTCAATATGAGCGTAGATCCCCCGATCCGTCTGCCTCTTCGGGAGGATCTTCTGTCGCAGCAGCAGGGGACGGTCCTCCACCCGAACCTGTCCAGTCTACACCTGCTTGCGTGGAGATTGAGCGGCGGCAGTTGATTCCTTTCGACTTGCCTCCCGAAGTTTGTGATGTGATTCTGGCAGCCAGGCGTCCCTCCACTAAGGTGGTATACGCCTGCAGGTGGAACAAATTTGTGGCATGGTGCACAGCAAAGGCTGTGGATCCCCTTTCTGCCCCTCTTTCTGAGGTCCTTCTGTTCCTTCTCTCTCTGGCCCAACAGGGTTCTGCCCTGGGTACCATCAAGGGTTATCTTTGTGCTATCTCGGCCTTCCTCAGGCTCCCTGATCAGCCCTCCCTTTTCAAGTCCCCTGTTGTTAACAGGTTCTTAAAAGGCGTTACTCACCTCTTCCCTCCTGTTCCGTTTGTGATGCCTCAGTGGGACTTAAACTTGGTTCTTACCTTTTTAATGTGCGCTCCCTTTGAGCCTCTACATAACTGTCCTCTTCGTCTTCTGACTCTGAAGACAGCCTTTCTGGTGGCCATCACCTCCGCTCGGCGGGTGAGTGAGCTCCAGGCTCTATCTTGCAAACCTCCCTTTCTGTCTGTTCATCCAGACAAGGTTGTTCTTCGGACGCGTCCGTCCTTCTTGCCAAAGGTGGTTACTGCTTTCCACATTGGGCAGACCATCACTTTGCCCACCTTCTTTCCGCCTCCGCATCCTTCCAGAGAGGAAGAGAGGCTCCACCGTCTGGACCCAAAACGTGCGCTCTCCTTCTATATTGACCGCACAAAACACTTCCGGGTGGATGACCAGCTCTTTATTGGCTACGTGGGCGCCAAAAAGGTCGGGCGGTGCACAAGAGGACCATCTCCCGCTGGGTTACCTTGTGCATCAAGACCTGCTATTCTTTGGCTAAAAGGAGCCTCCTGTTGGGCTGCGTGCCCATTCCACCAGGGCAACGGCTGCTACCACGGCCTTGGGCCGCGGTGTTCCGCTGCCGGTTATCTGTCAGGCAGCTACGTGGGCCTCGCTGCACACGTTTACAAAGCATTACTGCCTTGACAGTCAGGTCCGGAGGGACGGCTTCTTTGGCCGTTCTGTCCTCCAGGACTTCCTTGTCTGATCTTTGTTCGCAGACCCACCACCGGGGTTGGTATTGCTGGGGTATCTATTCTAAGGTAGGGAATCTGTCACTAACGTGTCTCTTTCAGATGCACAAGTTACTAACTTGTGTAACGATATATCTGTAAGAGACAGTAGTTAGTGACAGATTCCTACCGCCCCACCCATCCTCCCCGTTCTGCGAACTGATTTCTAGGGTTAAGGACATCCCTTTCAGGGCCCTAGTATTTTTCAGACACCTATGTCAGCTTCTTGCATGGCTCTGCGTTCCTGGCGCGGAAAGTCGTGTACAGAACTGACGTCAGCGCGCAGGGGCGGCGCCTAAGTACTGCCCGCGACGTCATCCCGGCGATCACGACGCCGACGACGGACGCGGAGCCGCACGACGCCGCCTACCGACGCGCAAGGGTACTGCTACGCAAAAAACTTTCCGGATCCAGCCTGACGCCTGGGGATATTCTAAGGTAAGGAATCTGTCACTAACTACTGTCTCTTACAGATATATCGTTACACAAGTTAGTAACTTGTGCATTAATGACGAGTAACCAGTCCATGTATTCGGTATGGCTTCCCTGTGCACTTGTGGTATCTAAGGGTGAAGTTAGATATCACAGGGACATATCTACTCATGCAGATATGCCCACACATGGGTATAGTGCGCCCTTCCTCAGGGATGTTAGTCCTGCTGTAGGGGTCACTTACCTATACCAAATGTAGTGCCGGCTAGGCATGGCACACAGGGATGTGTGCCATGTCGACACTTTGTTTTTCTCTGCACCAAGACATGCAGGCGGCTGCACTTGCAGTTTGCATGAACTTGGTGAGGGGTTCCTTAGGGTGACACAATTTGTGCTGCAGCCCTTAGGAACTCTCTTTAGTACCAATGCCCTGGGTACTGAGGTACCACTTACTAGGGACTTAAATGGAGCCTAAAGTGGTGCCAATTGTGGAACAATAATACAGTTTAGGGAAGGAACACTTGTACTGTGGGCCTGGTTAGAAGGAACCCAGTCCACTTTCAGTCAAAGTTGCATCAGATACCAGGCAAAACGTGTGGGGGCGGGGTACTGCAACAGAATCCAGTTTCCTATACCACTGATGTAGAAAAGGGCCCTAAACAGATGTCTGCACTACAACAATAAGAAAAGAGAAGGGCGACCCAATAACCCCTTGTGGGCTTGGATGCTAGTGCTGATCCTAGCAGGCCATGATTCCTGTGATGGCCACCAATCAGAGTGAGTTGCAATTTGCGTTCTACCTAATTCATATTTGTAAGGTAGGTCAGATTGCATCCCACTCTGATTTAGAATTTTACAAACTTACTTATTAATACATAGGTCGTGTCACAAAATTCTTTACTGGTTGCAGAAATAATGGTTGTAAATCATGTAAATGTTTTGCAAACAGTAATTAGTACATCTGTCCCCCACCTCTTAAACCAACCTGAGTTGCAACAATGTGCAGCTCTGCATTCTCCGCCTTATCAGAGCTGCTGGTTTCCAAAAGACTGTGAGTGTAAAGGGCAGGCCAAAGGGAAAACCGCTCTCTGCTCTGAAATTATGCTGTCCGCCTGGGAGGGATTCCACCACTCTCACTGATGAATGACCGCCTCTGAGGGAGAAGTCTAATTGTGTATTTATTAAATAACTGTTGCATAGAAACTGTGATGTTTGTTTTTGCTGTGCTAGACTTGACATCACCCCTGAAAAAGTCAGGTTTCAAACCTTGCTGCTTCTGCCATGGGCATATGTTCATTTCGAACTCCCACAGGATGTGCTTGAGGTGTTTTAAGCCCAAGAACAACCCAGAGTTGTGTGAGCAGGGCTGCCTCATGCACTCCAAGCAGCCATAAAGGATCTGGAGGGGAATGTTTTCATGGTGCCTGCGTGCAATGAGCACTGGGCCTGGCATCATTCGTGTTTCATTTCAAGGTCCAAGTCTCACTCATCCCCCTCCTAAAAGTCATCAAGAGTCGAGAACAAGCACAAGAAGCGGTGCAGGCAAGAGGACTTCACAACAAGCCACCCTTTCCATCTCAGCGTTAGGTCTCCAGACCGCTCCCCTCCTCAAGCAGATCCTCCTTCTTTGGAACTGGTGGACATCACTCTGCCAGGAAAAATTACACTTGTCCTGGCTTCCACACCAGCCCTTCTTTTCAAGAGTCTAATGCTCTACCCACTCTGAGGTATGTCTGTTAGCCCGCCCAGGCTGGTATCTTTGAGTATGCAGGGAAAGTACACACCCCTACATTCATTCACACAACAAGTTGGATAAACAAGTAAACGCTTCCCTGGAAACACTTGCAAAAGACCCTCATTAGCTAGTCGATGCTTTACTGGGCAGTGACAGCCAAATAGAAGAGTGAGTTCTAAACTTATATTCACTCTAGCTCTCACAACACATCACCAACCACCTGCTACTCTCTTCTTAAGGCTCTCTTAGTACATTGTGTTTTTTCATATTTTATGTCATGAATGTTATTTAGTGGCTTATAAGGCTGAAAGCACAAACTGAAATTGTGCAAAATTCTGAAATCTTTTTCAAAAATGTTTTCTGCCATTTAAAAACAAACATATATATTTATTTTGTGTATATAGCATTTGTACATATGACATCATAATTTAAATGTTGTATTTCAGCCACCAGAATTTGAAGTGGAGTCACAACTACATCTGTACGGCCACACAGCAGAGATCACCAGCTTAATTGTCTGTAAACCATACAGTGTGATGATCAGTGTCAGTAGGGATGGTACATGCATTATATGGGATTTAAACAGGTAATGCTAAAAGCAAATCAAACATGTTTACTTTGTAAAGCAGAATTTAAAGAGTTAATTTAAATATCGTATAATTGGAAAACAAGGGTGAGAGAGATTATATGGCCATTGCAGAAACTCAATTGTTTCATTTTCTGACTTTCTACTCTACCACAGGCCTTACGTCTTCAGTTTTTAATTTTCCTAGCTCTGCTAATGTTCTCTTCTTTGAATATTTTGTTCCTTTTTTGTTTGCTTGATTTGATGTGATGGTGCTTGTGTCTTTCATAGCAAACTATTGACTATAATATGAGTAGGGGTTCCGTCTGTAGAATTGCTTTGCGGTTGCTTGAGCGAGAGATGTATGCAACCGTCATGTCTTAGGAATGGCTTTTTCATCTTTTGCATGCAAAATCATTATCTGCTATATTTATTTGTGACCGACAGACACTTGTAGATAAAGAGAGCTCGTCAGTTGAGTATTCTTGTATCTGAAAGAATCACATAGTGATAGATTCCTTACTTTAGAATATCCCCAGGCGTCAGACTGGATCCGGAAAGTTTTCGTCAGCAGTACCCCTGCGCGTCGGTAGGGGGCGGCCTTCGGCTCCGCGTTCGTTGTTGCCGTCGTGGTCGCCGAGATGACGTCGCGGGCGCTACTTGGACGCCGCCCACGCGCGCTGACGTCAGTTCTTTCTTTTTCCGCGCCAGCAAGCGCAGATCCGGAGAGAGCGGTACCCCTAGTCTTTTTTGACTAAGTTTTTTTAGATCTTTTTCTCACCTTTTCTGAGTCGATTAGACTCCTGGTGCAGTTAGGGATGCCTGGTTTTAAGTCCTGCGAGGACTGTCATCGGATGATGTCGGTGACGGACCCGCACCGCGTGTGTCTCTTCTGCCTGGGGCGCGACCACGACCCCAAGTCGTGCCCCGACTGCCGGTCCATGACGCCGAAGTCTTTGCGGGAGCGGTCCCGAAAGCTGCTTGAAACCCGGCAGTCCGCTCCGCGAGAGGTCCCGGTCCAGAGGGAGGTCGAGGGACCATGCGCGGAGTCATCGGCGATCGTCGGGATCGAAGTCTTCGCACTCGGGGTCAGGTAAGGCGGAGCACAAGAAGTCGAAGAAACGTCATCGTTCTCCGACTTCCCCTCACCGGTCGCGCGACGCGGCTGAGGGTACGGGTGGTGCCGAGTCCATGGAGTCGCCTCCCAACTACCCGCCCTTCCCGGGGTCGTCGGCGACTCCAGCCCAGATACAGGACTTCCTGTCGGCCATGGCTCGCCTCTTTGGGCCGTCGGGTCCCGCTGGTGCGCCTTCTGGCCCTGCGGTCCCGCATGGGTGTCCTTGCATTTCCTCGCCGGCAGCTCGGGCCTCGGCGTCACTGTCGGCTCCGGCGCTGCAGGACACCCTTGGATCCAGGCCTGGATACCGGTTGACCTCGTTACGCCTCCACCGACGTCGAGCCCACCGGCACCGATCCTGACGCCGCCCGCTCCTCTGGACGACGTCGACCTCAGATTCAACCCCGAAGTGGACGCGGTGTCGGTCCGGCGTCAGTCGATGCCGTTCTCGATGCCGTTTGGGGATTTCTATCCCCATGTCCCTGCTCCTTATTTTCGGCTTGTTGAACAGCCTGAGGATCAAGGGGAGGACTGGGAGGGGTCGGACGACCCTCTTGCTGCAGCCTGCGAGTCTGAACAGGACTGAGCTGAGGAATTGGGGGACGCCAGCGGTCTGGATACCTCACCAGATCTTGGCATGCTGTCTCCTCCTACCGTGGCTACGGAGGAGGGAGCCAGTTATGCAGTGGTGTTGCGTAGGGCGGCGGAGGCCCTACACCTCCAGCTCCCTACTGTGGCCGTCAGGACTAACCTCCTGACAGAGGTGCTTCAGCCAGCAGCTACTTCTGCGGAGCCGCTGCTGCCCTTTAATGAAGCCCTTTCGGACGTTCTTTTGGGCACTTGGTCCAGGCCCACCACAGGGGCTCCTGTGGATAGAAACGTGGCCCGACGCCATCGCCCGGCTCCGGGTGACCCCATTTTCCTCTCCCAACATCCCACCCCCAAGAGCTTGGTTGTCCAAGCCTCTGCTTCCCCAACTGCCTTCCCATCCGCACCACCGGATAGGGAATCCAAGAAGCTGGATCTGTTTGGGAAGAAGATTTTCTCTTCCACCAGCTCAGCGCTGCGGTCCGTGACCACCGCATGCCTCTTGGGCCGTTATTCCCACTGTACGTGGGATACGGTGGCGAACGTGCTGTCTCAGTGTCCGGAGGAGGCCCGGCCTACTCTCGCCCAGGCTGTTGCAGAGGGGAGAGACGCAGCCAAGTTCATGATCCGTTGTGGTCTAGACACCGCCGACTCACTGGGTAGATCCATTGCAACGACGGTGGCGGTTCGCAGTCACGTCTGGTTGAGGACTACTGGATTTTCAGGGGATGTCCAAAACACCCTTAAGGACATGCCCTTTGATGGCCGTCGCCTCTTCGGTGACAAGGCGGACAGCGCGTTGGAGCGGTTTAAGGACTCGTGGCCTACGGCCAAGTCCTTAGGACTCTCGGCAGTCCGCCCTCCTCCGCCTTCCGCTTTTCGCAGCACAGGAAGGGGCACCCCGCAGCGTTTGCAACAGAGCCACCAGCCGGCGCAACAGTCATACCAGCGCGGCCGCGGTTTCCACCGTGGCGGACAAAGGGGCCAGCGAGCGGGTCAGACCACCTCCACCCCCCCCCGCCACCTCTGCCACCAAACCTTCCTAGTCCGAACTTTCAGGCCCATCAAACGCCAGTGGGCGGCAGACTCCGCCATCACCTCCCCCACTGGCGCACCATCACTTCGGACAGGTGGGTTTTAGAGATAGTCCGAAGGGGCTACTCCCTCCCCTTCGAGACTACCCCCCCAGCCATGCCGCCTCATTACCACTGCATGTCAGGGGATCACTTGATGCTTCTTCAGCAGGAAGTTGCGGCCCTCTTGGCCAAGGGAGCCGTCGAGCGCGTTCCGACGCACGAAGTGGGTCGTGGTTGTTATTCCCACTACTTTGTGGTGCCCAAGAAGGACAAAGGCCTGCATCCTATCTTGGACCTCCGGAACGTCAATCGCTTCCTCCGCAAGGAGAAGTTCAAGATGCTTACTCTAGCTCAGGTCTTGTCTGCTCTCAACCCACAAGACTGGATGGTGGCGCTGGACTTGCAGAACGCATATTTCCACATCCCCGTCCTGCCAGCCCACAGGCGTTACCTGCGGTTCATGGTAGGCAACGAGCACTTTCAGTTTACCGTGCTCCCCTTTGGCCTTACCAGCGCCCCTCGGGTGTTCACCAAGGTGATGGCGGTGGTCGCAGCTCATCCGCGCAGATCAGGGGTCTCAGTCTTCCCCTATCTCGACGACTGGTTGTTGAAGGCGGGCTCGCCCCAGACAGTCGTCTCCCACCTCCAGACTACGGCCGACCTCCTGCACCTGCTGGGGTTCTCCATCAATGTGCCGAAGTCGCACCTGATTCCCTCCCAGAAGCTCTTTATCGGAGCGGTTCTGGACACGGCGCAGTTTCGGGTCTATCCTCCCGGACAGCGAGTCCGGGACATTCGGGCTCTAAATCCCATCTTTCAGCCCTTGTCCTGGGTTTCGGTCAGAGTGACTCTGAGGCTGCTGGGCCTCATGGCCTCCTGCATCTTGCTGGTCAATCATGCCAGGTGGCATATGCGGGCTCTGCAGTGGGACCTGAAGTTCCAGTGGGTGCAGCATCAGGGGAACCTGTCCGATCACGTCCAGATCTTGGAGGGCACTGCACAACAATTGCAGTGGTGGCTCAGGGACCGGCATTGGGTCGACGGCAGATCCCTCTCCCTTCCCCAACCGGAGTTCACAGTGGTGACGGATGTGTCCCTCCTGGGATGGGGAGGCCACATGGGAGAGGCGGAGATCAGAGGCCTCTGGTCTCCGGCGGAGTCCCGGCTCCATATCAACCTTTTGGAGCTGCGGGCGATCAGGCTTACACTGAAAGCATTCCTTCCCTCTGTCAAGGGGAGAGTAGTGCAGGTGCTCACGGACAACACCACCGCCATGTGGTACTGCAACAAACAAGGCGGGGTGGGGTTGTGAACCCTCTGTCAGGAGGCTCTGCGTCTCTGGACATGGCTGGAACATCATGGCATGTCCCTGGTGGTTCAACACCTGGCAGGTTCTCTGAACCCCTGGGCGGACGAACTCAGCCGCAGGTGCATGCTCGATCACGAATGGCGTCTTCACTCGGAGGTGGCGCAAGGTCTCCTTCAGCAGTGGGGAGAGCCTTGGTTAGATCTATTCGCCACCAAAGAGAACGCGCAATGTCATCAGTTCTGCGCGTTAGAATTTCCAAGGCGGCACTCGCTCGGCGACGCTTTTCGTCGCGAGTGGAGTTGCGGTCTGTTGTACGCCTTTCCGCCTATACCACTTCTGCCCAGAGTGCTGAAGAAGATCAGGCGCGACCGGGCCCAAGTCATTCTAGTGGCTCCGGACTGGGCTCGAAGAGTATGGTATCCCGAGCTACTCAGTATGAGCATGGATCCCCCGATCAGACTGTCTCTTCGGGAGGATCTTCTGTCGCAGCAGCAGGGGACGGTCCTCCACCCGAACCTGTCCAGCTTCCACCTCTTTGCGTGGAGATTGAGCGGCGGCAGTTGATTCCCTTCGACTTGCCTCCTGAAGTTTGTGACATTACTCTGGCAGCCAGGCGACCCTCTACTAAAGTGGTATACGCCTGCAGGTGGAACAAATTTGTGGCATGGTGCACAGCAAAGGCTGTGGATACCCTTTCTGCCCCTCTTTCTGAGGTTCTACAGTTCCTTCTTTCTTTGGCCCAGCAGGGCTCTGCTCTGGGCACTATCAAGGGCTATCTTTCTGCTATTTCGGCCTTTCTCAGGCTCCCTGATCCGCCCTCTCTTTTCAAGTCCCCTGTTGTAAATAGGTTTCTGAAAGGCATTGCACACCTTTTTCCCCCTATTCCTTTCGTGATGCCTCAGTGGGACTTGAATCTGGTTCTGACGTACTTGATGTGCGCTCCCTTTGAGCCCCTTCACAACTGTCCTCTTCGTCTTTTGACGTTAAAGAGTGCCTTCCTGGTGGCCATCACTTCCGCCAGGCGAGTGAGTGAGCTCCAGGCTCTTTCCTGTAAGCCTCCTTTCCTTTCAGTCCATCCGGACAAGGTTGTGCTCAGGTCCCGTCCTTCCTTTTTGCCAAAAGTGGTTACGGCCTTTCACATTGGGCAAACTATTACCTTGCCCACCTTTTTTCCGCCTCCGCATCCTTCCAGAGAGGAAGAGCGGCTCCACCGTCTGGACCCAAAACGTGCGCTTTCTTTTTATATCAACCGCACACAGCAGTTCCGGGTGGATGACCAGCTTTTTGTTGGCTACTTTGGCACCAAGAAAGGTCGGGCGGTCCATAAGAGATCCATCTCCCACTGGGTTGTCTTGTGTATCAAAGCCTGTTACTCTTTGGCTAAAAAAGAACCTCCGGTGGGGCTGCGTGCTCATTCCACCAGAGCGACTGCAGCCAATACTACATTGGGACGTGGTGTCCCCCTGCAAGACATATGTCAGGCAGCCCCGTGGGCCTCGCTGCACACTTTTACTAAGCATTACTGCTTGGACAGGCAAGTCCGGAGAGACGGCTTCTTTGGCCGTTCTGTTCTCCGTGACTTTCTGGTGTGATCTTAGTTCGCAGACCCACCACCGGGTTTGGTATTGCTGGGGTATCTATTCTAAGGTAAGGAATCTATCACTATGTGTTTCTTTCAGATGAACAAGTTACTTACCTTCGGTAACGATATATCTGTAAGAAACATTAGTAGTGATAGATTCCTTACCGCCCCACCCATCCTCCCCGTTCTGCGAACTAATTCTAGGGTTAAGGTCATCCCTTTCAGGGCCCTAGTTTCATGGCACCAGTGGTCAGTTTCTTGCATGGCTCTGCGTTCCTGGCGCGGAAAGTTGTGTACAGAACTGATGTCAGCACACATGGGTGGCGCCTAAGTAGTCTCCGTGACATCATCTCGGCGCTTACGACGCCAGCGACTAACACGGAGCCGCACAACGCCACCTACCGACGCGCAGGGGTACTGCTGACAAAAAAACTTTCCGGATCCAGTCTGACGCCTGGGGATATTCTAAGGTAAGTAATCTATCACTAACTAATGTCTCTTACAGATATATTGTTACACAAGTAGTAACTTGTGCGTTAGTGGTTGTAAATGGCAACAACATTTAACTTGTGTAAAAGCAAAATCAGATTGGCTGTGGAAGGTTTACATTTATTTAATTATTGAAAACACTTTACCTGAATTGCTAGTGAATATGGCTATGAGTCAAGTTGCTGCACCTCCCAATGTAGTGGAGAGGTTTTTATCTTAACATCTGAAAGAGACACGTTAGTGACAGATTCCTTACCTTAGAATATCCCCAGGCGTCAGGCTGGATCCGGAAAGTTTTTTGCGTAGCAGTACCCTTGCGCATCGGTAGGCGGCGTCGTGCGGCTCCGCGTCCGTCGTCGGCGTCGGGATCGCCGGGATGACGTCGCGGGCAGTACTTAGACGCCGCCCCTGCGCGCTGACGTCGGTTCTTCTTTTTCCGCGCCAGTAAGCTCAGATCCGGGAAGAGCAGTGCCCTAGTCAATTTTTGACTAACTTTTTTGTGAATTTTTTCACTGTTTCTTTCGAGTTTTCATCGACTCCTAGGTGTCAGTAGGGATGCCCGGCTTCAAGCCCTGCGACGTCTGTGGTCGAATGATGTCGATCACGGACCCGCATTTAGAGTGTCTCTACTGTCTCGGCCGAGACCACGACACGAAGTCGTGCCCTGACTGCCGGAAACTTCACCCGAAGGCTTTGCGAGAGCGGTCTCGAAAGCTACTCGAGGTCCGGCAGTCGGCTCCGCGCCACACCAAGCCCCGGTCCCGGGAGAGGTCGAGGGGCCGGTCGCGGAGTCCCCGCCGGTCGTCGGAGTCCAAGTCTTCGCGCTCCTCGTGTAAGTCGAAGCACAAGAAGTCTAAGAAGCATCATCGCTCTAAGACTTCGCCTCGCCGGTCTCACGACTCGGCTGAGGCCCCTGTCGGCACCGTCCCCGCGGCCCCGGACGTGCCTGTGGAGCCGCCCCCGCATTATCCGTCCTTTCCGGGTTCGGGGGCGACTCCGGCCCAAGTACCGGAATTCCTGTCGGCCATGGCCCGCCTCTTCGGGCCTCAAGGTCCCTCCGGGGCGCCTTCGGGCCCTGATGGGGTTGCTCCGGCGTCGCCGACGGCTCCGGTCCCGGCGTCGCCTGTTCCGCCAGCCTTGATCTCGGCTCCGGCCCCGGCCTCGATCCCGGCTCCGGTGGTACCGCAACCCCCATCGACGCTGGTTGACCCCGATGTCCCCGGTGCCGTTCCCGACGCCGTCCGGGGCTCCGGACGGCGTCGTCCCCCGGTTCTCTCTGGGTCCGGACATGGAGCCGGACCGACGTCGCCCGACGCCGGCTCCGGCGCCGATGAGACCTTGGGTCCCATATGTCCCTCCTCCTCCATATTTTTCACCAGAGGAGGACCAGGAGAGCTGGGAGGGGTCGGAAGACCCTCTCACACAACAGTGTGAGTATGATAAGGACTGGGCAGAGGAACTTGGGGATGCCAGTGGTCTAGATACTTCCCCTGACACTGGCATGCTGTCTCCTCCCGTGGCTACGGAGGAGGGAGCCAATTTCGCAACGGTGTTGCGTAGAGCAGCTGGAGCCTTGCACCTCCAATTGCCTACTCTGGCTGTCAAGACTAATCTCTTGACGGAAGTGCTTCAGCCGGCAGCCTCCTCTGCGGAGACTGTGCTGCCGTTTAATGATGCACTGACTGACGTTCTTTGGGCGCCTGGTCCAAGCCCACCACAGGGGCTCCTGTGGATAGGAACGTGGCCCGACGCCATCGCCCTGCTCCGGGCGACCCCGTGTTTCTCTCTCAGCACCCCACCCCCGAGAGCTTGGTTGTCCAAGCCTCTGCCTCCCAAACCGCCTTCCCTACCGCCCCTCCGGATAGGGAATCCAAACGCCTGGACCAATTTGGGAAGAAGGCCTTTTCTTCCTCCAGTGCTGGCTTGCGGTCGGTGAACACCGCTTGCCTTTTGGGCCGATATACCCACTCCCTGTGGGATTTGGTGGCGAATGTTTTGCCCCAGTGTTCTGAGGAGGTCCAGACACTGCTTACCGGCACCATTGCGGAAGGTAGGGATGCGGCAAAGTACACCATACGTTGTGGCCTTGATACCGCCGACTCGCTGGGCAGATCGCTTGCAACGACGGTGGCGCTGCGTCGCCACGCCTGGCTGAGAACAACTGGTTTCTCGGGTGATGTCCAGAATACACTCATGGACATGCCCTTTGATGGAGTCGGTCTTTTTGGTTCCAAAGCAGACCATGCGCTGGAGCGTTTTAAGGACTCACGGGCTACTGCCAAGTACCTGGGCCTTTCTGTTGGGCGCCCTCCGCTAACCTCTGCTTTTCGCACCTTTCGTGGCCACGGAAGGGGCGCCCAGTCACGTCAGCAGCCCAGCCAACGGCCCGCGCAGCAAGCGTCTTCGCGTGGCCGAGGACGTGGATACCGCCGTGGCGGTTCGGGCAACCAGCGTGCGGGTCAGGCCACCACCTCCAACCCGTCCGCGGCCTCCAAGCCCTCCTAGTCCCTCCTTTCAGGTGCACAGCACGCCAGTAGGGGGCAGGGTCCGCCATCACCTTCACCACTGGCGTGCCATCACCTCGGACAGGTGGGTCTTGGACATTGTCCGAAGGGGCTACTCCCTCCCCTTCGAGACCACCCCCCCTGCCATGCCACCTCAATTCCACCGCATGTCAGGGGATCACTTGGTGCTTCTACAGAAGGAAGTCACGGCCCTCTTGGCCAAGAGGGCCGTCGAGCCTGTTCCGACCCCAGAAGTAGGACGTGGTTGCTACTCCCACTACTTTCTGGTGCCCAAAAAGGACAAGGAGGACCTCCGGAACGTCAATCGCTTCCTCCGGAAGGAGAAGTTCAAGATGCTCACCCTAGCTCAGGTCTTGACTGCCCTCGACCCTGGAGACTGGTTGGTAGCGTTGGACTTGCAGGACGCTTATTTCCACATCCCCGTCCTGCCGGCCCACCGGCGTTACCTGCGGTTCACGGTAGGCCTCGAGCATTTTCAGTTCACTGTGCTCCCCTTTGGCCTTACCAGTGCCCCTCGGGTGTTCACGAAAGTGATGGCGGTGGTCGCAGCTCATCTGTGCCGGGCAGGGGTTCCAGTCTTCCCTTACCTCGACGACTGACTGCTGAAGGCGGGCTCGTCCCAGGCAGTCGTCTCCCACCTCCAGACTACGGCCGAACTCCTGCACTCGCTGGGGTTCTCCATCAATGTGCCGAAGTCGCATCTGATTCCTTCTCCACAGCTCCTTTTCATTGGAGCAGTTCTGGACACGACGCAGTTTCGGGCCTATCCTCCCGAACGGCGAGTCCGGTATATTCAGGCTATGATTCCGATCTTTCAGCCTTTATCCTGGGTTTCGGTACGGATGACCCTGAGGCTGCTGGGCCTCATGGCCTCCTGCATCCTGCTGGTCAATCATGCCAGATGGCATATGCGGGCTCTGCAGTGGGACCTGAAGTTCCAGTGGGCGCAGCACCAGGGCAACCTGTCCGATCACGTCCAGATCTCGGAGGGGACTGCAAAACAGTTGCAGTGGTGGCTCTCGAACCGGCAATGGGTCATGGGCAGATCCCTCTCCCTTCCCCAGCCAGAGCACACAGTTGTGACGGACGCGTCCCTTCTGGGATGGGGCGGTCACATGGGAGAGGCGGAGATCAGAGGCCTCTGGTCTCCGGCGGAGTCCCGGCTCCATATCAACCTTCTGGAGCTTCGGGCGATCCGACTTGCACTCAAGGCATTCCTTCCCTCTGTCAAAGGGAAGGTAGTGCAGGTGTTCACAGACAACACCACCGCCATGTGGTACTGCAACAAACAAGGCGGGGTGGGGTCGTGGACCCTCTGTCAGGAGGCTCTGCGCCTCTGGACATGGCTGGAACATCAGGGCATGTTCCTGATGGTTCAACACCTGGCAGGTTCCCTGAACGCCAGGGCGGACGAACTCAGCCGCAGGTGCTTGATGGATCACGAATGGCGTCTTCACTCAGAAGTGGCGCAAGGACTCTTTCTACAGTGGGGAGAGCCTTGGTTAGATCTATTCGCCACCGAAGAGAACGCGCAATGTCATCAGTTCTGCGCGTTGGAATTTCCAAGGCAGCACTCGCTCGGCGACGCTTTTCGTCGCGAGTGGAGTTGCGGTCTATTGTACGCCTTTCCACCTATACCACTTCTACCCAGAGTGTTGAAGAAGATTCGGCGCGACCGGGCCCAAGTCATCCTTGTGGCTCCGGACTGGGCTCGAAGAGTTTGGTATCCCGAGCTACTCAGTATGAGCGTCGATCCCCCGATCCGTCTGCCTCTTCGGGAGGATCTTCTGTCGCAGCAGCAGGGGACGGTCCTCCACCCGAACCTGTCCAGCCTCCACCTGCTTGCGTGGAGATTGAGCGGCGGCAGTTGATTCCTTTCGACTTGCCTCCCGAAGTTTGTGATGTGATTCTGGCAGCCAGGCGTCCCTCCACTAAGGTGGTATACGCCTGCAGGTGGAACAAGTTTGTGGCATGGTGCACAGCAAAGGCTGTGAATCCCCTTTCTGCCCCTCTTTCTGAGGTTCTTCTGTTCCTTCTTTCACTGGCCCAACAGGGTTCTGCCCTGGGTACCATCAAGGGCTATCTTTGTGCCATTTCGGCCTTCCTCAGGCTTCCTGATCAGCCCTCCCTTTTCAAGTCCCCTGTTGTTAACAGGTTCCTAAAAGGCATTACACACCTCTTCCCTCCTGTTCCGTTTGTAATGCCCCAGTGGGACTTGAACTTGGTTCTTACCTTTCTAATGTGCGCTCCCTTTGAGCCTCTACATAACTGTCCTCTTCGTCTTCTGACTCTGAAGACAGCCTTTCTGGTGGCCATCACCTCCGCTCGGCGGGTGAGTGAGCTCCAGGCTCTATCATGCAAACCTCCCTTTCTGTCTGTCCATCCAGACAAGGTTGTTCTTAGGACGCGTCCGTCCTTCTTGCCAAAGGTGGTTACTGCCTTCCACATTGGGCAGACCATCACTTTGCCCACCTTCTTTCCGCCTCCGCATCCTTCCAGAGAGGAAGAGAGGCTCCACCGTCTGGACCCAAAACGTGCGCTTTCTTTTTATCTCAACCGCACACAACACTTCCGGGTGGATGACCAGCTCTTTGTTGGCTACGTGGGCGCCAAAAAAGGTCGGGCGGTGCACAAGAGAACCATTTCCCGCTGGGTCACCTTGTGCATCAAAGCCTGCTATTCTTTGGCTAAGAAGGAGCCTCCTGTTGGGCTGCGTGCCCATTCCACCAGGGCAACGGCTGTTACCACGGCTTTAGGCCGCGGTGTTCCGCTGCAGGATATCTGTCAGGCAGCTACGTGGGCCTCGCTGCACACGTTTACAAAGCATTACTGCCTTGACAGTCAGGTCCGGAGAGACGGCTTCTTTGGCCGTTCTGTTCTCCGAGACTTCCTTGTCTGATCTTTGTTCGCAGACCCACCACCGGGGTTGGTATTGCTGGGGTATCTATTCTAAGGTAAGGAATCTGTCACTAACGTGTCTCTTTCAGATGCACAAGTTACTAACTTGTGTAACGATATATCTGTAAGAGACAGTAGTTAGTGACAGATTCCTACCGCCCCACCCATCCTCCCCGTTCTGCGAACTGATTTCTAGGGTTAAGGACATCCCTTTCAGGGCCCTAGTATTTTTCAGACACCTATGTCAGCTTCTTGCATGGCTCTGCGTTCCTGGCGCGGAATGTCGTGTACAGAACTGACGTCAGCGCGCAGGGGCGGCGTCTAAGTACTGCCCGCGACGTCATCCCGGCGATCCCGACGCCGACGACTGACGCGGAGCCGCACGACGCCGCCTACCGACGTGCAAGGGTACTGCTACGCAAAAAACTTTCCGGATCCAGCCTGACGCCTGGGGATATTCTAAGGTAAGGAATCTGTCACTAACTACTGTCTCTTACAGATATATCGTTACACAAGTTAGTAACTTGTGCATCAGTGGTGTCAGACCCAATTGTAGCGCCATTGACAAGTTAAGACAGCTGTTGCTTAATTTCTGAGAAAAATGCTTCTTATAAAACACATATGTATATGTTGCATTCATTGATTTTTCAAGTCCATTTGATTGTGTTGATCAAAACTTCAGATCTGATAGAGACATCTAGCCGCAGATTCCTTAAATTAGAATATCCCCAGGCGTCAGACTGGATCCGGAAAAATTTTGCGCAGCAGTACCTCTGCGCGCCGGGGGGCGGCGCCGCCTGGCTCCGCCCTGACGTCGTGCCCGGGCATAACGTCAGTGGAGCCATATAGGACCTCCCCGGCGCGCTGATGTCAGTTTCCTTCTTTTCCGCGTTCCAATGCGGATCCGGGATTCAGCTGTTCCTCTGGCCTGTTTTTCTTCAGGCCCTTTTTCGACGTCCTTTGGCATCGGGGAATAGTGTGCGATGCCTTCGGGCTTTAAATTGTGCGAAACTTGTTTGCGTCAGATGTCGGCGAAGGACCCGCACGCCATTTGTATATGGTGTCTTGGGTCGCACCATGGCTCCGTGGAGTGTGACGCCTGCCGGCAGATGCGCCCGAAGTCCCTACGGGAGCGTCGGATGAAGCTCTTAGCCGCCCGGATTACCCGCACGGCGTCTCCCCGACGTTCTCCGGTTGGGTCTTCTCTCCGCGTCCGCTCCCGGAGTCGATCCCACGAACGTCGCTCTACAGGTAAGTTGAAGAAAAAGTCACGTAAGTCGAGGTCCTCGCCTCCACATGACGATGGGGGCCATGGTTCCCGTTCCCACGCGGAGCCGTGCGCCCCGGAGTCAGCCTCCCTTTACCCGCCCTTTCCGGGTTCTGGCGCGACTCGGCCCAGATGGAAGCCTACTACAAGGCTTTGCACTCCATCTTCTGGTCACCTCCTCTCCCTGACGCGCCTTCGGGTCCCACAGTGGAGGTAGGCATTCAGGTCGGATCTCCGCCGGTGGGTTCACCCTCGGCGCCGACCGAGTGCCTTGGCTCCGGCTCCGGAGCCGTGCCGGCGTCGGGTGCCAATGCCGATGGGCGTTGTAGTCCCGCGCTGTGCCATTCTGCCTTGTCTCCGCATAGCCCCTGGCGGCTCCCTGCGTCAACATTGGCATCATCGGCGCCGGCGGCCAAGTGTCTCGACTCCGGCTCCGGAGACAGCCCCCCGCAGAGCCATTCTGCCCTGTCTCCGCATAGCCCCTGGCGGCTCCCTGCGTCGACCTCGGCATTAGTGGTGCCGCCGGCGCCGTGCCTGTCGCCACCTGGTCCTCAGGCTCTGTCTCCGCGCCTCTCCATGGTGGGTTCGACGCCTTTACGGCGTCGGTGCGGCGTCGTTCGACGCCGGAGCGGTCACCAGCACCTGTCGGTTCTCCGCTTCTGGAGGACACAGGCCGGGTAGGCCCGGACTTGTCTCCTCGCCAGTTGCCTCCAATGCCATGGGGGCAGTGGGCCCTTGTTCCTCCTCCTGTGGGACGTGTCAGCTTGCAACCGTCTCCTACAGATGGGCTATTGTCACCCCCCCACCACGCCCACTGAAGCTGGTGCTTTGTTTTTGAGGGGTGTTCGTCGGGCTGCAGCTGTTTTACATTTGCACCCTTCTTCTGTGTCCTTGTCTTCCGGCCCTTTATTGGATCTACTCCACCAGGGTGCGGTAGATATTGAGCCCTTGCTACCTTTTAGCGGCTTTTTGTTCAATGCCCTTCTCGGGACATGGGCACGGCCCTCCTCCGGAGATGCTGTCGACAGGGCTGTAGCACACCGTCACCGTCCGGCTCCTGAGAGCCCAGCCTGTTTGTCCCTTCAGCCTGGGGCTTATGGCCTTGTAGTGCAGGTGTCTTTGGCCACGCAACCTTCCTCTCCACCTCTTCTGCAGCCTCCTACTAGGGAGTCTCGTTGGTTGGAAGCGTGTGTACGCTGCATTTTTGCGTCCTCTAGTTCAGCCTTGCGTGCTCTAAACATGGCTTGCGTCTTTGCCCGGGCTTCTTCTGCCCTATGGGACTCGGTGGAGTGTCTTTTGCCTGCCCTCCCTGAGTGTCCTCGCGCTGACGTAGCTCGTCTTCTTCACGAAGGCCGAGAAATGGCGCGGTTTACCGTTCGGTCCGCCGTTGACGCTACCGATTCGGTGAGTCGGGCGATGGCGAGGTCCGTTGCTTTGCGCCGCCATGCTTGGCTAAGCGACAGGGGTTTCTCCGAAAATGTCAGGGGACCGTCTCCGGGACTTACCATGTGATGGTGTGTCCCTGTTTGACGCACATGCGGACTCTGCAGTTCACCGCCTTCTGTCTACCCTTCGGTAGTGTGTCTTGCTTCAGGTTGGCCCTGGGTTCCTGGTAATACCTCAGCGGCCTAAGTGGCTTTTCGCCGTATTTGCTTTCTTTCATGCAGCAGGTCAGCTGCTTATTTTTTCTGACTCTCTATGGCCTAGTGGTTCAGGTTGCACGCCCCTACTACAAGGGTTATATGTTCGGAACCTGTGGTTTCTGTGTTCCCAATTTACATCCTCTGTCTATGGGCTCACGCTCAAGAGGTGCCCCTTCTGCGGGTTGATGCTTACCCTATGTGGGGTATTTGTTAGCTGTTGTATAGCTGCCTTCTTCCCACAGCAGTCTTTCTACGCTTCCGTAGGGCCCCTTTTTACTACATTGTTCGGCAGCTGTGCCTGCGCTTTACTGCTGCTGCATGCCCTCCCGGGGCCTTCTTGCGGTCCATTTGTTGGGCTCTCTCATAGTTGCTGCTGCTGGTCTGCGGCACTCCCCTGCATCTCACTACTCCTTTTCTTGAAGCCGGATGGGCTTTCAGGTCCCTGCCGTCTCATCTTGGTTCTTTCGCTGCGGCCGTTCCATCTCTGGACTGCCTATCACAGGACCCTGTCGCTGTGTTCTATTTCGTACAGTGACTGCTCCCTAGTATGCTCGCTCTCACAGGCTGGTGCGTTTTCCGGCACCTTTCCGTTGTACGGTTCTACTCTCCTATACCCGTGCTGCGTAGTCCTTTCATATTTGGACTTTGCTCTCCGTGGCGGCATTCTGGCCCCAGACCTTGATGCTGTCTTTGTCTTGTGCCTTGCTTTTTGGCCACTTCCCTACCAGGGCTTTCTATTTCCCTGCTGCATCCCGCGCAGGTGTTGCCTGTTTTTCCTTCCAGCTGCGGTTGCTGCTTTCAGTGGGGGTGTTCTCCTCCCAGCAGTGTTTTCTTTGGTGCAGTATTGAGCGTATAACCACTCTTGTTCCTTCCAGTGCTGTTCGGCCTCCCTGTCTGTCTCACGGTAGCCAGTGGGTCTTTCCTACCGCCTGTGGCTGTTGTGTCTGGCTCTGGGCCAGTACCACTGCTACGTAGCTGTTGGTGCTATCATGGTTTTTCTTTCTCAACTCATCCACCGTGCTGGGCCCTGTCTTCTTTAGTCCTGTCCAGCGTACTACAGGACACCCAGGCCTCCTGCAGGCGTACTCTTCCTTGCGGTGGCTGTGGTCTTGTTCCTCACTTTCGTGAGCGCATGTCTTCGATGTGTGTTCGTTTTGCCGGCTCTCTTTCACACGATACCCCTATTAGTGCGTCTCTCATGTCTCAGCTGTTGCTCGTGGCGCTTTATGGGGCCTTCTCCTCTCCATGGTGTGGTTCTGGCGGTACATATGGTTTCTCTTGTGTACTTCTGTTCCCCACATTCGTGGCGCTGGTTGTTGCCATTCTTCTCATGCCCGCCCTTTCACATGTCCGGTGCATGGGCCACAGTGCATTAGCCGGTCTTCTGTTTCCTTTCACACTGCCTCATCCTGGGAGTCATCAGCATCCTACCACTGCTGTTCTCACTTCCACTGTGCTTCTGCATGTCCGTCCTGCCTGCTCGGACTCGGGCCATTTTTGTACACTAGCTACACCTTTCTCTTTTCCAAGTCCATCAGATCCTGTGGATCCCTCATATTATACACTTGGTTCCTCTCCTTTTTCGGAAGGTATCCATTTTTATTCCGCACTGCCCTTCTGGTTCTGTGCTCACTTCTCCTCTGTTTCACCAACAGGGATTTCCTGTCGCCCTCGGCAGCATTAATGCCATTGCCTTTCATTGTTGGCCACTCCCTATGGAGTATTGTACTCCGGTGTTGGCCACTCTGGCAGTTCTGCCCCCGCTTTGTTTAGCCGGTTGCTTGACACTTCTGTTCCCCAAACAACTTAGTGGGGTTCTCTCGCAGACCCGCCTCCTATGGGGTATGGCTTTGGTATCTATTCTAAGTTAAGGAATCTGCAGCTAGATGTCTCTATCAGATGTACGAGTTACTTACCTTCGGTAACGATGTATCTGGTAGAGACGTTGTCTAGCCGCAGATTCCTCAACGCCCACCCATCCTCCCCTATCTGCGAGGACCTGTTCAGGTGGGGTTTTCTACATTCACTCCCTTGGAGTGGTTATCCTTCTACGGGGCGGTATCTTTCACCACCCTCCCCATTAGGCTTATTCTAGCATTGCTTGTTCTGCTTCTCCCAATCTCATGCTTGGGCAATAGGTTCAGGTGTCCTTCTGTGTTTCTCACATCAGTTTCCTTCAGTATGGAGCCTACTGGTGTTTTCTACCCTCCAACCCACTTTCTCCGTTGCCACTCCTACAACCCATTGCTTTTGAGGTCTTTCTAGCCTGTTCCTCAGTCCAATGCTTCTATCATACGGGACACAGTCTCCCTATTTCTTTCTTTAACCCTATGGGTTGGGGCTTTCTTGTTTGTCGCAGTTGGCTCAATTCATTACTCCTTTTGCCTCAGGAGAGAGCATTCTGTCGCTTTTGTGGGGTTGCTTTTCATTCCCTTCCTCAAGTGCTGACTTTCTGTCGTCTGCCTCGGTCTTCTTTTTATACATCTATTTCCCTTAGGGGTAAAATTCACTTCGCTTATGCGAAATAGCTTCTCCATGTATTGCTCTGCTCTTTCCTTTTCAACACCTTTCAGTCGACAGTGCTTCTCACTGTTGTTCATGGTGCTTTCTCACCCATTTTCTTTTTTATTCGCACACTGTTCCCATACTCTCACAGTTTTCCTGGGGGCTCCGCGTTGTGGCGTGGAAAAGTTCCTCCGAAGAAAACTGACGTCAGCACGCCAGGGGGGTCCTATATGGCTCCACTGATGTCATGTCCGGGGATGACGCCAGGGTGGTGCCAGGCGGCGCCGCCCCCCGGCGCGCAGAGGTACTGCTGCGCAAAAATTTTCCGGATCCAGTCTGATGCCTGGGGATATTCTAAGTTAAGGAATCTGCGGCTAGACAACGTCTCTACCAGATACATCGTTACCGAAGGTAAGTAACTTGTACGTTTGCAGCATTCCACAAATATTATATGAAATTCCTCAAAGTATTTCATTAGAGTGTCCTAATTTGATGAAATAATATGTTTCGACCAATATCTGAAAGAGACACGTTAGTGACAGATTCCTTACCTTAGAATATCCCCAGGCGTCAGGCTGGATCCGGAAAGTTTTGCGTAGCAGTACCCTTGCGCGTCGGTAGGCGGCGTCGTGCGGCTCCGCGTCCGTCGTCGGCGTCGTGATCGCCGGGATGACGTCGCGGGCAGCACTTAGGCGCCGCCCCTGCGCGCTGACGTCAGTTCTTCTTTTTCCGCGCCAGCAAGCGCAGATCCGGGAAGAGCAGTGCCCTGGTCAATTTTTGACCATACTTTTTGGTGATTTTTTCACTGTTTTTTCCAAACTTTAAGGTGTCGTAGGGATGCCCGGCTTCAAGCGATGCAGCGCCTGTGCGCAGATGATGTCCGTCACCGACCCGCATTGGGAGTGTCTCTTCTGCCTCGGCCGAGGCCACGACACCGAGTCTTGTCCCGAATGCCAGGCCCTCAACCCGAAAGCTTTGCGAGAGCGGTCTCGAAAGCTCCTCGAGGCCCGGCATTCGGCTCCACGGAGGCCCCGGTCGCGTGAGAGGTCCAGGGGTCGCTCGCGGAGTGCACACCGGTCGTCGGCGTCGAAGTCTTCTTCGTCCGGTAAGTCTAAGCACAAGAAGTCCAAGAAGCATCGTCGCTCTCGGACTTCGCCTCGCCGGTCTCGCGACTCGGCTGAGGCCCCTCCCGGCACCGTCCCCGCCCCGCGGCCCCGGACTTGCCTGTGGAGTCGCCCCCGCCATACCCGCCCTTCCCGGGTTCGGGGGCGGATCCGGCCAAGGTGCAGGAGTTCCTGTCGGCCATGGCCCGCCTCTTCGGGCCGCCAGGCCCCTCCGGTGCGCCTTCGGGCCCCGCGGGCCCTGATGGGGTTGCTCCGGCGTCGCCGGCGGCTCCGGCCCCGGCGTCGCCCGTGCCTCCAGCCTCGATCCCGGCTCCGGCTTCGGCCCCGGCCTCGATCCCGGCTCCACAACCCCCATCGACGCCGGTCGACCTCACGACACCTCCGCCGGCGCCGATGTCTCCGGTGCCGTTCTCGACGCCGCCCTGGGCTCCGGGCGGCGTCGTCCCCCAGTTCCTTCCGGCTCCGGACATGGACCCGGAGCGACGTCGCTCGACGCCGGCTCCGGCGCCGATGGGACCTTGGGTCCCAAATGTCCCTCCTCCTCCTTATTTTGAACCAGAGGAGGACCAGGAGGACTGGGAGGGGTCTGATGACCCTCTGACGCGCAACTGTCAGTATGATGAGGACTGGACAGAGAGTCTAGGGGAGGCCAGTGGTCTGGATACTTCCCCTGACACTGGCATGCTGTCTCCTCCCGTGGCTACGGAGGAGGGGGCCAATTTTGGTACGGTGTTGCGTAGGGCTGCTGGGGCCTTACGTCTCCAGCTCCCTACTTTAACGGTCAAGCCTAACATCTTGACAGAGGTGCTTCAGCCGGCAGCCTCCTCTGCGGAGACTGTGCTGCCGTTTAACGGCGCCCTCACTGACGTTCTTTTGGGCGCCTGGTCCAAGCCCAACACAGGGGCTCCTGTGGATCGGAACGTGTCACGACGCCATCGCCCGCTCCGGGCGCCCCCTGTTTCTTTCTGTCCACCCCACTCCTGAGAGCTTGGTTGTCCAAGCCTCCGCTTCCCAAACCGCCTTCCCTACCGCTCCTCCGGATAGGGAATCCAAACGCCTGGATCAGTTTGGGAAGAAAGGTTTTTCTTCCTCCAGTGCTGGCTTGCGGTCCGTTAACACCGCTTGTCTTTTGGGCCGATATACCCACTCCCTGTGGGATTCGGTGGCGGATGTTTTGCCCCAGTGCCCTGAGGAGGTCCAGGCACTGCTTTCCCGCGCCATTGCGGAAGGAAGGGATGCGGCCAAATACACTATCCGTTGTGGCCTTGACACCGCCGACTCGCTGGGCAGGTCGATTGCAACGACGGTGGCGCTCCGACGCCACGCCTGGCTGAGAACCACTGGTTTTCAGGGGATGTCCAGAATACTCTCATGGACATGCCCTTTGATGGAGTCGGTCTTTTTGGGTCCAAAGCAGACCATGCGTTGGAGCGCTTTAAGGACTCACGGGCTACTGCCAAGTCCCTGGGCCTTTCTGCTACACGCCCTCCGCTGCCTTCTGCTTTTCGCCCCTATCGTGGCCACGGTAGGGGCGCCCCTTCACGTCAGCAGCCCAGCCACCGGCCCGCGCAGCAGGCGTCTTCGCGTGGCCGAGGACGTGGATTCCGCCGTGGCGGATCGGGCAACCAGCGTGCGGGTCAGGCCACCACCTCCAACCCGTCCGCGGCCTCCAAGCCCTCCTAGTCCCTCCTTTCAGGTGCACGGCACGCCAGTAGGAGGCAGGGTCCGCCATCACCTTCCCCACTGGCGCACCATCACCTCGGACAGGTGGGTCTTGGACATTGTCCGAAGGGGCTACTCCCTCCCCTTCGAGACCACCCCCCAGCCATGCCACCTCAATTCCACCGCATGTCAGGGGATCACTTGGTGCTTCTACAGAAGGAAGTCACGGCCCTCTTGACCAAGAGGGCCATCGAGCATGTTCCGACCCCAGAAGTAGGGCGTGGTTGCTACTCCCACTACTTTCTGGTGCCCAAAAGGACAAGGAGGACATGCGTCCTATCTTGGACCTCCGGAACGTCAATCGCTTCCTCCGGAAGGAGAAGTTCAAGATGCTCACCCTAGCTCAGGTCTTGACTGCCCTCGACCCTGGAGACTGGTTGGTAGCGTTGGACTTGCAGGACGCGTATTTCCACATCCCCGTCCTGCCGGCCCACCGGCGTTACCTTCGGTTCACGGTAGGCCCCGAGCATTTTCAGTTCACCGTGCTCCCCTTTGGCCTTACCAGTGCCCCTCGGGTGTTCACGAAAGTGATGGCAGTGGTCGCAGCTCATCTGCGCCGGGCAGGGGTTTCAGTCTTCCCCTACCTCGACGACTGGCTGCTGAAGGCGGGCTCGTCCCAGGCAGTCGTCTCCCACCTCCAGACTACGGCCGAACTCCTGCACTCGCTGGGGTTCTCCATCAATGTGCCGAAGTCGCATCTGATTCCTTCTCCACAGCTCCTTTTCATCGGAGCAGTTCTGGACACGACGCAGTTTCGGGCCTATCCTCCCGAACGGCGAGTCCGGGATATTCAGGCTATGATTCCGATCTTTCGGCCTTTATCCTGGGTTTCGGTACGGATGACCCTGAGGCTGCTGGGCCTCATGGCCTCCTGCATCCTGCTGGTCAATCATGCCAGATGGCATATGCGGGCTCTGCAGTGGGACCTGAAGTTCCAGTGGGCGCAGCACCAGGGCAACCTGTCTGATCACGTCCAGATCTCGGAGGGGACTGCAAAACAGTTGCAGTGGTGGCTCTCGAACCGGCAATGGGTCATGGGCAGATCCCTCTCCCTTCCCCAGCCAGAGCATACAGTTGTGACGGACGCGTCCCTTCTGGGATGGGGCGGTCACATGGGAGAGGCGGAGATCAGAGGCCTCTGGTCTCCGGCGGAGTCCCGGCTCCATATCAACCTTCTGGAGCTCCGGGCGATCCGGCTTGCACTCAAGGCATTCCTTCCCTCTGTCAAAGGGAAGGTAGTGCAGGTGTTCACAGACAACACCACCGCCATGTGGTACTGCAACAAACAGGGCGGGGTGGGGTCTTGGACCCTTTGTCAGGAGGCTCTGCGCCTCTGGACATGGCTGGAACATCAGGGCATGTTCCTGATGGTTCAACACCTGGCAGGTTCTCTGAACGCCAGGGCGGACGAACTCAGCCGCAGGTGCATGATGGATCACGAATGGCGTCTTCACTCGGAAGTGGCGCAAGGACTCTTTCTACAGTGGGGAGAGCCTTGGTTAGATCTATTCGCCACCGAAGAGAACGCGCAATGTCATCAGTTCTGCGCGTTGGAATTTCCAAGGCGGCACTCGCTCGGCGACGCTTTTCGTCGCGAGTGGAGTTGCGGTCTGTTGTACGCCTTTCCGCCTATACCACTTCTACCCAGAGTGTTGAAGAAGATTCGGCACGACCGGGCCCAAGTCATTCTTGTGGCTCCGGACTGGGCTCGAAGAGTTTGGTATCCCGAGCTACTCAATATGAGCATAGATCCCCCGATCCGTCTGCCTCTTCGGGAGGATCTTCTGTCGCAGCAGCAGGGAACGGTCCTCCACCCGAACCTGTCCAGTCTACACCTGCTTGCGTGGAGATTGAGCGGCGGCAGTTGATTCCTTTCGACTTGCCTCCCGAAGTTTGTGATGTGATTCTGGCAGCCAGGCGTCCCTCCACTAAGGTGGTATACGCCTGCAGGTGGAACAAATTTGTGGCATGGTGCACAGCAAAGGCTGTGGATCCCCTTTCTGCCCCTCTTTCTGAGGTCCTTCTGTTCCTTCTCTCTCTGGCCCAACAGGGTTCTGCCCTGGGTACCATCAAGGGTTATCTTTGTGCTATCTCGGCCTTCCTCAGGCTCCCTGATCAGCCCTCCCTTTTCAAGTCCCCTGTTGTTAACAGGTTCTTAAAAGGCATTACTCACCTCTTCCCTCCTGTTCCGTTTGTAATGCCTCAGTGGGACTTGAACTTGGTTCTTACCTTTTTAATGTGCGCTCCCTTTGAGCCTCTGCATAACTGTCCTCTTCGTCTTCTGACTCTGAAGACAGCCTTTCTGGTGGCCATCACCTCCGCTCGGCGGGTGAGTGAGCTCCAGGCTCTATCTTGCAAACCTCCCTTTCTGTCTGTTCATCCAGACAAGGTTGTTCTTCGGACGCGTCCGTCCTTCTTGCCAAAAGTGGTTACTGCTTTCCACATTGGGCAGACCATCACTTTGCCCACCTTCTTTCCGCCTCCGCATCCTTCCAGAGAGGAAGACAGGCTCCACCGTCTGGACCCAAAACGTGCGCTCTCCTTCTATATCGACCGCACAAAACACTTCCGGGTGGATGACCAGCTCTTTGTTGGCTACGTGGGCGCCAAAAAGGTCGGGCGGTGCACAAGAGGACCATCTCCCGCTGGGTTACCTTGTGCATCAAGACCTGCTATTCTTTGGCCAAGAAGGAGCCTCCTGTTGGGCTGCGTGCCCATTCCACCAGGGCAACGGCTGCTACCACGGCCTTGGGCCGCGGTGTTCCGCTGCCGGTTATCTGTCAGGCAGCTACGTGGGCCTCGCTGCACACGTTTACTAAGCATTACTGCCTTGACAGTCAGGTCCGGAGGGACGGCTTCTTTGGCCGTTCTGTCCTCCAGGACTTCCTTGTCTGATCTTTGTTCGCAGACCCACCACCGGGGTTGGTATTGCTGGGGTATCTATTCTAAGGTAAGGAATCTGTCACTAACGTGTCTCTTTCAGATGCACAAGTTACTAACTTGTGTAACGATATATCTGTAAGAGACAGTAGTTAGTGACAGATTCCTACCGCCCCACCCATCCTCCCCGTTCTGCGAACTGATTTCTAGGGTTAAGGACATCCCTTTCAGGGCCCTAGTATTTTTCAGACACCTGTGTCAGCTTCTTGCATGGCTCTGCGTTCCTGGCGCGGAAAGTCGTGTACAGAACTGACGTCAGCGCGCAGGGGCGGCGCCTAAGTGCTGCCCGCGACGTCATCCCGGCGATCACGACGCCGACGACGGACGCGGAGCCGCACGACGC
This sequence comes from Calotriton arnoldi, assembly GCA_963921515.1. NCBI lineage: Eukaryota > Metazoa > Chordata > Amphibia > Caudata > Salamandridae > Calotriton > Calotriton arnoldi. The sequence goes on from CAWUFW010004022.1 coordinate 1,345,163, forward strand.
CGCCTACCGACGCGCAAGGGTACTGCTACGCAAAACTTTCCGGATCCAGCCTGACGCCTGGGGATATTCTAAGGTAAGGAATCTGTCACTAACTACTGTCTCTTACAGATATATCGTTACACAAGTTAGTAACTTGTGCATTAAGCTAATAAGGGAGGGCTTTGTCGTCATTCAGTTTATACTTCAGATTGCCTGATACATGTCTTGAAAATAAGATCTTCTGATGGATACTTATAACCACAGATTCCACACCTTGTGTACCCTCAGGCGCCAGAGTTGATCTATAGATTTTCTCAGCAATTCCCTTGTGTGCCAGTAGATGGTGGCACTTGGCTACACGCCGACTCCATCTTTCTCCGAATTGACGTTTGTGCCACATACAAGATGCCACATTCATAGTTCAATGCCAGTTCCTTTCTTTCTGTGCCTTCTGACACTGATCCGCAGCTTGCTCCCTTGTTTGTCACTTGATTCAAAGTTTCCTAAAAATTTCTAGAGTGTGCATGGAACATATATCCCCCCAAAACTACAGTCTTTAAACTCTGCAAGGATTGCCACAAACAGATGTCAGTGACTGACCACCACAAGCTCTGTCTTCGGTACCTTGGCTCTTTGCATGACTCAAAACCATGAGATGACTGCGCATGGATGAATCGAAATGCCACCCAAGACCGCAAAGCCAAACTCTATATCACAGAACACCACAAAAAAGCACTTACAGGCCTGGTCTCTGTTGAAGTCACAGACACAGTTGCATTCTCGCTCCCAAGACCATTTTCATGATAGTTTAACATCCTACTCCAAAAGAAGTTGAAGATCGACTCCCCTTCTTCCTGCCACTCTCATCAAGAGGAGTCACGTACTAGAGACTTCTGGCTGCAGATTCCTTACCTTTGAATTTCGCAGGCATTAGACTGGACCCGGAAACGTTTACGTGAGCATTACCCCTGCTCACGTAAGCTCATGTGAGCTGTCGGATGGCTCCATTCGGCTCAGTGAGGCGTAATTGGCGCCGGATGTGACGTCGCGGTCACCTATATATGCGCCACCCAGGCATTCAGACGTCCGTTCTTTTCTTTTTGCGCCAGTTAGCGCTGATCCAGAGCAGAGCTACCCCTCTGTCTCTTTTTGACAGACTTTTTTCGACGTTTGTCAAAGATTTTTCCATTGTGCGCCTGTCAGTGTGCCATGTTGGTTACTGACCCCGTACCTTGTGTGCTTATGGTGTCTGAAGCGCGACCATGACACGAAGTCATGCTCGGACTGCCGGGCCATGGTCCTGAAGGCTTTGAGGGAGCATTCTCTAAAGCTGCTTGTGGCTCAGCAGTCAATGCCATCTAGCACAACTCCTAGGAGGTCTCGATCCCGATCGATGAAGAAAAGGTCGCAGGACCACTCCAGCAGCCCCAAGTCCTCCTCGTCGCACTCGAGGCCATTGGGACAATTGGGGAAGAGGCACAAGAAAAAGTCGTCTAAATGGACTTCGACTTCACCTCATCCATTGGGGATTGACAAGACGAGTGAGGAACATTGACGTTCCAGGCATGGTTCTGCGGAGCCGTTGCCAGGTCTGACTCCATGTCTCTCCCCGTTTCCGGGAGCCGGAGCGACCCCAGCTCAGATAAAGGAGTTTTACGAGGCCATGCACTGAGTATTTGAGTGGGCTGGGCCCCACAGGATCAGAAGACGCCACAGAAGGTTCCGCACCAGTGGCTCCGGGTCCAGTGGTGTCTCATGGATCCGATCCCGTGCCACGTGAACTTTCCCTGCACCGTTTCTGAAGTTGATGCTCCTGGAAACGCCGACGCCAGCCCAATTCTGAATCTGACGACTTGGATCAGCGTCGACTATGCGGATTACGGCGCAGATGGAGCCTAGGGGCTCTAAGTCATTTCTTGAACGTTTTTAGGAGGTTACAGGCTTGGGAGAAGAGTGGGAGGGGTCTCTGAACCCTATAGAACACAAGTTAGACACTCCTGGTGAGGAATTGGACTGGTATGAGGAGCTTGCGAAAGCCAGTGGATGCTGGTATGCTCTCTCCACCTTCTGTGGCTACAGAGGAGGAAGCATCATATGCTCTGGTGGTGAAGAGGGCAGCCGAGGTCCTTGGCCTAGAGCTGCCCTCGGTGCAGGTCAAGACTAACCTCTTGACTGAAGTGATTCAGCCTGGCCTTCCTCATACAAACCCCTTTTGCCCTTCAATGAAGCACTGACGGATGTCCTTCTAAGCACTTGGTCCAAGCCTAGCACAGGGGCTCTTGTTAACAGGACATTAGCACACCGCCATCGCCCTGCCCCGGGTGATCCAAGTTTCCTGAGCCAACATCTTGCCCCTGAGAGCTTGGTAGTCCAAGCCTCAACATCCCATGGCAGGTTCCCTTCCGCTCCTCCAGGCAGGGAATCCAAGAGGCTGGACGCACTTGGGAAGATGTTTTCTTCCGTCAGCCTAGCTTTGCAGTCGGTGAACACTGCATGCCTTTTGGTCCATTTCTCGCATACCTTATGGGAAACATTCACGCAAGTGCTGCCACGGGTCCTGGAGGAGGCCTGGGCTGTGCTTTCCCAAGCAGTGAAAAATGGGAGAGATGCAGCAAAGTTCACCATTAGGTGTGGTCTAGACATGACTGACTCGCTGAGCTGAGCAGTTTAGTTGACAGTGGCCTTGTGGTACCAAGCCTAGCTTAGGACATCAGGCTTTTTGGGGGGTGTCCAAGCCAATCTCATGGACATGCCCTTCGATGGGACTCGTCTCTTCGACGAGAAGGCAGACACAGCACTGAAGTGCTTCAAGAACTTGCGGGCTACGGCCAGGTGTTTGGGCCTCTCAGTGTCTCCTCGCCCCCAGTCTACCTTTCTCCCCTTTCGTGGCAATGGAAGGGGCTTTCAACCGCATCAGCCATACCCCAGCCACGGTCCTGCGCAGGCTTCCCAAGTTGTGCGAAGACGTGGATGCAGTGCATTCTGACCTCATGGGAATGGTAGCCAGAAGTTGTCCGCCACCAACCCCCTGGCAGCTGCAGGCTCTAAGTCCTCCTAGCTTGCTTCTGCAAGATAATGGGTGTCCAGTTGGGGGGAGAATCCAACATCATCTCCTCCACTGGTGGTCCATAACATCGGACGAATGGGTCTTGCAGATCATTTGGAGGGGTTACTTCCTCCCTTTCCAATCTTTCCCTCCCTGTAGGAAAGTAGGATCTGCTTTTATGGTTACCCCCACTTTTTGCTTGATGTACTGCTTTTTTCTGACTAGTCTGACTGGGATCCTGCTAACCAGGACCCCAGTCTCTGTGCTTTCTCCCCTAAATTGGTTTGGTAAGTACCTAGGTACATCCAGGATTGTACACTGGTGTACACTTACCAGTCCCTAGTATATGGTACTAAGGTACCCAGGGCATAGGTACACCAGGGGTCCCCCATGAGTTAAAGCATGCATTATGCCACCCATGGGAGACCACTCAATTTGCAACTACGGGCCTGCCATTGCAGCCTGTCTAAGCTGGTGCTATCACCACGAAAGATATAGGTTTTCCTATATCTAAGGTCACTGCACTTAAAACCTATAAGTCACCCCTAGAGCAGGCCTTTCAATTCTGAAGGCAGGGTGCTTGGTTCTAAGTGTGAGGGTGCTCCTGAATGAGCAGGACACCCTTACCACCTACGGAGTCCATTCTCCCGGGTTGTAAGTGAGACAGCCATAGGACATATAGAGGGGCACCGCGTCATTACGCGATGACCATCTCGAAACTGGCTTAAACAAATCCTATCATGTTTGGTATCAAACATGTTGGAATCATACCACCACGCCGTAAATGGTGTGGGAGGTATGATTCCATGCACCATAAAGCTCCTTTGGGAGGCCCTCTGTGCTCCCGGTGCCAGTCTTCCAGACCTGAACAGCAAGCCAGGCTGCCGCCGGCCAGAGACACGTTTCTGCCCTCCTGCTGCTGAGCCAAGCTCCGGCAGGGGAAGACAGAACAATAGGTATCCTGTCACAGGGAGGTGTGACCACCTCTCAGACAGGATTTAGTGTATTGGGGCAGGGTGGGAGCGCTTCCTAGCGCCACATGGTCTGCGTACAGGGCACACTTGGTGCCCTCCCTGCTCTAGTCCACCTCAAACCAGTTCAGGGAGCCGTTGGCTCCCGCTCTGGCGCGAAACTGGACAAAGGACTATCCTCCCCCTCGTCCAGCCCCTCCTTAGGGAGGAACCCCTGAATCGTCCCAACCTTTCCTTACGGTATTTAAGGGCTTACCTGTGGGTGGGTCCCTAGATTCGTCATGGGACAAGACTCATTTCCGACACCACTTATTTTTTGACCTTCTGGGCACTCTGTACTTCGCTCTGGGCATCACGGCTGCAACTAGGAAGACTCTTGCTGCTCCTGATCACGTCGCCCTGCTCGTCTGCTGCAACATCCGTGCCTGTGCACCATACAGGAACCTTCCAAGGCCTGTGGGCATCCAAAACACCTGAAGGAATCTCCTTTGAAGTGCAGGAGTCACTTCCCTGCATCGGCAGGCACCACAACTAAGCTGACCAGTCTACTGATCCTGAGCTCCCTCGGACTCCGAAAGGCTCAGCAACACAGGTGGTGGTTCTTCACATCCCTCGAGGCCTGCCCTGTCCTCTCACCAAGTTTGAGGCCAGTATCCCTCGTCTGAGCCGCAGGAACCGAATCCCTGTGCACTATGTCGAATTGCAGTTGCAAAGGCTTGTTTGCTTCCTTCCACCAAGATCTTCGGGCTCCAAGTAGCCCCCACCTCAAGCATCTCCAGTGACCAAGATCTTCATCCTCACCGCAACCTCTTGCATCACGGGCTTGCATCTTTGGTGAGCTGCTCGAGGTCCGCTTGCGACTCCATTGCCTCCGGCTTGTGGGTCCTCCTGAGGGTCACCTTCGTGTTCTTTGGGCTCCCCTGATTGATCGGAGCTTGCATTACTCCCCTGCTTGTGGGGAGTCTCCCAGACCTTGCTGGTCCCGACTTTGCAACTTTTTCCACTTCCACGTTGCTTGCAGGTGCCAGGGCTTGTTGGTGCTCCTGTCGTACACCGACCCCTCAACTCTCGACATCCGACGTGGGACAGCTCGTGTACGGCTCCTGGTCTTCCACAGCGTCACCTGGTCCACACAGCTGCAGTTCTAAGGTCACCGTCAGCTCCTCTGCAACATCCGACATCGGTTGGCATTCGTCTTTCCTGCCTCCTGGTCACTCCTGAGTGGCATAGACTCTGTCCCCTCTGCTTGCAGGTTCTTCACATCTTGAATCCACCTTTGGGTTCCACCGGATACTTTCACCTTCTCCAGCAGTGGCTTTCTGAAGTCCTCCATTGGGTTCGACGGCGGTTTCCGATGCCACTTCACACCTATGCACCTGGCTTTCTGGTGCAGGTATCCAGGTTCCTAAGGTATCCACGGGTGGGGTGGCTCTCCAACCTTCTGTCTTCCACTGGGTTTCTTCAGGGTCCGCCGGGAAGGGTCCTTCTTCTTTAAAACTGCAACCGCAACTTACCCATTGACTTGCATTGATCATGCGGTCATGTTCCCACTTAGCACACGACCTCTGTGGGGCTCCTATTACTTACCTCGGGTGGTTCTTTGGGCCCCGACACTTCAGCGTCTTCTGGGTACAGTCTTGACTCGAGTCGTGGTTTGCGTTCCACTTATTTAGTATATGGTTCAGTCCCCCCCTGGTGACCGTTGTGTATTACCTGCTATTTGCCTGTTTCTATAGTAAAATATTGTGTGCATTCTGTATATCTCGGGGTAGGAGATATCGGTATATGTTAGTGAGTGTCTTATAATAAATACATATTTTTATAAATACACTGTGTGGTTCTTTTTCACTAAATCTATACCTATATAATTATGTTCTGGTGAAACAAGCTGCTTTACAGTCCTTCTGGACTAAGCCTGAAGGCTGCTCTCCACAGCTACCACTTGGAGAGCTTTCTAAGGTTGTCTAAGACAACTAAAATCACCATAAGGGTTGTCTGGATTGGTGCAAGGTGGCCACTTACATAAGTGTGCATTATATAACAATCCAGCTTCTCACATTGGTGTGCAGCGGTTGGGATTCAAGCCTGCTTTGTTTTACCAGATAATCTTAGTGTGGATTAATTGAAAAACCATCACTAATATTAGACACATATAATGCAGATTAGAATAAGTAAGATCTACTGAACGTAGGGTTGGGTAGTAAGGGTCTAGCACAACCTCCCCTATCCCCCACCACCCTCACTAATAACGTGGAACTGATCCAATCTCCCTGCCCTGAAGAACCTCTCTTCAACTCATGGACATCCACCATCACTCACTACAATCACACTACCCCCATCATTACTCTCCGCCGCCAAACGCCCACCATTATTACATCAACTGATCACACCAGGAACAACAAAATCACAATTAACAAACACCACAAGGCCGATCTCGACAGCTCGGACTTCACCCTCAGCCCTCCCACGACTGAAATCCCCACAGGCACTCCCCCTCGACCTCTGATAATCTGAACCCTCCCTCTCAAACTACCCCTTCCTCCAACACAGACCCTCTTCCCCCGACCCTTACTTCCCCGACCCTTACTTCCCCCTTGTCCAACGTCATCTCCAATCCAGCGGTCACTCTCCCCCTACCACCACTGCACACTCCCCTTCCGATGTCCCACATCCACAGGCACAACCCGTCTCCACCACTTACCTCACTGACAACCCCCGTGACTTCCCCATGTCCAACGTCTTCACCAATACAGCAGACACTTTCCCCCCTATTATCACCGCCCACTCCCCGTCCGCCGTCGCACACCCACATACACAACCTGCCTCCACCGCTAATCTCATTGACATTCCCCGGAACTCTGACTTCCTACCCAGAATTTCTCTCCCTCCTCACTTGGACAGTAGACCCTCTACTCCTCCCCTGAACTCCTTGAATGGGAGCATTACTAATCCGGCTCCCCGCGTCCAACCTCTCACCTCTCCTAATCCCACTGATTCCGTCCAATCCCTGACCCCTGCTCATTCTCCCTCCATAGGCCCAAGTCATTCTCGACCCCTGCCAGAAACCTTAAACTTTTTCAGCTCAATAACACAGCAACTGAACAGAATGGAGCAGAAAATTAACTCCCTTGCTGCCGATCTCCTACACTTACAACAAGACCTTCTCAACAGGACCAAGCCACCGTACTCCCTCTCGTCGGGTAGATTTGCTCAAACCCCCTCAATACCTCTCCCATGGCCCCACAGAGCACCCCCTGACCCTCCAGTCCGTCAACGAGTCAGGCACCTCGACCCAACCGGGATCGCCTCCCACTTTCGGTATTGAAACCTGATGTGACCAACGACCCTTACCTCGCTCTGAGCCAGAAATCAGCCCCTTTCCCCATCCCTGTTATTGTTGGCACTAACAGACTCCCTAAAACTGTCCACTCACCTAGACCTCCTGCTCAATACTCCTCTATCCACCTAGCTCCCCCCACCACCAAGGCTCCCCGCCCTCTTTCTTGCATGCTCCTAAACTGCAGATCAGCAGTACAACACGCCACAGACATTGCTGAAGCTCTACTCGCTGAAGAAATTGACATCGCTTTCCTCAAAGAATCCTGGCTTAATGTCCACTCCACCCCCATTCTTGACATTCTCACCCCTCCAGGGTACAACATCATCAGACAAGACAGGCCAATCAAAACTGGGGGGGGGACTAGCCATCATTCACAAAGCTGGAATACAGATCACCAAACTTAAACCTGCAGAATACCTATCGTTTGAATACCTGGGTGTCGAACTCACTGCCAAGGACACCTCTCCCATCAAATTCCACACCATCTACCATCCTCCTGGAGAGCGTACCCTTTTCCCCGAAGAACTAACAGACCTAATAACACGTTTCTCCATGACAGACACAAAAGACGTGTTCCCGGGTGACCTCAACATCCACTGGAATGACCCAGAAGACTCCACTGTCCAGAACCTATCCAACCTACTTGAAATATACAATCTCAAACAACTCTGCAATGAACCAACTCACATCAAAGGTGCAACACTGGATGCGATCATTACCAACAATGAACTGGTCTCTCTGAGAGCGATTTCTCCCATTGACTGGTCAGACCACCACCTCATTCTGTTCAAGATTGATGCACTTGTCAGACACCAACCTATTCGTGATGACAAACCTAAGCACTGGACCAGAAACATCAAAAAGTCCCTTTACCCGAACTTGAATCCAGGATTCATGCCCATCTACAACCCCAACCCTCATCATGGACGGTCGATGACCTCACTACACACTTTAACTCTAAAATGACAGAGGTCTTAGACCAAGTAGCTCCACTCAAACTCAAACAAATGAGGCGAACCAAATCTAAACCCTGGTTCAATATGGATCTGAATAACGAAAGGCGTCAACTCAGACAAACGGAAAGGTGTTGGAGACTAAACCCCTCGACCTTGCACCTAGCGCAACTTAGATCTGCTCGGCAGGCATACAAAAAACACATTTTCAGTGAAAAGGCGTCTTTCTTCCGCAACCAACTAGATCTGGTGAAAAACAGACCGAGAGAACTCTTCAACATTGTCAAAAGCCAAACAAACTGCACTCCCTCTAACGAAATCATAGCCACCAAAGAGCGATGTGAAGAAATTGCCACCTTCTTCTCTAATAAAGTCTCAAAAATTGATCAATTCTTCCTCCCAACCGCAAACCCTCCTTCCCTCTTAACCTGCCCCCCTTTAACCACCCTTGACCAATCAGAAAGAGTTCTTACCAAGGACAATCAGGTCTGCCTCCAGCTAAAAAACAATGCGCATTGGTCCGACTTTGAGCTAATGTCGGAAAACGAGGTCTTCAGTATAATCTCTACCCTAAAACCTTCCTCCCACACTATGGACCCCCTCCCATCCACAATTATAAAAGAACTCAACCACACCATTTCCCCTTTCTGGACAAAAATCATCAATGCCTCTCTCATCTCAGGCTGTGTCCCAGACTCCCTTCAACTAGGACAAATCACACCCATTCTCAAGAAACCAGGGGCCGACCCTAATGATCTTAACAACCTCAGACCCATCTCCAACCTCCCGTTCCTTGCGAAAACATTGGAGAAATGCGTTCTCCACCAACTCAACAAACACATTGATGAGTTCAACCTCCTCGACACCTTTCAATCAGGATTCAGGAAAGGCTGTAGCACTGAAACAGCTATGCTCAACATCTCTAACGATATTCACAAGGCTTTAGATGAAGGTGATGCCTGCCTTCTCATCCTTATTGACCTATCTGCGGCATTCGACACTGTAAATCATCCAGCTCTTCTGGAGACCTTGTCGAAACGCTCCGGCATTAATGGCACAGTACTAAAATGGTTCACCTCCTTCCTTCAACACCGCTCGCAACAAATTAAAATCAACCTCTGTCTCTCGAAGCCAACAAAAGTTACACTTGGGGTCCCGCAAGGCTCGATCCTCTCCCCGTCCCTCTTCAATCTCTTCATGGAGCCCCTCACAATCATCTTGAAAAAAGCGGGAGTGAACTACCACCTCTACGCTGACGACACCCAAATCTATTTCAAAATCAAGTCTCCCAACGACATCCGACACCTCAATGTCACTCTAACCGAGATCCAAACTTGGTTCAACACTAACCACTTAAAGCTCAACCCAGATAAAACGGAACTAATCCTATTCTCTCCAAAAAGCAACCATCGACCAATCCAAGAGTGGCTCAAGAATCTGGTTGCCCTAAACTGCCCCCTCGTCCTATCCGACTCAGTGAAGTCGCTAGGCATCACCCTTGACAAGAACTTATCAATGGAGGCCCACATCAAAAACTCTGCAAAAGGTGCTCTTTTCTCACTAAAACACCTCAAGAAATTGAAACCTTTTCTTCCCCAGGATGACCTCAAGACAGTAGTTCAATCCCTAGTTCTCTCTAAAATCGACTACGGGAACGCCATCCTAACAGGGACTCCAAAAGCTCACCTAGCCCCACTAAGGGCAGTGCTGAACATGGCCGCTCGACTCATATCTGGAGTGAAAAGATTTGAACACATCACTCCAGCTCTCAACTCCCTCAACTGGCTTCCTATGGAAGGGAGGTGTATTTACAAGCTGGCCTGCATCACACACAAAACCCTTCACTCTCCGGCCCCCAACTACCTGAACAACAAACTGGTAAGAGCAGGTCAATCCAGAACACTGAGAAGTTCTAACTCACTCCTTCTTATCCCTCCGAAACTGAAAAAGAACACCACCCAATACCGATCGTTTTCTGGCAACGCTCCCAGGATATGGAACGCTCTCCCTAGAGTCCTCAGATGCAACCCCTCCTTCTCCTGTTTCAAAAGGGACCTGAAACTCCATCTCCTTAACAAATACTTTCCTGACCAACATCAACTAACCTAGACTTCAATATCCGAGTTAACTCCTCTCTCTCTTGACATCCAAGGATAGTGGTGACCGGTTTGTGTTAACCACCTTCGTTTGTTTTCTCTCCCTCCGCTGCACTGTTTATCTATTTTTCATGTTGTATTTTTTTATCTCTGTTTTTGCTTCCCTACTGCCTTCCTACTAAGTAATGCAATTTCCTTTGGTTTTGTACAGTGTGTATTTAAAGCGCTCTGATACCCACGGGTCTAACTAGCGCTATATAAAACTTTAAAAAAAAACAACAACAAAAAAAAAACCTTTCTCCAACCTCAGAGAGTTTAGATTTCACTAGGTTAGGTAGGTGCAACACCTCACTACACCTAGAGCCATGTCTTTAGTTGGGGAGACTAGTGTACACCAGTCTGCTAAGTACAGTGGTCTAAAGTTCCAGGAACCTGTGTAGTCTTAGAAAGATCTTGCCACCTTACTGGTAAGTCCCACTAACCTGGGCAAGTACAGACAACAGCCTTTAATCAATGGAAAAGAGGCAATGGCCTATAAGGACACGGGCCAGTGCCACTATTGTGACAGAGAAACTTGTGTCTCCTGATCAGATTATACTTGGACAAGTGTACCAAGTGACCAATGCTAGCAATGTCAGGGCTGACCATTGGTTGGCATTTGTGAACCTCAGCTGGGGAGGGGTAACTGGACCTAAGAAGGTTGTGGTATCTCCAGACCTACCTGTAAATTGTTTGTTGGGGAATGATCTAGAAACTTCAGCCTGGGCTGAAGTAGAGTTCAGGACTCATGCACAAATGTTGGCCATCTCTGCTAGTGTGTTTGCTGTCACCAGGGCTCAGGCCCTGGATCCTGGAAAAATGGAGCAGGTGCCTTCCAAGAGAAGGAGCAGGAAGGGTAAGGCTTTATCCTCCTCACAGACTCCGAGTAAGGATCAGTCTCCAGAGGGATGATCTTGGCCCCTATGAAGGTACTGCCCCAGAGGAACTTGGGCTTGATCAGGCTGGGTTCTTGGGGGCAGAGGGCCCTTCCAGGGCAGATTTAAGTTTGGAGCTGTAGACCTGCCCCTCTCTTGAACCCCTCAGACAGCAAGCTGCTGCTGAGACAACAGGGAATATCATTGGGTCCCATAGGGTCTACTGGGAAGAAGGACTTCTATACTCAGAGGGTAGAGACCCCAAGCCTGGTGCCACCAGGAGGTTGGTAATACCCCAGAAGTTTAGAGGTTCCCTGCTCACCCTAGCACATGATATTCCTCTGGCAGGACACTTAGGGCAAAGTAAGACTTAGGACAGGCTTGTCCCTCACTTTCACTGGCCCCATATGTCTGAAGACACCAAGGAGTTTTGTCGCTCCTGTGCCACTTGCCAAGCCAGTGGTAAGTCAGGTGGCATCACAAAGGCCCCCTTAATTCCTCTTCCAGTGGCTGGGGTTCCCTTTGAAAGGGTAGGGATTGACATTGTTGGTCCGTTGAACCCTCCCACTACATCTGGGCACAGTTATATCCTACTGGTGGTGGACCAAGCCACTAGGTACCCAGAGGCCATTCCCCTTAGAACCACTACAGCTCCTGTAGCAGCCATGGCCCTCCTGGGAATCTTCTCCAGAGTGGGCTTCCCTAAAGAGGTCTTAACAGACAGAGGTACCAACCTCATGTCTAGTTACATTACTGCCATGTTATGTTATGTTAAAAATGGATTTATAGAGCGCACAGCTACTCAACAGAGTATCCCGGCGCTAAGACAGAAAGATACAGAAGCCAGGGGTGAGGCATCGGTCCCGAGGCGGATGGACATTAAACTGCATGCTGGAACAGCCAGGTTTTCAGTTGTTTCCTGAATGCCAGTATACTTGTGGCTTGTCTCAGCGATAGAGGTAGCTTGTTCCAGAATCTAGCCACTTGCACTTGGAACGAGCGACCACCACGGTGGGCTCTGAGACACTTGGGGATGACAATGTGGAAAGAGTGTGGAATGAACTACAAGTTCACCACACCCTACCATCCACAGTGCAATGGGCTTGTTGAAAGATTCAACAAGACCCTCAAGGGTATGATCATGGTTCTCCCAGAAAAGCTTAGGTGAAAGTGGGATGTCCTACTACCCTGCGTTCCCTTTCCCTACAGGGAGGTTCCTCGGAAGGGGGTTGGCTAAAGCCCATTTGAACTTCTGTTTGGCCATCCAATTAGGGGTCCATTGTGTCTAGTGAAGGAAGGTTGGGAGCAACCTCACAAACCTACTAAACAGGACATAATGGACTATGTACTTGGCCTGCGTTCACACATAGCTGAGTATATGAAGAAGGCCAGCAAAAACCTGGAGGACAGCCAAGAACTCTAAAAAGCTTGGCATGACCAAAAGGCTGTCTTGACTGATTACCAACCAGGCCAGAAAGTGTGGGTGTTGGAGCCTGTGGCCCCAGCAGCTCTCCAAGACAAATGGAGTGGACCCCACATTTTACTTGAGCAAAAGAGTGAGGTCACCTACTTGGTGGACCTAGGTACTCCAAGAAGTCCCCATAGGGTACTTCATGTGAACCGTTTGAACCCTTAGTTGACAGGGCTGACATGGGCTTGCTCATGGCAACTGATGAGGGCCAGGAGGAAAAGAGTGACCCTCTCCCTGATCTCCTCTCTCAGAACCCTGATGATGGATCAGTAGATGGAGTAACCTTGGCAGACAGCCTCACTGATCTACAGCAGACTGATTGCACGAAAGTCCTCAACCAGTGCAGGCATATGTTCTCCCTGACACCCAGTCAGACCACCTGCTGTACCCATGAAGTGGACACAGGTGATAGTCTGCCTGTTGAGAATAAAATCTACAGGCAACCTGACCATGTCAGATATTGCATCAGGATAGAGGGCCAAAAGATGCTGGAGTTGGGAGTCATTGAACCCTCAGATAGCCCTTGGGCTAGCCCAGTAGTCCTAGTACCGAAACCTCACATCGAGGGTGGAAAAAGAGAAATGAGGTTTGGTGTAGACTACAGAGGTCTCAATGTAGTCACTAAGACTGATGCTTATCCAATGCCCAGGGCAGATGAACTTATAGATACTTTGGCCTCAGCCAAGTTTCTGAGTACATTTGACCTGACTGGTGTCAAATCAGACTAACTGAGGATGCCAAGCCAAAAACAGCATTCTCAACCCCCAGTGTGCATTATCAATTTATTGTGATGCCCTTTGGTTTGATGAATGCACCTGCCACATTCCAGAGGTTGGTGAATAAAGTTCTAGCAGGTCTGGAAGCCTATAGTGCAGCATATCTAGATGATATAGCTGTCTTTAGCTCCACCAGAGAGGATCACTTGGTCCACCTCAAGAACGTTCGGGAGGCTCTGCAGAAAGCAGGCCTCACTATCAAGGCCACTAAGTGCCAGATAGGGCAGAACAAGGTTGTGTACTTGGGCCACCTGGTAGGTGGAGGCCAGGGTCAACCACTACAGAGCAAAATCCATACCATAATGGAATGGATTGCTCCCGCTATCCAGACTCAGGTCAGAGCTTTCTTGGGCCTGACTGGGTATTACAGAAGATTTGTGAAGGGATATGGGTCCATTGTGACTCCCCTGAATGATCTGACATCTTAGAAAATGCCCAAGAAAGTTCAGTGGACAGTAAGCTCTCAAAAGGCATTTGATGACCTGAAGCAGGCTGTGTGCACTGCTCCCATTCTGCAAAGTCCAGACTACTCTAAAACTTTCATTGTCCAGACAGATGCATCTGAGTTAGGGGTAGGGGCTGTGTTATCACAACTAAATGCAGAGGGCCAGGATCAACCAGTAGCTTTTATCAGCAGAAGGTTGACCCCCAGGAAGAAACCTTGGTCAGGCATTGAGAGGGAGGCCTTTGCTGTGGTCTGGGCCCTGAAGAGGTTGAGGCCATACTTGTTTGGCACTCACTTCACTGTTCAAACAGACCATACGCCCCTCCTATGGCTTAAACAGATGAAGGGTGAAAACCCCAGACTTTTGAGGTGGTGCATTTCCCTACAGAGGATGGACCATTCATTGGAAACTAGACCATGGCAATGCAGATGGACTCTCCAGATATTTCCACTTAGAAAATGAAGACTCAACTGGGCAAGGTTAGTATCATCTCCTTACGTTTGAGGGTGGGGATTTGGGTAGGGAAGTAGGAACTTCTTTTATGGTTACCCCCACTTTTTACTTGATATACTGCTGTTTCTGACTAGTCTGACTGGTATCCTGCTAACCAGGACCCCAGGCTCTGTGCTTTTTCCTCTAAATTGGTTTGGTAAGTGCCCAGGTACATCCCATATTGGACACTGGTGTACACTTATCAGTCCCTAGCACCCAGGTACCCAGGGCATAGGCACACCAGGGGTCCCCCGTGGGCTGAAGCATGTATTATGCCACCTATGGGAGACCACTCAATTTGCAACTACAGGCCTGCCATTGTAGCCTGTGTAAGCTGGTGCTAGCACCACTTACGAAAGATATAGGTTTCCCTATATCTAAGGTCACTGCACTTAAAACCTATAGGTCACCCCTAGAACAGGCCTTTCAATCCTGAAGGCAGGGTGCTTGGTTCTAAGTGTGAGGGTGCCCCTGCATGAGCAGAACACCCCTACGACCTACGGAGTCTGTTCTCCCAGGTTGTAAGTGAGACAGCCATAGGACATATAGAGGGGCACCGCGTCATTACGCAGTGACCATCTCGAAACTGGCTGCAATGAATTCTATCATGCTTGGTATCAAACATGTTGGAATCATACTACCACACCGTAAACCGTGTGGGAGGTATGATTCCATGCACCGTAAAGCTCCTTTGGGAGGCCCTCGGTGCTCCCGGTACCAGTCTTCCAGACCCAGACAGCAAGCCAGGGCTGCTGCCGGCCGGAGACACGTTTCTGCCCTCCGGCTGCTGAGCCAAGCTCGGGCAGGGGAAGGCAGAACAATAGGTATCCTGTCACAGGGAGGTGTGACCAACTCCCAGATAGGATTTAGTGTATTGGGGCACGGTGGCAGCGCTTGCCAGCGCCACATAGTCTGCGTGCAGGGCACACTTGCTGCCCTCCCTGCATAGTCCAGCTCAAACCAGTTCAGGGAGCCGTTGGCTTCCGCTCTGGCGTGAAACTGGACAAAGGACAGGGGATTATCCTCCCCATTGTCCAGCCCTTCCTTAGGGAGGGACCCATTAATCGTCCAACCCTTTCCTTAGGGTGTTTAAGGAATAACCATTGGGTGGGTACCTAGATTCGTCGTGGGACCAGATTCATTTCCGACACCACTTCTTCGACCGTCTGGGCACTCTGAACCTGGACTTCGATCTGGCCATCAAGGCTGCAACTAGGAAGACTCCTGCTGCTCCTGATCTCGTTGCCCTGCTCGTCTGCTGCAGCGTCCGTGCGTGTGCACCATACAAGAACCTTCCAAGGCTTGTGG
This sequence comes from Calotriton arnoldi, assembly GCA_963921515.1. Classification (NCBI taxonomy): domain Eukaryota; kingdom Metazoa; phylum Chordata; class Amphibia; order Caudata; family Salamandridae; genus Calotriton; species Calotriton arnoldi. The sequence goes on from CAWUFW010004022.1 coordinate 1,360,955, forward strand.
GCATCCAAGACACATGAAGGAATCTTCTTTGAAGTGAAGGAGTCACTTCCCTGCATCGGCAAGCACCGCAACTAAGCTGACCGGTCTGCTGATTCTGAGCTCCCACGGACTCCGAAAGGCTCAGGAACACAGGTGGTGGTTCCTCACATGCCCCGAGGCCTGCCCTGTCCTCTCACCAAGTTTGAGGTCAGTATGACTTGTTGGAGCCGCAGGAACTGAACCCCTGTGCACCGCGTCGACTTGGAGTTGCAAAGGCTTGTTGGCTTCCTTCCACCAAGATCTTCGGGCTCCAAGTAGCCCCCACCTCAAGCATCTGCAGTGACTAAGATCTTCATCCTCATTGCATCCTCTTGCATCTTTTCTGAGCTGCTAGAGGTCCTCTTGCGACTCCAGTGCCCCCAGCCTGTGGGTCCTCCTGAGGGTCACCTTCATATTCTTTGTGCTCCCCTGATTGTTCAGGGCCTGCCCTGACTCCCCTGCTTGTGGGGAATCTCCCGGACCTTGCTGGTCCAGACATTGCCTCTTTTTCCACTTCCATGTTGAATGCAGTTGCTAAGGCTTGTTGATGCTCCCGCCGGAGCTGCAGTTCTAAGGTCACCGTCAGCTCCCTGCAACATCCGACATCGGTGGGCATTCATCTTTCGTGCCTCCTGGTCACTCCTGAGTGGCATAGGCTCTGTCCTCTCTGCCTGCAGGTGTTTCACATCTTGAATCCACCTTTGGGTTCCACTGGACACTTTCACCTTCTCCAGCAGTGGCATCTTTCTGAAGTCCTCCATTGGGTTCGAAGGCGGTTTCCGATGCCACTTCACACCTATGCACCCGGTTTCCCTGGGGCAGGTATCCTGGTTCCTAAGGTATCCACGGGTGTGGTGGCTCTCCAACCTTCTGTCTTCCACGGGGTTTCTTCAGGGTCCGCAGGGAAGGGTCCTTCTTCTTTAAAATTGCAACCACAACTTTCCCATTGACTTGCATTGATCAGGCGGCCGTGTTCCCACTTAGTACACAACCTCTGTTGGGCTCCTAGTTACTTACCTCGGGTGGTTCCTAGGGTCCCCGACACTTCTTCGTCTTCAGGGTACACTCTTGACTCGAGTCGTGGTTCACATTCCACTTATTTAGTATATGGTTCTGTCCCTCCCTGGTGACCTCTGTGTATTACATGCTACTTACCTGTTTCTATGGTAAAGTATTGTGTGCATTGTGTACATCTCCAGGTAGGAGATATCTGTATGTATTAGTGAGTGTCTTATAATAAATACATATTATCTGATAGAGACGTCTAGCCGCAGATTCCTTAACTTAGAATATCCCCAGGCGTCAGACTGGATCTGGAAAACTTTCCGCAGCAGCACCTCTGCGCGCCGGGGGGTGGCACTGCATGGCTCCGCCCTGACGTCGTCCACGGACGTGACATCAGCGGAGCCATATATGCCCCCCCCGCGCGCTGACGTCAGTTTTCTCTTTATCCGCGTCCCAACGCGGACCCTGGAAAACCTGCAGTTCCTTGGCCTGGTTTTAGGCCTTTTCGACACCTATGGTGTCGCCGGAACAGTGTGCAAATGCCTTTGGGTTTTAAGGCTTGTGAAGCCTGTGCGCGTCAGATGTCTGGCACTGACCCGCATCTCATCTGTATGTGGTGCCTTGGCGTGCACCACGACTCCAAAGATTGCGACGCCTGCCAGAAGATGAAGCCCAAATCCCTCACAGAGCTCCGTTTGAAACTGTTGGCCGCACCGCTGTCCGGTCCAGCACCTTCGCGTCGCCACTCCCCCCCTCCGGCTCGGGCTCAGTCCAGAGGTCGTTCCCGCAAACGCCGTTCCAGGGCAGGTAAGCGCAAACACAAGCGAGAAACACGGAGGTCTTCCTCCCATTCTCAAAATGCTGGCGCCCGCTCCTGTCGCTCTATGCCAGGTGAAAGCGCTCTGCAGTCGCTTCCTCCATACCCTCCCTTTCCGGGGGTTGGAGCGACGCACGCCCAAATGGAGGCTTATTCCCTTGCACTCCAGTCGTATTTTGGGTCCCCACCTCTCCCTGGAGCGCCTTCAGGTCCCAAAGAGGTGGAGGTCACTCATGTCGGGCCCTCGCCGGCGGATTCTTCCTCGGCACCGGCTGTGTGCATCGACTCCGGAGACGATACGACGCCGACGGGATCCGGACTAGTAAAAGGTCCTCCCAGTCGTCCGTCTAGCCCTCCCCGTCGGTCTTCGCATAGCCCTGAGCGGCTTCCTGCATCAACATTGGAGGCGGCGCCGGCACCGACGCCGGGACCGGCGCCAGGCTTTGCGCCCGGCTCCACGCCCGGCTCCGTGTCCGGCTTGACCGGGCGGCCGCATTTTGCAGTGGGATCCATATCTGAAAGAGACACGTTAGTGACAGATTCCCTACCTTAGAATATCCCCAGGCGTCAGGCTGGATCCGGAAAGTTTTTTGCGTAGCAGTACCCTTGCGCGTCGGTAGGCGGCGTCGTGCGGCTCCGCGTCCGTCGTCGGCGTCGTGATCGCCGGGATGACGTCGCGGGCAGTACTAGGCGCCGCCCCTGCGCGCTGACGTCAGTTCTTCTTTTCCGCGCCAGTAAGCGCAGATCCGGGAAGAGCAGTGCCCTAGTCACTTTTTGACTATCTTTTTGTGAAATTTTTCACTGTTCTCTTCAACGAGTCTTCACGACTCCTAAGGTGTCGTAGGGATGCCCGGCTTTAAGCCCTGCGAGGAATGTGGTCGTATGATGTCCATCACGGACCCCCACCTCGAGTGTCTCTTCTGCCTCGGCCGAGGCCACGACACGAAGTCGTGCCCTGACTGCCGGAAACTTCATCCGAAGGCTTTGCGAGAGCGGTCTCGAAAGCTCCTTGAAGTCCGGCAGTCGGCTCCGCGCCGCAGCAAGCCCCGGTCCCGGGAGAGGTCGAGGGCCGGACGCGGAGTCCCCGCCGTTCGTCGGAATCCAAGTCTTCGCGCTCCTCCGGTAAGTCGAAGCACAAGAAGTCTAAGCGGCGTCATCGCTCTAAGACTTCGCCTCGCCGGTCGCGCGACTCGGCTGAGGTCCCTGTCGGCACCGTCCCCGCCCCGCGGCCCCGGACGTGCCTGTCGAGTTGCCCCCGCATTACCCGTCCTTCCCGGGTTCGGGGGCGACTCCGGCCGAAGTACAGAAATTCCTGTCGGCCATGGCCCGCCTCTTCGGGCCTCAAGGTCCCCTCCGGTGCGCCTTCGGGCCCCGCGGGCCAGATGGGGTTGCTCCGGCGTCGCCGTCGACTCCGGTCCCGGCGTCGCCTGTCCCACCAGCCTTCGTCCCGGCCTCGGCTCCGGCCCCGGCCTCGACCCCGGTTCCGGTGGTGCCGCAACCTCCATCGACGCCGGTTGACCTAACCACGCCTCCGCCGACGCCGATGTCCCCGGTGCCGTTTCCGGCGCCGTCCGGGGCTCCGGGCGGCGTCGTTCCCCGGTTCTCCCGGGTCCGGACATGGAGCCGGACCGGCGTCGCCCGACGCCGGTTCCGGCGCCGATGAGGCCTTGGGTCCCTTATGTCCCTCCTCCTCCATCTTTTCAACCTGAGGAGGACCAGGAGAGCTGGGAGGGGTCTGACGACCCTCTCACACAACAGTGCGAGTTTGACCCGGACTGGGTTGAGGAACTTGGGGATGCCAGTGGGCTGGATACCTCCCCCGACTCTGGCATGCTGTCTCCTCCCGTGGCAACGGAGGAGGGGGCTAATTTTGCAACGGTGTTGCGTAGAGCTGCTGGAGCCTTAAATCTCCAGTTGCCTACAGTGGCCGTCAGGACTAACCTCCTGACTGAAGTGCTTCAGCCGGCGGCCTCCTCTTCGGAGCCTGTGCTGCCGTTCAACGATGCACTCACTGACGTTCTTTTGGGTGCCTGGTCCAAACCCACCACAGGGGCTCCTGTGGATAGGAACGTGGCCCGACGCCATCGCCCGGCTCCGGGCGACCCCCTGTTTCTCTCCCAACACCCCACCCCTGAGAGCTTGGTTGTCCAAGCCTCTGCCTCCCAAACAGCCTTCCCTACCGCCCCTCCGGATAGGGAATCCAAGCGCCTGGATCACTTTGGGAAGAAGGCTTTCTCTTCCTCCAGTGCTGGCTTGCGGTCTGTTAATACCGCTTGCCTCTTGGGCCGATACACCCACTCCCTGTGGGATTCGGTGGCTGATGTTTTGCCGCAGTGTTCTGAGGAGGTCCAGACACTGCTTACCCGCGCTATTGCGGAAGGGCGTGATGCGGCTAAGTATACCATCCGCTGTGGCCTTGATACCGCCGACTCGCTGGGCAGATCGCTTGCAACGACGGTGGCGCTGCGTCGCCACGCCTGGCTGAGAACCACTGGTTTTTCAGGGGATGTCCAGAATACTCTCATGGACATGCCCTTTGATGGAGTCGGTCTCTTTGGTTCAAAGGCGGACCATGCGCTGGAGCGTTTCAAGGATTCACGGGCTACTGCTAAGTCCCTGGGCCTTGTTGTTGTGCGCCCTCCGCAAACGTCTGCTTTTCGCCCCTTTCGTGGCCACGGAAGGGCGCCCAGTCACGTCCACAGCCCGGCCAACGGCCCGCGCAGCAAGCGCCTTCGCGTGGCCGAGGACGTGGATACCGCCGTGGCGGTTCGGGCAACCAGCGTGCGGGTCAGGCCACCACCTCCAACCCGTCCGCGGCCTCCAAGCCCTCCTAGTCCCTCCTTTCAGGTGCACAGCACGCCAGTCGAGGGCAGGGTCCGCCATCACCTTCACCACTGGCGTCCCATCACCTCGGACAAGTGGGTCTTGGACATTGTCCGAAGGGGCTACTCCCTCCCCTTCGAGACCACCCCCCAGCCATGCCACCTCAATTCCACCGCATGTCAGGGGATCACTTGGTGCTTCTACAGAAGGAAGTCACGGCCCTCTTGGCCAAGAGGGCCATCGAGCATGTTCCGACCCCAGAAGTAGGGCGTGGTTGCTACTCCCACTACTTTCTGGTGCCCAAAAAGGACAAGGAGGACATGCGTCCTATCTTGGACCTCCGGAACGTCAATCGCTTCCTCCGGAAGGAGAAGTTCAAGATGCTCACCCTAGCTCAGGTCTTGACTGCCCTCGACCCCGGAGACTGGTTGGTAGCGTTGGACTTGCAGGACGCCTATTTCCACATCCCCGTCCTGCCGGCCCACCGGCGTTACCTTCGGTTCACGGTAGGCCTCGAGCATTTTCAGTTCACCGTGCTCCCCTTTGGCCTTACCAGTGCCCCTCGGGTGTTCACGAAAGTGATGGCGGTGGTCGCAGCTCATCTGCGCCGGGCAGGGGTTTCAGTCTTCCCCTACCTCGACGACTGGCTGCTGAAGGCGGGCTCGTCCCAGGCAGTTGTCTCCCACCTCCAGACTACGGCCGAACTCCTGCACTCGCTGGGGTTCTCCATCAATGTGCCAAAGTCGCATCTGATTCCTTCTCCACAGCTCCTTTTCATCGGAGCAGTTCTGGACACGACGCAGTTTCGGGCCTATCCTCCCGAACGGCGAGTCCGGGATATTCAGGCTATGATTCCGATCTTTCAGCCCTTATCCTGGGTTTCGGTACGGATGACCCTGAGGCTGCTGGGCCTCATGGCCTCCTGCATCCTGCTGGTCACTCATGCCAGATGGCATATGCGGGCTCTGCAGTGGGACCTGAAGTTCCAGTGGGCGCAGCACCAGGGCGACCTGTCCGATCACGTCCAGATCTCGGAGGGGACTGCAAAACAGTTGCAGTGGTGGCTCTCGAACCGGCAATGGGTCATGGGCAGATCCCTCTCCCTTCCCCAGCCAGAGCACACAGTTGTGACGGACGCGTCCCTTCTGGGATGGGGCGGTCACATGGGAGAGGCGGAGATCAGAGGCCTCTGGTCTCCGGCGGAGTCCCGGCTCCATATCAACCTTCTGGAGCTCCGGGCGATCCGACTTGCACTCAGGGCATTCCTTCCCTCTGTCAAAGGGAAGGTAGTGCAGGTGTTCACAGACAACACCACCGCCATGTGGTACTGCAACAAACAAGGCGGGGTGGGGTCGTGGACCCTTTGTCAGGAGGCTCTACGCCTCTGGACATGGCTGGAACATCAGGGCATGTTCCTGGTGGTTCAACACCTGGCAGGTTCCCTGAACGCCAGGGCGGACGAACTCAGCCGCAGGTGCATAATGGATCACGAATGGCGTCTTCACTCGGAAGTGGCGCAAGGACTCTTTCTACAGTGGGGAGAGCCTTGGTTAGATCTATTCGCCACCGAAGAGAACGCGCAATGTCATCAGTTCTGCGCGTTGGAATTTCCAAGGCGGCACTCGCTCGGCAACGCTTTTCGTCACGAGTGGAGTTGCGGTCTCTTGTACGCCTTTCCGCCTATACCACTTCTACCCAGAGTGTTGAAGAAGATTCGGCACGACCGGGCCCAAGTCATTCTTGTGGCTCCGGACTGGGCTCGAAGAGTTTGGTATCCCGAGCTACTCAATATGAGCGTAGATCCCCCGATCCGTCTGCCTCTTCGGGAGGATCTTCTGTCGCAGCAGCAGGGGACGGTCCTCCACCCGAACCTGTCCAGTCTACACCTGCTTGCGTGGAGATTGAGCGGCGGCAGTTGATTCCTTTCGACTTGCCTCCCGAAGTTTGTGATGTGATTCTGGCAGCCAGGCGTCCCTCCACTAAGGTGGTATACGCCTGCAGGTGGAACAAATTTGTGGCATGGTGCACAGCAAAGGCTGTGAATCCCCTTTCTGCCCCTCTTTCTGAGGTCCTTCTGTTCCTTCTCTCTTTGGCCCAACAGGGTTCTGCCCTGGGTACCATCAAGGGTTATCTTTGTGCTATCTCGGCCTTCCTCAGGCTCCCTGATCAGCCCTCCCTTTTCAAGTCCCCTGTTGTTAACAGGTTCTTAAAGGCATTACTCACCTCTTCCCTCCTGTTCCGTTTGTGATGCCTCAGTGGGACTTGAACTTGGTTCTTACCTTTTTAATGTGCGCTCCCTTTGAGCCTCTACATAACTGTCCTCTTCGTCTTCTGACTCTGAAGACAGCCTTTCTGGTGGCCATCACCTCCGCTCGGCGGGTGAGTGAGCTCCAGGCTCTATCTTGCAAACCTCCCTTTCTGTCTGTTCATCCAGACAAGGTTGTTCTTCGGACGCGTCCGTCCTTCTTGCCAAAGGTGGTTACTGCTTTCCACATTGGGCAGACCATCACTTTGCCCACCTTCTTTCCGCCTCCGCATCCTTCCAGAGAGGAAGAGAGGCTCCACCGTCTGGACCCAAAACGTGCGCTCTCTTTCTATATTGACCGCACAAAACACTTCCGGGTGGATGACCAGCTCTTTGTTGGCTACGTGGGCGCCAAAAAGGTCGGGCGGTGCACAAGAGGACCATCTCCCGCTGGGTTACCTTGTGCATCAAGACCTGCTATTCTTTCGCTAAAAGGAACCTCCTGTTGGGCTGCGTGCCCATTCCACCAGGGCAACGGCTGCTACCACGGCCTTGGGCCGCGGTGTTCCGCTGCCGGTTATCTGTCAGGCAGCTACGTGGGCCTCGCTGCACACGTTTACAAAGCATTACTGCCTTGACAGTCAGGTCCGGAGGGACGGCTTCTTTGGCCGTTCTGTCCTCCAGGACTTCCTTGTCTGATCTTTGTTCGCAGACCCACCACCGGGGTTGGTATTGCTGGGGTATCTATTCTAAGGTAGGGAATCTGTCACTAACGTGTCTCTTTCAGATGCACAAGTTACTAACTTGTGTAACGATATATCTGTAAGAGACAGTAGTTAGTGACAGATTCCTACCGCCCACCCATCCTCCCGTTCTGCGAACTGATTTCTAGGAGTTAAGGACATCCCTTTCAGGGCCCTAGTATTTTTCAGACACCTATGTCAGCTTCTTGCATGGCTCTGCGTTCCTGGCGCGGAAAGTCGTGTACAGAACTGACGTCAGCGCGCAGGGCGGCGCCTAAGTACTGCCCGCGACGTCATCCCGGCGATCACGACGCCGACGACGGACGCGGAGCCGCACGGCGCCGCCTACCGACGCGCAAGGGTACTGCTACGCAAAAAACTTTCCGGATCCAGCCTGACGCCTGGGGATATTCTAAGGTAGGGAATCTGTCACTAACTACTGTCTCTTACAGATATATCGTTACACAAGTTAGTAACTTGTGCGTCGGGTCGAGTCCCCTCTGGAGATCGTCGACGCCCAGACGGCTCCGGCCCGGCGTCGATCGACGCGGGTGTCACCATCCCAGCTTCATCACAAGGTCACCGAATCCTCGGCCGTCGCTCCGTCCCCCACATGGCGCCGATCGATGCCTGGACCGGCGACAACGCCTCCTTGTCAGGAGGTTGACGCTTCTTTGGATTCCCCGGATCGAGGGCCTGTAGTGCAAGTGCCTTGTGTTACCTGGCCTTCGGTTCAGTTTCCGGCTCCTCCACTCCTGTTGTCCAGTGGACGGCTTAGTCTTCAGCTGTCTCCTACCGACGGATTATTATCGCCTAGCTGGATGGCAACGGAAGCTGGTGCTGCTTATGCACGTGCCATTCACAGAGCGGCTGCTATTCTTGGTTTTCAACCACCTGTGGCCCCCCTACTGTCTGATCCCTTACTGGATCTGCTCCATATGGAGCCTATTGAGGTACAGCCTTTGCTGCCATTTGGCAGCTCTTTATTTGACATTTTGCGTGGCTCATGGACAAGGCCCTCCTCTAGTGACCCTGTTGATCGGGCTATTGCCCGTAGGCACCGTCCTGCTCCAGGTGATCCACTTTGCCCGTCCACTCACCCTACAGCTCAGGGGCTTGTTGTTCAGGCAGCTTTTAACCTACAGTCATCGTCCGCCTTGCCATTATTACCTCCCACTAGGGAGTCTAGGTGGCTAGACGAGTGTGCTCTGCATCTTTTTGCCTCTGCCAGTGCCGCTATGCGCGCATTAAATACTGCGTGTGTGTTTGCACGTTCATCCTCGACCCTTTGGGACCTGGTTGAAACTCTCCTCCCTTCTTTTCCTGAGGAGCCCCGGTCACAGTTGCTTCTGCTTTTGCTTGATGGCAGGGGAATGGCGCAATTTTCGCTACGTTCTTGCTTTGATGCCACCGACTCTGTGGGACGAGCTCTTGCTCGTTCTGTGGCTTTGCGCCGCCATGCGTGGCTGCGCAACAGTCGCTTCCCGGAAAATGTTAGGGATGCCCTTAGGGATTTACGGTTTAATGGCGTGGACTTTTTTGATCCCCACGCAGATTCAGCTGTCTCCCGCCTCTTATCCAGTTTGCCATTACTATTGCACAAGTTTGTGCCGTTGTTATCCTGATCCCCTATCGCGCATGCGTATAGTAGGTTTCACGATACTGTCCATGGCGGGTTACATCTTCCATTGCTGTTCATGGCTATCCAGCCTTCGCTGATTTGTTGGTTTTCAGCCATATGGCTGGTTTGTTCTTCTGTTCAGTCCTCTGACTGCGTGATTTACCCAAGAGGATCCCCTTATCAGGGGTTGACGCTTACCCTATGTGGGGTATATACTGGTTCTGGGCGACTGCCTTGCCCTAGTACGCTCCTATGGAGTATTCATTGTGGACACCCTTCGGAGAGTTCCTTCCTGTCTTTTGCCCTGCGATCCTATTATTAGCATCGCCCTGTCACGCTTCGGGTGCCTTTGGTCCCGCTTGTCTGTGGTGCTTCTGTCACCCACATTGTTTCCGTCACTGTGTGACAATGTTATTACTATTGTACGACCTTAGACTCGCAGCCCTTGTTGGGCTAGTTCTCCAATTCTTCTACAGCGGTTCTTTCCGCATTCCCTGCTGCCCCGCACATATGTTTCCACACTTCTGCTTGCTTCATACTGTGATTTTTCATGGAGCTTATTTCTTCGAAATACTTGTTTCTTCTAGTCCGGGGCACTTATGTTGATCCTTACTGTATCCATCGTTATGCCTCTAACTTGCTGAGGGCCATAGTTCCTCCCGAGCGACTAAGGGCTGTTGCTCTCCCTTCTTGCAGTGTTAGTGGTCGCTGACCCAGTCTGCTTGTGCCACCACCTCTACGTGGTGCTCGGCTGCTTAGGTTCCCTTTGGGCCGTTACCCTCTTGATGTCGTGCGCATCTCAGCTGCTCACTTTGCCCTGCAGGAGGCCTTTCTTTCTTCGTGTGGTTCCACAGTCCAATCGATGTGTAAGTGCTTTCTGGTTTGCTACCATGTCTACAGTGTTGTTCCTACTTTAACGCTGGGCTGTGTGCCATTGCCACTTTCACCGGAGGTGCCACACCGCCTATGTCTTGGTGTGTCCTCCATTTAACTACCGGCCTTTTAGCCATGGATGGTTGCGTGCCAATGTTGTTGCCTGTGTCTACCTAATTAGCTGATGCAGCTTCAAAACTGATTCTTCTGCTAGTCTACATACTGGGCCAGTATGCACCTTCTGTCATACCGGTTGCCATCTCTCTGGATTTTGCTTACAGGCAACACATTACATCTGATGGATCTTCACGCTCTAGGTCCAGTTCCACTTCTGGCGGTGTCATCGGATTACTTTTAACTACAGCATATTTAGTATGCATTTTCTTGGTCCATACCGGCACTTGCTGGCCAGGAGGCAACCTTTTGCCTTTGCCCCCTGTATCTTGCAGGCACAGGTTCAACAGTGTTTTTTCCACTGCTTTACCTGGTCCACCGGGGATCGCTTTTACTTTCTATCAACACCTCGGATCCTGCAGATCCCTCGGGCCCTAGGCTTGGTTCTTCTTCTCGGAGTTGTGAACTCCTGCTCCAACAAGCCGTTCCGGCTCTGGGCTTTCTCTCTCTTACCCCGTTCTACACAAAAGGGGTTTTCGTGCTGTCCTTGGCGGCTTGTGGTACCTTTGCCTTCCATTGTTCTTTGCTCTCTTCTGAGCTTCATGGTCTAGGAGTTGGCTGTGCTCACATTACTGTCCCCGCTGTGCTTCGTCACATGCTTGACGGCACTGTTTTAGTCACTTTCTTGACGGCCCAGTTCTTCTAGAACTTGGAGGGGTTCAGTCGCAGACCCGCCTCCTTTATGGTATGGCTTTGGTATCTATTCTAAGTTAAGAAATCTGCGGCTAGACGTCTCTATCAGATGAACGAGTTACTTACCTTCGGTAACGATGTATCTGGTAGAGACATAGTCTAGCTGCAGATTCCTTAATGCCCACCCGTCCTCCCCGTTCTGCGAGGACCCTTTTAGATTGGCCTTCCAGCTTTCGCCTCCCTCTAGGTGGCTGGTCTTTCTGCAGGGTGACATCTTTCACTTCACTCCTACACGGAATACTTCCTTTTGTTTTGCTTGTGCTACTCCGTCCATTCTTGTAATGCGGCGGTATGCTCATGTGTCATGTGCCTTTGGCATCCCTACCAGCTGTGTTCTCCAGTGGGGGCTCTACTCATGTTTCCCCACCCCCGCTATCCCCTTCTCAAATCGCCTTGGGGTCTTTTACCTGCCCTGCAGTCCATTGGTTTCACATCTATTGGTGGTCGATTGTCCTTGCTTATGTGTTCCGAACTTGTTGGCCTTCACAATTATGTATCGTAGTTGCAGACTTTCTGTTGTCTGCCGTGATTCTTTTTCACATCATCTTCGACCTCCGGGGGAGATTTAACCTTCGCTTTTGCAGGGTCGCTTCTAAGAGCGGTGCTCTGCTCTTCCCTTTACTACTTTCAATATACCGTGCCTGGCACTGTCCTTTGTGGTGCTATTTTTCACCATTCGGTTTCTTTTGCTTTTTCATCTTTTTTGCACACTGTTCCCATATCATCACAGTTTTTGGTGGTGGCTCCGCGTTGTGGCGCGGAAAAGTTTCTCCAACGAAAACTGACGTCAGCGCGCGGGGGGGCATATATGGCTCCGCTGACGTCACGTCCGTGGACGACAGCAGGGCGGAGCCATGCAGCGCCGCCCCCCGGCGCGCAGAGGTGCTGCTGCGGAAAGTTTTCCAGATCCATTCTGACGCCTGGGGATATTCTAAGTTAAGGAATCTGCGGCTAGACTATGTCTCTACCAGATACATCGTTACCGAAGGTAAGTAACTCGTTCTTTATAAATACACTGTGTGGTTCTTTTTCACTTAATCTATACTTATAAGATTATGTTCTGGTGAAACAAGCTGCTTTACACTCCTTCTGGACTAAGCCTGAAGACTGCTCTCCACAGCTACCACGTAGAGAGCTTTCTAAGGTTGTCTAAGACCACTAAAATCACCATAAGGGTTGTCTGACGCCCCCGGCGTCGGTCGTGCCACCATCCCTGAGATGAACCTGGAGCCGGACCAACGTCGGCAGATGTCGAATCCGACGCCGGAGGGTACTTTTGTTCCCCTGTTCATCCCTGGTGTTCCCTATCGCCCAGAAGGTGGTAATGAGGATTGGGGGGGGGGGGTCGCTGGACCCTTTGTTACACCAGCTTGAAGAGCCAGACTGGAGAGAGGACCTGGGTGACGCCAGCAGTCTGGACACTTCTCCAGACCTTGGCATGCTTTCTCCCCCTACCGTGGCTACGGAGGAGGGAGTGTCTTACTCTGTGGTGGTGCATAGGTCAGCCGAGGCCTTGGGCCTGGAGCTCTCTTCAGTGGCAGTCAGGACTAATCTCCTGACTGAGGTGCTTCAGCCTGTGGCAACCTCCTCTGAACCCCTCCTGCCCTTCAATGAAGCCCTCACCGACGTCCTTCTGGGCTCCTGGCCAAAGCCCAGCACAGGGGCTCCTGTGGAAAGGATGATTGCCCGCCGCCACTGCCTGGCTCTGGCGACCCACTTTTCCTCACCCAACACCCTTCCCCCAAGAGCTTGGTGTCCAAGCCTCTTCTTCCAAGGGTGCATTCCCTTCCGCTCCCCCGGATAGGGAATCCAAGAAGCTGGATCATCTTGGGAAGCGCATGTTCTCTTCCTCCAGCTTGGCACTGCGGTCTGTGAATAACGCGTGCCTCTTGGGCCGATACTCCCATACTATCTGGGATACGGTCGTACAAGTTCTGCCTCAGTGCCCGGAGGAGGCCCGGGTCATTCTCTCCCAGGCAGTGGCGGATGGGAGAGACGCAGCCAAATTCACAATAAAATGTGGACTGGATACCACCAACTCACTAGGTAGAATGATTGCCACGTCGGTAACCCTTAGGCGCTACGCCTGGTTGAGGACGTCTGGCTTTTTGGAGGATGTCCAGTCAACCTTACCGGATATGCCCTTTGATGGCCGTCGCCTTTTTGGTGAGAAAGCAGACTAGGCGCTCAAGCACTTTAAGGATTCTTGGGCTATGGCCAGATCCTTGGGCCTCGCTTCCCGTCCACCCCAGTCTGCTTTTCGCCCCTTTCGTGGCTACGGAAGGGGCACCCCACCACATCCGGTCCAGTCTAGCCACCAGTCCATGCAAGCTGCCCAGCCTCTGTGTGGCTGCGGACGTTGGACCCAGCGACCTTGCGGGTCTGGGAGCCAGCGGGCGGGCCAGTCCACCCTTTCCTCCCCTGCAGCGACCTCCAACCCATCCTAGTCGGACCCTTCAGGGCCATCAACGGCCAGTGGGCGGCAGGATTCACCATCTCCCCCCCTCCACCTGCTATCCATCACGTCGGATGGGTGGGTTTTGCAAAAGCCCGAAGGGGCTACTCCTTTCCCTTCGAGACTGTCCCTCCCGCCATGCCACCGTCTTTTGATTGCATGTCGGGGGATCATTTGGCACATCTCTTCCAGGAAGTCTCAGCTCTCTTGGCCAAAGGAGCTATCGAAAGGGTCCCTGCGCTAGAAGTAGGTTCTGGTTGCTATTCCCGCTACTTTCTGGTGCCCAAGAAGGAAAAAGGCCTACGTCCTATTCTAGACCTCAGGGCGCTCAACTTCTTCCACTGGAAGGAGAACTTCAAAATGCTCTCGTTGGCTCAGGTAATGTCTGCCCTCAACCCTGGATACTGGATGGTGGCGTTGGACTTGCAGGGCACCTATTTCCATATTCCCGTCCCAGACGCTACCTACGGTACACGGTAGGCCACAAGCATTTTCAGTTCACCGTGCTCCCCTTCGGCCTTTCCAGTGGCCCATGGGTGTTCATGAAAGTGATGGTGGTGGTCGCAGCTCATCTGCGCAGATCAGGGGTTCCAGTTTTCCCGTATCTCGACGACTGGTTGTTGAAGGTGGGTACGCCCCAGGCAGTCGTCTCCTACCTCCAGACTACGGCGGACCTCCTGCACTCGCTGGGGTTCACTATAAACGTGCCAAAGTCTCACCTGACTCCCTCTCAGACGCTCATCTGAGCTGTTCTGAACACAGTGTAGTTTTGCGCCTATCCTCCCGAGCAGCGAGTCTGGGATATTCGGGCTATGATACCGATGTTTCAGCCTCTGCCCGGATTTTGGTGAGAATGACCCTGAGGCTGCTGGGCCTCATGGTCTCCTGCATCCTGCTGTTGGATCATGCCACATTGCATATACAGGCTCTGCAGTGGAACCTGAAGTTCCAGTGGGCTTAGCATCAGGGAAATCTTTCAGACTACGTCCAGATCTCGGAGGGAACTGCACAACAACTGCAGTGGTGGTTAACGGACCAGGATTGGATCAGAGGCAGATCCCTTTCCCTTACCCAACCAGAACTCACGGTGATGACCAATGCATCACTTCTGGGATGGGGCGGCCATCTGGGAGAGGCGGAGATCAGAGGAGTCTGGGCTCCGGCAGAGTCAGGGCTCAACATCAACCTGTTGGAGCTTCGGGCTGTCCGCCTGGCACTGAAGGCATTCCTTCCCTCCCTCAAGTGGAAGGTAGTGTAGGTGTTCACAGACAACACCACCGCCATGTGGTACTGCAACAAACAAGGCGGGGTGGGGTCGTGGACCCTATGTCAAGAGGCTTTTCGCCTTTGGACATGGCTGGAACATCAGGGCATGACCCTGGTGGTTCAACACCTGGCAGGTTCTCTGAATGCCAAGGAGGTCGACCTCAGCTGTCGGTGCTTGGTAGATACAAATGGCATCTTCACTCGGAGGTGGTGCAAGGTCTCTTTCAGCAGTGGGGAGAGCCTTGGTTAGATCTGTTCACCACCGAAGAGAACGCACAATGTCAGCAGTTTTGCGCCTTGGAGTTTCCAAGGCATCACTCGTTTGGCGACGCCTTTCGTCGCAAGTGGAGTTGCGGCCTCCTGTACGCCTTTACGCCTGTACCACTTCTGCCCCAAGTGCTGAAGAAGATCAAGCGCGACCGGTCCCAAGTCATTCTTGTGGTTCCGGACTGGGCATGAAGAGTCTGGTACCTCGAGCGCCTGAGCAGCAGGGGACAGTCCTCCACCCGATTCTGTCCAGCCTCCACCTCCTTGCGTGGAGATTGAGCAGTGACAGTTGACCGCTTTTGACCTTCTGCCCGAAGTCTGTAACGTCATCTTGCCAGCCAGGCGTCCCTTCACTAAAACGGTTTACGCCTGTCGATGGAATAAGTTTGTGGCATGGTGTGCAGCAAAGGCTGTGTATCCCCTTTCTGCCCCTCTTTCTGAGGTTCTTTTGTTCATCTTTTCTTTGGCCCACCAGGGCTCTGCTCTGGGCACTCTAAAAGCCTATCTTGCAGCTATTTCTGCTTTCCTTCGACTACCAGATCAGCCCTCTTTATTCAAGTCCCCTATTGTGAACAGATTCTATGGGCATAATTCATCTCTATCCTCCATCTCCTTTCATAGTGCCCCAGGGGGTCTTGAATCTCGTTTTAACTTATCTTATGTGTGCTCCCTTCGAGCCTCTTCACAACTGTCCTCTCAGGCTTCTTACCCTGAAAACTGCTTTTCTTGTTGCCATCACCTCTGCTCACAGGGTGAGTGAGCTTGAGGCTCTTTCTTCTAAGCCCCCTTTCTTCTCTGTGCATCCGGACAAAGTGGTGCTTCAGACGAGTCCCTCGTTCCTTCCTGAAGTGGTGACACCATTTCACATAGGACAAACTATCACTTTGCCCACTTTTTTCTCGCCTCCGCACCCTTCCAAGAAGGGGTAGAGACTCCACCACCTGGACCCAAAACGTGCGGTGTCCTTCAACCTTGACCGCACAAAAGGTTTCCGGGTGGATGATCAACTCTTCGTTGGCTATGTGGGTGCCAAGAAAGGTCGGGCTGTCAAAAAGTGTACCATCTCCTGATGGGTTGTCCTTTGTATTAAAATCAATCAGGCAGGTCGCTCCTCACGCTGCTGCACGGCTCTGCCTGCATTGTTTTTGCCTAATCCTGTACTTTTCCCATGTGCCTAACTTGCTTTCTTGCCCAGACTTGTTTTTATTCCCCTGTGCCTAACTTGCTTTCTTGCCCAGACTTGTTTTTATTCCCCTGTGCCTAACTTGCTTTCTTGCCCAGATTTGTTTTTATCCCCCTGTGCCTAACTTGCTTTCTTGCCCACACTTGTTTTTATCCCCCTGTGCCTAACTTGCTTTCTTGCCCAGACTTATTTTTATCCCCCTGTGCCTAACTTGCTTTCTTGCCCAGACTTGTTTTTATCCCCCTGTGCCTAACTTGCTTTCTTGCCCAGACTTGTTTTTATTCCTCTGTGCCTGTACTTGTTTTCTTGCCTAAACTTGTTTTTCCTTCCTGTGCCCAGTTCTCCCGCGGCCCCCGCCCGTTTTTCCTGCCGCTGCATCCCTGCGGCCCCGCCCCCCTGCAATCCCATTCCCCGCCCGCTCCTGCCTCCCAGCTGCTCCTCCCTCCCACATCCCTTCATATGGAGGCCGCGCAGCGGTGAAAGGAGCGACCTCTCAATCAATCAATCAATCATGTCACTTATAAAGCGCACTACATACCCGCGAGGGTCTCAAGGCGCTGGGGGGAGAGGGGGGTGGTGCTGCTACTGATCGAAGAGCCAGGTCTTGAGGAGTCTTCTGAAGGCCAGTAGGTCTTGGGTCTGTCGGAGGTTGGTGGGGAGGGTGTTCCAGGTCTTGGCGGCGAGGTGGGAGAAGGATCTGCCGCCGGCGGTCGTTTTCCGGATGCGGGGGACTGTGGCGAGGGCGAGGCTGGTCGAGCGGAGCTGGCGGGTGGGGGTGTAGAAGCTGAGTCGTCTGTTGAGGTAGGCTGGTCCGGAGTTGTGGAGTGCTTTGTGTGCGTGGGTGAGGAGCTTGAAGGTTATCCTCTTGTTGACAGGGAGCCAGTGCAGGTCTCTCAGGTGGGGTGTGATGTGGCTGCGTCGGGGATGTCGAGGATAAGACGTGCAGAGGCGTTCTGGATGCGTTGCAGCCGTCTCAGGAGCTTAGCCGTCGTTCCTGCGTAGAGGGCGTTTCCGTAGTCCAACCTGCTGGTGACGAGGGCCTGGGTGACTGTTTTTCTTGTTTCGGTGGGGATCCACTTGAAGATCCTGCGGAGCATTCGGAGGATGTTGAAGCTAGGATGAGGAAACGGCGTTGACCTGCTTAGTCATGGAGAGGGTGGGGTCGAGGATGACCCCTAGGTTGCGTACGTGGTCGGTGGGTGGCGGGGCTGTTCCCAGTGATGTTGGCCACCAGGAGTCGTCCCAGGCTGAAGGGTTGGAACCAAGGATGAGGACCTCCGTCTTGTCCGAGTTCAGCTTCAGGAGGCTGGTCCTCATCCATTCGGCGACGGCCTTCATTCCTTCGTGGAGGTGGGCTTTGGCGGTGTGAGGGTCTTTGGTGAGGGAGAGGATCAGCTGGGTGTCGTCGGCGTAGGAGATGATGTTGAGGTTGTGCTGTCGGGAGACGTGGGCGAGGGTGCCATGTAGATGTTGAACAGCGTTGGGCTGAGGGAGGAGCCTTGGGGTACGCCGCAGATGATCTTGGTGGCCTTGGATCGGAAGGGGGCGAGGCGGACGCTTTGTGTTCTGCCGGAAAGGAAGGATGTGGTCCAGTCCAGGGCCTTCTCTTGGATCCCGGCGTGTTCGTAGTGTGTGGTGGCAGACCGTGTCGAAGGCGGCTGATAGGTCCAGGAGGATGAGGGCTGCTGTTTCTCCGTTGTCTAGCAGGGTCCTGATGTCATCAGTGGCGGCGATGAGGGCGGTTTCGGTGCTGTGGTTGCTGCGGAAGCCGGACTGGGAAGGGTCCAGGATGTTGTTCTCCTCGAGGTAGCGGGTCAGTTGTTTGTTGACGATTTTCTCGGTGACCTTCGCGGGGAACGGGAGCAGAGAGATGGGTCGGAAGTTCTTGAGGTCCTTGGGGTCTGCCTTGGGTTTCTTGAGTAAGGCGGTGATCTCGGCGTGCTTCCAGCTTTCCGGGAAGGTTGCTGTCTCGAAGGAGATGTTGATTATTTTCCGGAGATGGGGCGCGATGGCTGTACTGGCTGTGCTCGCTGGCAGGTCGCTCCCCACGCTGCTGCACGGCTCTGCCTGCATTGTTTTTGCCTAATCCTGTACTTTTCCCCTGTGCCTAACTTGCTTTCTTGCCCAGACTTGTTTTTTTCCCCCTGTGCCTAACTTGCTTTCTTGCCCAGACTTGTTTTTATTCCCCTGTGCCTAACTTGCTTTCTTGCCCAGACTTGTTTTTTCCCCCTGTGCCTAACTTGCTTTCTTGCCCAGACTTGTTTTTATTCCCCTGTGCCTAACTTGCTTTCTTGCCCAGACTTGTTTTTATCCCCCTGTGCCTAACTTGCTTTCTTGCCCAGACTTCTTTTTATTCCCCTGTGCCTAACTTGCTTCTTGCCCAGACTTGTTTTATTCCTCTGTGCCTAACTTGCTTTCTTGCCCAGACTTGTTTTTATTCCCCTGTGCCTAACTTGCTTTCTTGCCCAGACTTGTTTTATCCCCCTGTGCCTAACTTGCTTTCTTGCCCAGACTTGTTTTATCCCCCTGTGCCTAACTTGCTTTCTTGCCCAGACTTGTTTTTATTCCTCTGTGCCTGTACTTGTTTTCTTGCCTAAACTTGTTTTTCCTTCCTGTGCCCAGTTCTCCTGCGGCCCCCACCCGATTTTCCTGCCGCTGCGTCCCTGCGGCCCCGCTCCCCTGCAATCCCATTCGCCGCCCCGCTCCCGCCTCCCAGCTGCTCCTCCCTCCCACATCCCCTCATATGGAGGCCGCGCGCAGCAGGCGCGCCTAAGGCAAGCCTGTCTGCGCCCGTCCGCGCCTGGACCGCGCCCAGCGCCAGGACCCCTGGACCCCGCGAACGCCACGACGCCCGACACCGCTACGATGCCAGATCCCTCCACGCACTCAACACCGGACAATCACACACCTGCTTCCTGGTCACCCCGAAGCACACACAGTGAGCATTCACCTGCCGGAAATGCAGCTTCGCAGGCATCCGCCCCACCATGCCGCCGACCAGAAAAGAACACAACCACCTCAGATGCATCCTTCTCAACACCCGCTCCGCCCGCAAACACGCCGTTGAACTCTGGGACCTACTCGACTCAACCTCCCCAACCGTCGCCTTCCTGACGGAGACCTGGCTGAACCCCGCCTCGGCACCCGACATAGCCATAGCCGTCCCGGAAGGCTACAAGATCACCCGCAGGGACCGCACCAACGGAGCAGGAGGAGGAATCGCCATCGTCCACAGGAACACTCTGTGTCTCGACCAACACCGACGACACCCTCAGCACCGCCGAACACCTGCACTTCCAGATCCACACCGATCCCAACACCACCCTCAGAGGAACCCTCGTCTACAGACCCCCCGGACCCCGACCACAGTTCAGGGACTCCATCGCCGACTTCGTCAGCACACACGCCCTCGCCTCCACGGACTACATCTTCCTCGGGGACCTGAACTTCCACCTCGAGATCAACAACGACACCAACTCCACCACCCTGATCGACAACCTAGCCAACCTCGGACTCAGACAACTCGTCACAACACCCACCCACTCCGCCGGTCACACGCTTGACCCCATCTTCTCCGCAAGCCCCCACGTCTCCTTCAACCACACCACCGAACTCCATTGGACCGACCATCGCTGCATCCACTTCACCTTCAAGAAGCCCACCACGCACCACCGCACCCAACAGATGCCCCGCTGCTGCTGGAGCAAAGTCACTGAAGACCAGCTAACCACCACCCTCGCCCAGAGCCCACCCGCCGACCCCACCGACCCCAACACCCCCGCCCGCAACCTCAGACAGTGGATCAACGACTGCGCCAACACCCTCGCCCCGTATGTATAAACAAGGGGTATACCCAAATCACCCTCCTATACCTGGGTATGGGACACAATCATGTACAAAAACAATTGGTACGGGGGAATTAATATATACATTTTATTTATAACATAGGGAACATTCAATTACCCTAGTTCCAGTCTATAGTACTTCAAAAAAATTTCACCTAAGTAAATTAAGGGCACACATACAACATGGGACCGATCTTTAAACAAATTAATTGCTCCAGGACATACAAAAATACATAAAATATATACAAAACAAACACTACTAAAGACAACTCTACATTACCAATACCCCACAATATTATCTCTAAATATGGTGTTCACCCATTGGATCGAGGTGATCCACTAAGAGGTAGTCAAAGAGTATACACTGAGGCAAAAGTGCCTTTTCTTTAGCTCTCGTGTCACAAAAAGTTACAAATCACTCTTTGTTAATTTAGCGCAGACTTCTCCAAAGAAAATGTCGATGCGGACGCGTTTCAGCCTTTATATTCTTCTTGGCCTCTTCAGGACAAGGGCAATGGAACAAAGTTCGTGAAATCTGTACGGGGACGCTAAAATCTTACAGCTGGCACACGCTGACTTTTGCAGCGAGGACCGTGATTATTTCCCGCCTCGTGGTTTCAATAGCTGACCGGTAGGCAGCGTTTTCTGAATTAAGAGAAGCAGATTCATTCACTTGTGTTGAAAACTGAACCTTACCTGTGAGAGAGGTGGGCTCAGCCCGAGTCAAGGCGCCGCCGGGCGCATATCACTCAGGGATGTGATTTTAGCGTCCCCGTACAGATTTCACGAACTTTGTTCCATTGCCCTTGTCCTGAAGAGGCCAAGAAGAATATAAAGGCTGAAACGCGTCCGCGTCGACATTTTCTTTGGAGGAGTCTGCGCTAAATTAACAAAGAGTGATTTGTAACTTTTTGTGACACAAGAGAGCTAAAGAAAGGCACTTTTGCCTCAGTGTATACTCTTTGACTACCTCTTAGTGGATCACCTTGATCCAATGGGTGAACACCATATTTAGAGATAACATTGTGGGGTATTGGTAATGTAGAGTTGTCTTTAGTAGTGTTTGTTTTGTATATATTTTATGTATTTTGTATGTCCTGGAGCAATTAATTTGTTTAAAGATCGGTCCCATGTTGTATGTGTGCCCTTAATTTACTTAGGTGAAATCTTTTGAGTACTATAGACTGGAACTAGGGTAATTGAATGTTCCCTATGTTATAAATAAAATGTATATATTAATTCCCCCGTACCAATTGTTTTTGTACATGATTGTGTTAACACCCTCGCCCCGATCAAGAAACCCTCCAACAGTCACTCCAACAAGAAAGCCAGCTGGTTCACTGAAGACCTCCGGGCCTCCAAGCAAACCTGCCGAAAGCTGGAGAAGATCTGGCTCCGTGAACGAACACCGGACAGCCACGCAGCCCACAAGAACGCCACCCGTAGACACCATCACCTCATCAGATCCGCCAAAAGGGCCTCCTTCAAAGACCGCCTAGACAACAACGTGCACAACAGCAAAGAGCTCTTCAACATCGTGAAGGAACTCTCCAACCCCAGCTCCAACACCAATGACGTCCCACCCTCGCAAGACCTGTGCGACTCCGCTGGCCACCTTCTTCCACCGCAAGATCGCAGACATCCACGACAGCTTCAACGCCACGCCCGCCCCGACAACCACTGAGACCTCCGCCCCACGACCACCATCCGCACCAACCGCCTGCTCTCCTGGACCAACATCAACGACGACGACACCATCAAGATCATGAACACCATCCACTCCGGATCTCCGTCAGACCCATGCCCACACCACATCTTCAACAAAGCCAGCACAGCCATCGCACCCCATCTCTGGAAAGCCATCAACACCTCCTTCGAGACAGCAACCTTCCCGGAGAGCTGGAAGCACGCCGAGATCAACGCCTTACTCAAGAAACCCAAGGCGGACCCCAAGAACCTCAAGAACTTCCGGCCCATCTCCCTGCTCCCGTTCCCGGCAAAGGTCATCGAGAAGACCGTCAACAAACAACTGACCCGCTACCTCGAGGAGAACAACATCCTGGACCCTTCCCAGTCCGGGTTCCGCAGCAACCACAGCACCGAGACTGCCCTCATCGCCGCCACCGATGACATCAAGTCCCTGCTGGACAACGGAGAAACGGCGGCCCTCATCCTCCTGGACCCGTCAGCCTCCTTCGACACGGTCTGCCACCACACACTACGAACACGCCTTCACGACGCCAGGATCCAAAAGAAGGCCCTGGACTGGACCACCTCCTTCCTCTCCGGCAGAACACAGAGCGTCCGCCTTCCCCCCTTCCGCTCCGAAGCCACCGAGATCATCTGCGGCGTACCCCAGGGCTCTTCCTTCAGCCCAACTCTGTTTAACATCTACATGGCACCGCTCGCCCACATCGCCCGTCGGCACGACCTCAACATCATCTCCTACGCCGATGACACCCAGCTGATCCTCTCCTCACCAAGGACCCCCACACCGCCAAAACCAACCTTCACGAAGGAATGAAGGCCGTCACTGAATGGATGAGGAACAGCCGACTGAAGCTGAACTCGGACAAGACGGAGGTCCTCATCCTCGGATCCACCCCTTCGGCCTGGGACGACTCCTGGTGGCCGACCGCACTGGGAACCGCCCCAACACCCACCGACCACGCACGCAACCTAGGGGTCATCCTCGACTCTACCCTCTCCATGACTAAACAGGTCAACGCCATCTCCTCCGCCTGCTTCAACACCCTCCGCATGCTGCACAGGATCTACAAGTGGATCCCCACTGAAACGAGAAGAACGGTCACCCAGGCCCTCGTTAGCAGCAGGTTGGACTACGGAAACGCCCTCTACGCAGGAGCCTCGGCCAAACTCCTGAGATGGCTCCAACGCATCCAGAACGCCTCTGCACGCCTGATCCTCGACATCCCTCGCCACAGCCACATCACCCCACCTGAGAGACCTGCAATGGCTCCCGGTCAACAAGAGGGTAACCTTCAAACTCCTCACCCACGCACACAAGGCACTCCACAACACCGGACCAACGTACCGCAACAGACGACTCAGCTTCTACACCCCCACCCGCCAGCTCCGCTCCGCCTACCTCGCCCTCGCCACTGTCCCCCGCTTCTGAAGAGCGACCTCCGGTGGCAGATCGTTCTCCCACCTCGCCGCCAAGACCTGGAGCACCCTCCCCATCCGCCTACGGCAGACCCAAGACCTGCTGACCTTCAGAAAACTCCTCAAGACCTGGCTTTTCGAGCAGTAGCATCATTCCCCACCCCAGCGCCTTGAGACCCTCACGGGTGAGTAGTGCGCTTTACAAATGATATGATTGATTGATTGATTGATTGATTGGACAGCCAAGTCCGGAGGGATGGCTATTTTGCCCATTCTGTCCTCCAGGACTTTCTGGTGTGAACTTGGATCTGAAAGAGACACGTTAGTGACAGATTCCTTACCTTAGAATATCCCCAGGCGTCAGGCTGGATCCGGAAAGTTTTTGCGTAGCAGTACCCTTGCGCGTCGGTAGGCGGCGTCGTGCGGCTCCGCGTCCGTCGTCCGGCGTCGTGATCGCCGGGATGACGTCGCGGGCAGTACTTAGACGCCGCCCCTGCGCGCTGACGTCAGTTCTTCTTTTCCGCGCCAGCAAGCGCAGATCCGGGAAGAGCAGTGCCCTAGTCATTTTTTGACTAACTTTTTGGGTGAATTTTTTCACAGTTTTTTTCTTCGAATCGACTTCAAGGTGTCGTAGGGATGCCCGGTTTTAAAAGTTGCGGCGCCTGTGCTCGGATGATGTCCATCACAGACCCGCATCGGGAGTGTCTCTTCTGCCTCGGCCGAGGCCACGACACGGAGTCTTGTTCCGACTGCCGGGCCCTCAACCCGAAGGCTTTGCGAGAGCGGTCTCGAAAACTCCTCGAGGCCCGGCATTCGGCTCCGCGGAAGCCCCGGTCGCGTGAGAGGTCCAGGGGTCGATCGCGGAGTCCTCACCGGTCGTCGGCATCGAAGTCTTCTTCGTCCGGTAAGTCCAAACACAAAAAGTCCAAAAAGCATCGTCGCTCTAGGACTTCGCCTCGCCGGTCTCGCGACTCGGCTGAGGCCCCTCCCGGCACCGTCCCCGCGGCCCCGGACATGCCTGTGGAGTCGCCCCCGCAATACCCGTCCTTCCCGGGTTCGGGGCGGATCCGGCCCAAATACAGGAATTCCTGTCGGCCATGGCCCGCCTCTTCGGGCCTCAAGGTCCCTCCGGTGCGCCTTCGGGCCCCGCGGGCCCTGATGGGGTTGCTCCGGCGTCGCCGACGGCTCCGGCCCCGGCGTCGCCAGTGCCTCCAGCCTCGATTCCGGCCCAGGCCTCGATCCCGGCTCCACAACCCCCATCGACGCCGGTCGACCTAACGACACCTCCGCCGGCGCCGATGTCTCCGGTGCCGTTCTCGACGCCGCCCTGGGCTCCGGGCGGCGTCGTCCCCCTGTTCCTTCCAGCTCCGGACATGGACCCGGACCGACGTCGCTCGACGTCGGTTCCGGCGCCCATGGGACCTTGGGTCCCAAATGTCCCTCCTCCTCCTTATTTTGAACCAGAGGAGGACCAGGAGGACTGGGAGGGGTCTGATGACCCTCTGACACAGCAGTGTCAGTACGATGTGGACTGGACAGAGGGTCTAGGGGAGGCCAGTGGTCTAGATACTTCCCCTGACACTGGCATGCTGTCTCCTCCCGTGGCTACGGAGGAGGGAGCCAATTTTGCAACGGTGTTGCGTAGGGCGGCTGGGGCCTTACATCTCCAACTCCCTACTGTGGCGGTCAAGCCTAATATCTTGACAGAGGTGCTTCAGCCGGCAGCCTCCTCTGCGGAGACTGTGCTGCCGTTTAACGACGCCCTCACTGACGTTCTTTTGGGCGCCTGGTCCAAGCCCAACATAGGGGCTCCTGTGGATAGGAACGTGTCCCGACGCCATCGCCCAGCTCCGGGCGACCCCCTGTTTCTCTCTGTCCACCCCACTCCTGAGAGCTTGGTTGTCCAAGCCTCCGCTTCCCAAACCGCCTTCCCTACCGCTCCTCCGGATAGGGAATCCAAACGCCTGGATCAATTTGGGAAGAAGGGTTTTCTTCCTCCAGTGCTGGCTTGCGGTCCGTCAACACCGCTTGTCTTTTGGGCCGATATACCCACTCCTTGTGGGATTCGGTGGCGACTGTTTTGCCCCAGTGTTCTGAGGAGGTCCAGACACTGCTTTCCCGCGCCATTGCGGAAGGAAGGGATGCGGCCAAATACACGATACGATGTGGCCTTGATACCGCCGACTCGCTGGGCAGGTCTATTGCAACGACGGTGGCACTGAGACGCCACGCCTGGCTGAGAACCACTGGTTTTTCAGGGGATGTCCAGAATACTCTCATGGACATGCCCTTTGATGGAGTCGGTCTTTTTGGGTCCAAAGCAGACCATGCGTTGGAGCGCTTTAAGGACTCACGGGCTACTGCCAAGTCCCTGGGCCTTTCTGCTACACGCCCTCCGCTGACTTCTGCTTTTCGCCCCTATCGTGGCCACGGTAGGGGCGCCCGTCACGTCAGCAGCCCAGCCACCGGCCCGCGCAGCAGCGTCTTCGCGTGGCCGAGGACGTGGATTCCGCCGTGGCGGATCGGGCAACCAGCGTGCGGGTCAGGCCACCACCTCCAACCCGTCCGCGGCCTCCAAGCCCTCCTAGTCCTTCCTCTCAGGTGCACAGCACGCCAGTAGGGGGCAGGGTCCGCCATCACCTTCCCCACTGGCGTACCATCACCTCGGACAGGTGGGTCTTGGACATTGTCCGAAGGGGCTACTCCCTCCCCTTCGAGACCACCCCCCCAGCCATGCCACCTCAATTCCACCGCATGTTAGGGGATCACTTGGTACTTCTACAGAAGGAAGTCACGGCCCTCTTGACCAAGAGGGCCATCGAGCGTGTTCCGACCCCAGAAGTAGGGCGTGGTTGCTACTCCCACTACTTTCTGGTGCCCAAAAAGGACAAGGAGGACATGCGTCCTATCTTGGACCTCCGGAACGTCAATCGCTTCCTCCGGAAGGAGAAGTTCAAGATGCTCACCCTAGCTCAGGTCTTGACTGCCCTCGACCCTGGAGACTGGTTGGTAGCGTTGGACTTGCAGGACGCATATTTCCACATCCCCGTCCTGCCGGCCCACCGGCGTTACCTTCGGTTCACGGTCGGCCCCGAGCATTTTCAGTTCACCGTGCTCCCCTTTGGCCTTACCAGTGCCCCTCGGGTGTTCACGAAAGTGATGGCGGTGGTCGCAGCTCATCTGCGCCGGGCAGGGGTTTCAGTCTTCCCCTACCTCGACGACTGGTTGCTGAAGGCGGGCTCGTCCCAGGCAGTCGTCTCCCACCTCCAGACTACGGCCGAACTCCTGCACTCGCTGGGGTTCTCCATCAATGTGCCGAAGTCGCATCTGATTCCTTCTCCACAGCTCCTTTTCATCGGAGCAGTTCTGGACAGGACGCAGTTTCGGGCCTATCCTCCCGAACGGCGAGTCCGGGATATTCAGGCTATGATTCCGATCTTTCAGCCTTTATCCTGGGTTTCGGTACGGATGACCCTGAGGCTGCTGGGCCTCATGGCCTCCTGCATCCTGCTGGTCAATCATGCCAGATGGCATATGCGGGCTCTGCAGTGGGACCTGAAGTTCCAGTGGGCGCAGCACCAGGGCAACCTGTCCGATCACGTCCAGATCTCGGAGGGGACTGCAAAACAGTTGCAGTGGTGGCTCTCGAACCGGCAATGGGTCATGGGCAGATCCCTCTCCCTTCCCCAGCCAGAGCATACAGTTGTGACGGACGCGTCCCTTCTGGCATGGGGCGGTCACATGGGAGGGCGGAGATCAGAGGCCTCTGGTCTCCGGCGGAGTCCCGGCTCCATATCAACCTTCTGGAGCTCCGGGCGATCCGACTTGCACTCAAGGCATTCCTTCCCTCTGTCAAAGGGAAGGTGGTGCAGGTGTTCACAGACAACACCACCGCCATGTGGTACTGCAACAAACAGGGCGGGGTGGGGTCTTGGACCCTTTGTCAGGAGGCTCTGCGCCTCTGGACATGGCTGGAACATCAGGGCATGTTCCTGATGGTTCAACACCTGGCAGGTTCCCTGAACGCCAGGGCGGACGAACTCAGCCGCAGGTGCATGATGGATCACGAATGGCGTCTTCACTCGGAAGTGGCGCAAGGACTCTTTCTACAGTGGGGAGAGCCTTGGTTAGATCTATTCGCCACCGAAGAGAACGCGCAATGTCATCAGTTCTGCGCGTTGGAATTTCCAAGGCGGCACTCGCTCGGCGACGCTTTTCGTCGCGAGTGGAGTTGCGGTCTGTTGTACGCCTTTCCGCCTATACCACTTCTACCCAGAGTGTTGAAGAAGATTCGGCACGACCGGGCCCAAGTCATTCTTGTGGCTCCGGACTGGGCTCGAAGAGTTTGGTATCCCGAGCTACTCAATATGAGCGTAGATCCCCCGATCCGTCTGCCTCTTCGGGAGGATCTTCTGTCGCAGCTGCAGGGGACGGTCCTCCACCCGAACCTGTCCAGTCTACACCTGCTTGCGTGGAGATTGAGCGGCGGCAGTTGATTCCTTTCGACTTGCCTCCCGAAGTTTGTGATGTAATTCTGGCAGCCAGGCGTCCCTCCACTAAGGTGGTATACGCCTGCAGGTGGAACAAATTTGTGGCATGGTGCACAGCAAAGGCTGTGAATCCCCTTTCTGCCCCTCTTTCTGAGGTCCTTCTGTTCCTTCTCTCTCTGGCCCAACAGGGTTCTGCCCTGGGTACCATCAAGGGTTATCTTTGTGCTATCTCGGCCTTCCTCAGGCTCCCTGATCAGCCCTCCCTTTTCAAGTCCCCTGTTGTTAACAGGTTCTTAAAAGGCATTACTCACCTCTTCCCTCCTGTTCCGTTTGTGATGCCTCAGTGGGACTTGAACTTGGTTCTTACCTTTTAATGTGCGCTCCCTTTGAGCCTCTACATAACTGTCCTCTTCGTCTTCTGACTCTGAAGACAGCCTTTCTGGTGGCCATCACCTCCGCTCGGCGGGTGAGTGCGCTCCAGGCTCTATCTTGCAAACCTCCCTTTCTGTCTGTTCATCCAGACAAGGTTGTTCTTCGGACGCGTCCGTCCTTCTTGCCAAAGGTGGTTACTGCTTTCCATATTGGGCAGACCATCACTTTGCCCACCTTCTTTCCGCCTCCGCATCCTTCCAGAGAGGAAGAGAGGCTCCACCGTCTGGACCCAAAACGTGCGCTCTCCTTCTATATTGACCGCACAAAACACTTCCGGGTGGATGACCAGCTCTTTGTTGGCTACGTGGGTGCCAAAAAAAGGTCGGGCGGTGCACAAGAGGACCATCTCCCGCTGGGTTACCTTGTGCATCAAGACCTGCTATTCTTTGGCTAAGAAGGAGCCTCCTGTTGGGCTGCGGGCCCATTCCACCAGGGCAACGGCTGCTACCACGGCCTTGGGCCGCGGTGTTCCGCTGCCGGTTATTTGTCAGGCAGCTACGTGGGCCTCGCTGCACACGTTTACAAAGCATTACTGCCTTGACAGTC
The DNA here is from genome assembly GCA_963921515.1 of Calotriton arnoldi. NCBI lineage: Eukaryota > Metazoa > Chordata > Amphibia > Caudata > Salamandridae > Calotriton > Calotriton arnoldi. Next base: position 1,389,577 of record CAWUFW010004022.1, read on the forward strand.
AGGTCCGGAGGGACGGCTTCTTTGGCCGTTCTGTCCTCCAGGACTTCCTTGTCTGATCTTTGTTCGCAGACCCACCACCGGGGTTGGTATTGCTGGGGTATCTATTCTAAGGTAAGGAATCTGTCACTAACGTGTCTCTTTCAGATGCACAAGTTACTAACTTGTGTAACGATATATCTGTAAGAGACAGTAGTTAGTGACAGATTCCCACGCCCACCCATCCTCCCCGTTCTGCGAACTAATTTCTAGGGTTAAGGACATCCCTTTCAGGGCCCTAGTATTTTTCAGACACCTATGTCAGCTTCTTGCATGGCTCTGCGTTCCTGGCGCGGAAAGTCGTGTACAGAACTGACGTCAGCGCGCAGGGGCGCGGCGTCTAAGTACTGCCCGCGACGTCATCCCGGCGATCACGACGCCGACGACGGACGCGGAGCCGCACGACGCCGCCTACCGACGCGCAAGAGTACTGCTACGCAAAAACTTTCCGGATCCAGCCTGACGCCTGGGGATATTCTAAGGTAAGGAATCTGTCACTAACTACTGTCTCTTACAGATATATCGTTACACAAGTTAGTAACTTGTGCTTCACAGACCCTCCTCCGGGGTTGGTATTGCTGGGGTATCTATTCTAAGGTAAGGAATCTATAACTAACTGTCTTTTTCAGATGAACAAGTTACTTACCTTCGGTAGCGATGTATCTGTAAGAGACATATGTTAGTAATAGATTCCTTACCGTCCTACCCATCCTCCCCGCTCTGCGAACTGACTTCTAGGGATAGGGACTGCCTTACAGGGCCCTAGTTGTGGTGCACCAGTGGTCAGTGTCTTTCATGGCTCTGCGCTTCTGGCGTGGAAAGTCGTGTCAGAACTGACGTCAGCGCGCAGGGGCTAAGTAGGTACTGCGACATCATCCCGGCGACCATGATGACGGACGCAGAGTTGACCGACGCCACCTACTGACGCGCAAAAGTACTGCTAAGAAAAAAAAATTCCGGATCCAGTCTGACTCCTGGGGTAATTCTAAGATGAGGAATCTTTAACTAACCTATGTCTCTTACAGATACATCGTTACCAAAGGTAAGTAACTTGTTCTCCACTTATGGATGTCATCACCCTCCTGGTAAGGAGAGACTATCCTGCTCAAGTTTCTAGTGTCAAAGGAATGTTCCCTAGGTTTACTAGTGCTAGTGTTGCCACCATGGGATTGTAATCCCAAATTCTTCATAGCCCTCTGAACTTCCAGGTTCTCCTTATCTAGAGCCAACTGCTCTTTCTTGATCCTGAGCTTAGCTCTCTCAAGTTTGAATGGGTGGTATTCTGTTTCTAAGGAGTCGTTCCTCTTGCTAGAGATGGAGGTCCCTATTTAAGTGGCAGAATAGGTTGAATTAACTGAGGAGGACCCGGCCCTCCCCTGAACTCTGTATCCTCCCAGGAATAATAAAGGGGTCCTACCTCTAGGACTACCCTCTGTGTCACGAGTACCATTCCCTGGGGGACTAGAGTTCTCCAGTAAGGGGTCTTCAGACTTCTCCTGGACATACCCAGAAGCAGATTCATGGGTGTTGGACACCCCTGGCTCATCTTCTGGAGCATCAATACCCATACCGAAGTTATTCTGCCCATCTGACCAATCAGGATTTTAGAGGTCATCCTGCAGGACCATCTCTAAGAGCTGCTCTCTGGTAGGGTTGCTACCAGTCTTAAGTTTCCTAGCTGTAGCCAGGGTCCTAAGTTCCGGGAACTTAAGACCACTGTATATAGAGTGAGCCCCACTGGACTCACCCACCTGAGACATGGTACTAGGTGTAGTGTGGTATAGTGCACTTATCTGAAAGAGACACGTTAGTGACAGATTCCTTACCTTAGAATATCCCCAGGCGTCAGGCTGGATCCGGAAAGTTTTTTGCGTAGCAGTACCCTTGCGCGTCGGTAGGGGGCGTCGTGCGGCTCTGCGTCCGTCGTCGGCGTCGTGATCGCCGGGATGACGTCGCGGGCAGTACTTAGACGCCGCCCCTGCGCGCTGACGTCAGTTCTTCTTTTCCGCGCCAGCAAGCGCAGATCCGGGAAGAGCAGTGCCCTCAGTCATTTTTTGACTGATTTTTTGGTGAATTCTTTCACTGTTTTCTTCATACTCGACTCCAAGGTGTCGTTAGGGATGCCCGGTTTCAAGCGTTGCGACGTCTGTGCTCGGACGATGTCCATCACCGACCCGCATCTGGAGTGTCTCTTCTGTCTCGGGCGAGACCACGACACGAAGTCGTGTTCCGACTGCCGGTCCCTCAACCCGAAAGCTTTGCGAGAGCGGTCTCGAAAGCTCCTCGAGGCCCGGCAGTCGGCTCCGCGCCACAACAAGCCCCGGTCGCGTGAGAGGTCGAGGGGTCGGTCGCGGAGTCCTCCCCGTCGTCGGGATCCAAGTCCTCGTCGTCCGGTAAGTCTAAGCACAAGAAGTCCAAGAAGCATCATCGCTCTCGGACTTCGCCTCGCCGGTCTCGCGACTCGGCTGAGGCTCCTCCCGGCACCGTCCCCGCCCACGCGGCCCCGGACTTGCCTGTGGAGTCGCCCCCGCAATACCCGTCCTTCCCGGGTTTGGGGGCGGATCCGGCCCAAGTACAGGAATTCCTGTCGGCCATGGCCCGCCTCTTCGGGCCTCAAGGTCCCTCCGGTGCGCCTTCGGGCCCCGCGGGCCCTGATGGGGTTGCCCCGGCGTCGCCGACGGCTCCGGCCCCGGTGTCGCCCGTGCCTCCAGCCTCGATCCCGGCTCCGGCCCCGGCCTCGATCCCGGCTCCGGTGGTACCGCAACCCCCATCGACGCCGGTCGACCTGACCACGCCTCCGCCGACGCCGATGTCTCCGGTGCCGTTCACGACGCCGCCCGGGGCTCCGGGCGGCGTCGTCCCCAGCTTCTTTCCGGCTCCGGACATGGAGCCGGACCGACGTCCGCTCGACGCCGGTTCCGGCGCCGATGGGACCCTGGGTCCCAAATGTCCCTCCTCCTCCTTATTTTGAACCAGAGGAGGACCAGGAGGACTGGGAGGGGTCTGAGGACCCTCTGGCACAACAGTGTCAGTATGATGAGGACTGGGCAGAGGAACTAGGGGATGCCAGTGGTCTAGATACTTCCCCTGACACTGGCATGCTGTCTCCTCCCGTGGCTACGGAGGAGGGAGCCAATTTTGCAACGGTGTTGCGTAGGGCGGCTGGGGCCTTACATCTCCAACTCCCTACTGTGGCGGTCAAGACTAATCTCTTGACAGAGGTGCTTCAGCCGGCAGCCTCCTCTACGGAGACTGTGCTGCCGTTTAACGATGCCCTCACTGACGTTCTTTTGGGCGCCTGGTCCAAGCCCAACACAGGGGCTCCTGTGGATAGGAACGTGTCCCAACGCCATCGCCCAGCTCCGGGCGACCCCTTGTTTCTCTCTGTCCACCCCACTCCTGAGAGCTTGGTTGTCCAAGCCTCGGCTTCCCAAACCGCCTTCCCTACCGCCCCTCCGGATAGGGAATCCAAACGCCTGGATCAATTTGGGAAGAAGGGTTTTTCTTCCTCCAGTGCTGGCTTGCGGTCCATCAACACCGCTTGCCTTTTGGGCCGTTATTCCCACTCCCTGTGGGATACGGTGGTGACTGCTTTGCCCCAGTGTCCTGAGGAGGTCCAGACACTGCTTTCCCGCGCCATTGCGGAAGGAAGGGATGCGGCCAAATACACCATACGTTGTGGCCTTGATACCGCCGACTCGCTGGGCAGATCGATTGCAACGACGGTGGCGCTGCGTCGCCACGCCTGGCTGAGAACCACTGGTTTCTCGGGTGATGTCCAGAATACCCTCATGGACATGCCCTTTGATGGAGTCGGTCTTTTTGGTTCCAAAGCAGACCATGCGTTGGAGCGTTTTAAGGACTCGCGGGCTACAGCCAAGTCCCTGGGCCTTTCTACTGTACGCCCTCCGCTAACCTCTGCTTTTCGCCCCTATCGTGGCAACGGTAGGGGCGCCCAGTCACGTCAGTAGCCCAGCCACCGGCCCGCGCAGCAGGCGCTTCGCGTGGCCGAGGACGTGGATACCGCCGTGGCGGTTCGGGCAACCAGCGTGCGGGTCAGGCCACCCACCCCGCCCCGTCCGCGGCCTCCAAGCCCTCCTAGTCCCTCCTTTCAGGTGCACAGCACGCCAGTTGGGGGCAGGGTCCACCATCACCTTCACCACTGGCGTGCCATCACCTCGGACAGGTGGGTCTTGGACATTGTCCGAAGGGGCTACTCCCTCCCCTTCGAGACCACCCCCCAGCCATGCCACCTCAATTCCACCGCATGTCAGGGGATCACTTGGTGCTTCTGCAGAAGGAAGTCACGGCCCTCTTGGCCAAGAGGGCCATCGAGCATGTTCCGACCCCAGAAGTAGGGCGTGGTTGCTACTCCCACTACTTTCTGGTGCCCAAAAGGACAAGGAGGACATGCGTCCTATCTTGGACCTCCGGAACGTCAATCGCTTCCTCCGGAAGGAGAAGTTCAAGATGCTCACCCTAGCTCAGGTCTTGACTGCCCTCGACCCTGGAGACTGGTTGGTAGCGTTGGACTTGCAGGACGCTTATTTCCACATCCCCGTCCTGCCGGCCCACCGGCGTTACCTTCGGTTCACGGTAGGCCTGGAGCATTTTCAGTTCACCGTGCTCCCCTTTGGCCTTACCAGTGCCCCTCGGGTGTTCACGAAAGTGATGGCGGTGGTCGCAGCTCATCTGCGCCGGGCAGGGGTTTCAGTCTTCCCCTACCTCGACGACTGGCTGCTGAAGGCGGGCTCGTCCCAGGCAGTCGTCTCCCACCTCCAGACTACGGCCGAACTCCTGCACTCGCTGGGGTTCTCCATCAATGTGCCGATGTCGCATCTGATTCCTTCTCCACAGCTCCTTTTCATCGGAGCGGTTCTGGACACGACGCAGTTTCGGGCCTATCCTCCCGAACGGCGAGTTCGGGATATTCAGGCTCTGATTCCGATCTTTCAGCCTTTATCCTGGGTTTCGGTACGGATGACCCTGAGGCTGCTGGGCCTCATGGCCTCCTGCATCCTGCTGGTCACTCATGCCAGATGGCATATGCGGGCTCTGCAGTGGGACCTGAAGTTCCAGTGGGCGCAGCACCAGGGCAACCTGTCCGATCACGTCCAGATCTCGGAGGGGACTGCAAAACAGTTGCAGTGGTGGCTCTCGAACCGGCAATGCGTCATGGGCAGATCCCTCTCCCTTCCCCAGCCAGAGCACACGGTTGTGACGGACGCGTCCCTTCTGGGATGGGGCGGTCACATGGGAGAGGCGGAGATCAGAGGCCTCTGGTCTCCGGCGGAGTCCCGGCTCCACATCAACCTTCTGGAGCTCCGGGCGATCCGACTTGCACTCAAGGCATTCCTTCCCTCTGTCAAAGGGACGGTAGTGCAGGTGTTAACAGACAACACCACTGCCATGTGGTACTGCAACAAACAGGGCGGGGTGGGGTCGTGGACTCTATGTCAGGAGGCTCTGCGCCTCTGGACTTGGCTGGAACATCAGGGCATGTTCCTGATGGTTCAATACCTGGCAGTTTCCCTGAACACCAGGGCGGACGAACTCAGCCGCAGGTGCATGATGGATCACGAATGGCGTCTTCACTCGGAAGTGGCGCAAGGACTCTTTCTACAGTGGGGAGAGCCTTGGTTAGATCTATTCGCCACCGAAGAGAACGCGCAATGTCATCAGTTCTGCGCGTTGGAATTTCCAAGGCGGCACTCGCTCGGCGACGCTTCGTCGCGAGTGGAGTTGCGGTCTGTTGTACGCCTTTCCGCCTATACCACTTCTACCCAGAGTGTTGAAGAAGATTCGGCACGACCGGGCCCAAGTCATTCTTGTGGCTCCGGACTGGGCTCGAAGAGTTTGGTATCCCGAGCTACTCAATATGAGCGTAGATCCCCCGATCCGTCTGCCTCTTCGGGAGGATCTTCTGTCGCAGCTGCAGGGGACGGTCCTCCACCCGAACCTGTCCAGTCTACACCTGCTTGCGTGGAGATTGAGCGGCGGCAGTTGATTCCTTTCGACTTGCCTCCCGAAGTTTGTGATGTAATTCTGGCAGCCAGGCGTCCCTCCACTAAGGTGGTATACGCCTGCAGGTGGAACAAATTTGTGGCATGGTGCACAGCAAAGGCTGTGAATCCCCTTTCTGCCCCTCTTTCTGAGGTCCTTCTGTTCCTTCTCTCTCTGGCCCAACAGGGTTCTGCCCTGGGTACCATCAAGGGTTATCTTTGTGCTATCTCGGCCTTCCTCAGGCTCCCTGATCAGCCCTCCTTTTCAAGTCCCCTGTTGTTAACAGGTTCTTAAAAGGCATTACTCACCTCTTCCCTCCTGTTCCGTTTGTGATGCCTCAGTGGGACTTGAACTTGGTTCTTACTCTTTTAATGTGCGCTCCCTTTGAGCCTCTACATAACTGTCCTCTTCGTCTTCTGACTCTGAAGACAGCCTTTCTGGTGGCCATCACCTCCGCTCGGCGGGTGAGTGCGCTCCAGGCTCTATCTTGCAAACCTCCCTTTCTGTCTGTTCATCCAGACAAGGTTGTTCTTCGGACGCGTCCGTCCTTCTTGCCAAAGGTGGTTACTGCTTTCCATATTGGTCAGACCATCACTTTGCCCACCTTCTTTCCGCCTCCGCATCCTTCCAGAGAGGAAGAGAGGCTCCACCGTCTGGACCCAAAACGTGCGCTCTCCTTCTATATTGACCGCACAAAACACTTCCGGGTGGATGACCAGCTCTTTGTTGGCTACGTGGGCGCCAAAAAAGGTCGGGCGGTGCACAAGAGGACCATCTCCCGCTGGGTTACCTTGTGCATCAAGACCTGCTATTCTTTGGCTAAGAAGGAGCCTCCTGTTGGGCTGCGGGCCCATTCCACCAGGGCAACGGCTGCTACCACGGCCTTGGGCCGCGGTGTTCCGCTGCCGGTTATTTGTCAGGCAGCTACGTGGGCCTCGCTGCACACGTTTACAAAGCATTACTGCCTTGACAGTCAGGTCCGGAGGGACGGCTTCTTTGGCCGTTCTGTCCTCCAGGACTTCCTTGTCTGATCTTTGTTCGCAGACCCACCACCGGGGTTGGTATTGCTGGGGTATCTATTCTAAGGTAAGGAATCTGTCACTAACGTGTCTCTTTCAGATGCACAAGTTACTAACTTGTGTAACGATATATCTGTAAGAGACAGTAGTTAGTGACAGATTCCTTACCGCCCCACCCATCCTCCCCGTTCTGCGAACTAATTTCTAGGGTTAAGGACATCCCTTTCAGGGCCCTAGTATTTTTCAGACACCTATGTCAGCTTCTTGCATGGCTCTGCGTTCCTGGCGCGGAAAGTCGTGTACAGAACTGACGTCAGCGCGCAGGGGCGCGGCGTCTAAGTACTGCCCGCGACGTCATCCCGGCGATCACGACGCCGACGACGGACGCGGAGCCGCACGACGCCGCCTACCGACGCGCAAGAGTACTGCTACGCAAAAACTTTCCGGATCCAGCCTGACGCCTGGGGATATTCTAAGGTAAGGAATCTGTCACTAACTACTGTCTCTTACAGATATATCGTTACACAAGTTAGTAACTTGTGCTTCACAGACCCTCCTCCGGGGTTGGTATTGCTGGGGTATCTATTCTAAGGTAAGGAATCTATAACTAACTGTCTTTTTCAGATGAACAAGTTACTTACCTTCGGTAGCGATGTATCTGTAAGAGACATATGTTAGTAATAGATTCCTTACCGTCCTACCCATCCTCCCCGCTCTGCGAACTGACTTCTAGGGATAGGGACTGCCTTACAGGGCCCTAGTTGTGGTGCACCAGTGGTCAGTGTCTTTCATGGCTCTGCGCTTCTGGCGTGGAAAGTCGTGTCAGAACTGACGTCAGCGCGCAGGGGCTAAGTAGGTACTGCGACATCATCCCGGCGACCATGATGACGGACGCAGAGTTGACCGACGCCACCTACCGACGCGCAAAAGTACTGCTAAGAAAAAAAAATTCCGGATCCAGTCTGACTCCTGGGGGTAATTCTAAGATGAGGAATCTTTAACTAACCTATGTCTCTTACAGATACATCGTTACCAAAGGTAAGTAACTTGTTCTCCACTTATGGATGTCATCACCCTCCTGGTAAGGAGAGACTATCCTGCTCAAGTTTCTAGTGTCAAAGGAATGTTCCCTAGGTTTACTAGTGCTAGTGTTGCCACCATGGGATTGTAATCCCAAATTCTTCATAGCCCTCTGAACTTCCAGGTTCTCCTTATCTAGAGCCAACTGCTCTTTCTTGATCCTGAGCTTAGCTCTCTCAAGTTTGAATGGGTGGTATTCTGTTTCTAAGGAGTCGTTCCTCTTGCTAGAGATGGAGGTCCCTATTTAAGTGGCAGAATAGGTTGAATTAACTGAGGAGGACCCGGCCCTCCCCTGAACTCTGTATCCTCCCAGGAATAATAAAGGGGTCCTACCTCTAGGACTACCCTCTGTGTCACGAGTACCATTCCCTGGGGGACTAGAGTTCTCCAGTAAGGGGTCTTCAGACTTCTCCTGGACATACCCAGAAGCAGATTCATGGGTGTTGGACACCCCTGGCTCATCTTCTGGAGCATCAATACCCATACCGAAGTTATTCTGCCCATCTGACCAATCAGGATTTTAGAGGTCATCCTGCAGGAGCATCTCTAAGAGCTGCTCTCTGGTAGGGTTGCTACCAGTCTTAAGTTTCCTAGCTGCAGCCAGGGTCCTAAGTTCCGGGAACTTAAGACCACTGTATATAGAGTGAGCCCCACTGGACTCACCCACCTGAGACATGGTACTAGGTGTAGTGTGGTATAGTGCACTTATCTGAAAGAGACACGTTAGTGACAGATTCCTTACCTTAGAATATCCCCAGGCGTCAGGCTGGATCCGGAAAGTTTTTTGCGTAGCAGTACCCTTGCGCGTCGGTAGGGGGCGTCGTGCGGCTCTGCGTCCGTCGTCGGCGTCGTGATCGCCGGGATGACGTCGCGGGCAGTACTTAGACGCCGCCCCTGCGCGCTGACGTCAGTTCTTCTTTTTCCGCGCCAGCAAGCGCAGATCCGGGAAGAGCAGTGCCCTCAGTCATTTTTTGACTGATTTTTTGGTGAATTCTTTCACTGTTTTCTTCATACTCGACTCCAAGGTGTCGTTAGGGATGCCCGGTTTCAAGCGTTGCGACGTCTGTGCTCGGACGATGTCCATCACCGACCCGCATCTGGAGTGTCTCTTCTGTCTCGGGCGAGACCACGACACGAAGTCGTGTTCCGACTGCCGGTCCCTCAACCCGAAAGCTTTGCGAGAGCGGTCTCGAAAGCTCCTCGAGGCCCGGCAGTCGGCTCCGCGCCACAACAAGCCCCGGTCGCGTGAGAGGTCGAGGGGTCGGTCGCGGAGTCCTCCCCGTCGTCGGGATCCAAGTCCTCGTCGTCCGGTAAGTCTAAGCACAAGAAGTCCAAGAAGCATCATCGCTCTCGGACTTCGCCTCGCCGGTCTCGCGACTCGGCTGAGGCTCCTCCTGGCACCGTCCCGCCCACGCGGCCCCGGACTTGCCTGTGGAGTCGCCCCCGCAATACCCGTCCTTCCCGGGTTTGGGGGCGGATCCGGCCCAAGTACAGGAATTCCTGTCGGCCATGGCCCGCCTCTTCGGGCCTCAAGGTCCCTCCGGTGCGCCTTCGGGCCCCGCGGGCCCTGATGGGGTTGCCCCGGCGTCGCCGACGGCTCCGGCCCCGGTGTCGCCCGTGCCTCCAGCCTCGATCCCGGCTCCGGCCTCGATCCCGGCTCCGGTGGTACCGCAACCCCCATCGACGCCGGTCGACCTGACCACGCCTCCGCCGACGCCGATGTCTCCGGTGCCGTTCACGACGCCGCCCGGGGCTCCGGGCGGCGTCGTCCCCCAGTTCTTTCCGGCTCCGGACATGGAGCCGGACCGACGTCGCTCGACGCCGGTTCCGGCGCCGATGGGACCCTGGGTCCCAAATGTCCCTCCTCCTCCTTATTTTGAACCAGAGGAGGACCAGGAGGACTGGGAGGGGTCTGAGGACCCTCTGGCACAACAGTGTCAGTATGATGAGGACTGGGCAGAGGAACTAGGGGATGCCAGTGGTCTAGATACTTCCCCTGACACTGGCATGCTGTCTCCTCCCGTGGCTACGGAGGAGGGAGCCAATTTTGCAACGGTGTTGCGTAGGGCGGCTGGGGCCTTACATCTCCAACTCCCTACTGTGGCGGTCAAGACTAATCTCTTGACAGAGGTGCTTCAGCCGGCAGCCTCCTCTACGGAGACTGTGCTGCCGTTTACGATGCCCTCACTGACGTTCTTTTGGGCGCCTGGTCCAAGCCCAACACAGGGGCTCCTGTGGATAGGAACGTGTCCCGACGCCATCGCCCAGCTCCGGGCGACCCCTTGTTTCTCTCTGTCCACCCCACTCCTGAAAGCTTGGTTGTCCAAGCCTCGGCTTCCCAAACCGCCTTCCCTACCGCCCCTCCGGATAGGGAATCCAAACGCCTGGATCAATTTGGGAAGAAGGGTTTTCTTCCTCCAGTGCTGGCTTGCGGTCCATCAACACCGCTTGCCTTTGGGCCGTTATTCCCACTCCCTGTGGGATACGGTGGTGACTGCTTTGCCCCAGTGTCCTGAGGAGGTCCAGACACTGCTTTCCCGCGCCATTGCGGAAGGAAGGGATGCGGCCAAATACACCATACGTTGTGGCCTTGATACCGCCGACTCGCTGGGCAGATCGATTGCAACGACGGTGGCGCTGCGTCGCCACGCCTGGCTGAGAACCACTGGTTTCTCGGGTGATGTCCAGAATACCCTCATGGACATGCCCTTTGATGGAGTCGGTCTTTTTGGTTCCAAAGCAGACCATGCGTTGGAGCGTTTTAAGGACTCGCGGGCTACAGCCAAGTCCCTGGGCCTTTCTACTGTACGCCCTCCGCTAACCTCTGCTTTTCGCCCCTATCGTGGCAACGGTAGGGGCGCCCAGTCACGTCAGTAGCCCAGCCACCGGCCCGCGCAGCAGGCGCCTTCGCGTGGCCGAGGACGTGGATACCGCCGTGGCGGTTCGGGCAACCAGCGTGCGGGTCAGGCCACCCACCCCGCCCCGTCCGCGGCCTCCAAGCCCTCCTAGTCCCTCCTTTCAGGTGCACAGCACGCCAGTTGGGGGCAGGGTCCACCATCACCTTCACCACTGGCGTGCCATCACCTCGGACAGGTGGGTCTTGGACATTGTCCGAAGGGGCTACTCCCTCCCCTTCGAGACCACCCCCCCAGCCATGCCACCTCAATTCCACCGCATGTCAGGGGATCACTTGGTGCTTCTGCAGAAGGAAGTCACGGCCCTCTTGGCCAAGAGGGCCATCGAGCATGTTCCGACCCCAGAAGTAGGGCGTGGTTGCTACTCCCACTACTTTCTGGTGCCCAAAAAGGACAAGGAGGACATGCGTCCTATCTTGGACCTCCGGAACGTCAATCGCTTCCTCCGGAAGGAGAAGTTCAAGATGCTCACCCTAGCTCAGGTCTTGACTGCCCTCGACCCTGGAGACTGGTTGGTAGCGTTGGACTTGCAGGACGCTTATTTCCACATCCCCGTCCTGCCGGCCCACCGGCGTTACCTTCGGTTCACGGTAGGCCTGGAGCATTTTCAGTTCACCGTGCTCCCCTTTGGCCTTACCAGTGCCCCTCGGGTGTTCACGAAAGTGATGGCGGTGGTCGCAGCTCATCTGCGCCGGGCAGGGGTTTCAGTCTTCCCCTACCTCGACGACTGGCTGCTGAAGGCGGGCTCGTCCCAGGCAGTCGTCTCCCACCTCCAGACTACGGCCGAACTCCTGCACTCGCTGGGGTTCTCCATCAATGTGCCGAAGTCGCATCTGATTCCTTCTCCACAGCTCCTTTTCATCGGAGCGGTTCTGGACACGACGCAGTTTCGGGCCTATCCTCCCGAACGGCGAGTTCGGGATATTCAGGCTCTGATTCCGATCTTTCAGCCTTTATCCTGGGTTTCGGTACGGATGACCCTGAGGCTGCTGGGCCTCATGGCCTCCTGCATCCTGCTGGTCACTCATGCCAGATGGCATATGCGGGCTCTGCAGTGGGACCTGAAGTTCCAGTGGGCGCAGCACCAGGGCAACCTGTCCGATCACGTCCAGATCTCGGAGGGGACTGCAAAACAGTTGCAGTGGTGGCTCTCGAACCGGCAATGGGTCATGGGCAGATCCCTCTCCCTTCCCCAGCCAGAGCACACGGTTGTGACGGACGCGTCCCTTCTGGGATGGGGCGGTCACATGGGAGAGGCGGAGATCAGAGGCCTCTGGTCTCCGGCGGAGTCCCGGCTCCACATCAACCTTCTGGAGCTCCGGGCGATCCGACTTGCACTCAAGGCATTCCTTCCCTCTGTCAAAGGGACAGTAGTGCAGGTGTTCACAGACAACACCACCGCCATGTGGTACTGCAACAAACAGGGCGGGGTGGGGTCGTGGACTCTATGTCAGGAGGCTCTGCGCCTCTGGACTTGGCTGGAACATCAGGGCATGTTCCTGATGGTTCAATACCTGGCAGTTTCCCTGAACACCAGGGCGGACGAACTCAGCCGCAGGTGCATGATGGATCACGAATGGCGTCTTCACTCGGAAGTGGCGCAAGGACTCTTTCTTCAATGGGGAGAGTCTTGGTTAGATCTATTCGCCATCGAAGAGAACGCGCAATGTCATCAGTTCTGCGCGTTGGAATTTCCAAGGCGGCACTCGCTCGGCGACGCTTTTCGTCGCGAGTGGAGTTGCCGTCTGTTGTACGCCTTCTCCGCCTATACCACTTCTACCCAGAGTGTTGAAGAAGATTCGGCACGACCGGGCCCAAGTCATCCTTGTGGCTCCGGACTGGGCTCGGAGAGTTTGGTATCCCGAGCTACTCAGTATGAGCGTAGATCCCCCGATCCGTCTGCCTCTTCGGGAGGATCTTCTGTCGCAGCAGCAGGGGACGGTCCTCCACCCGAACCTGTCCAGTCTACACCTGCTTGCGTGGAGATTGAGTGGCGGCAGTTGATTCCTTTCGACTTGCCTCCCGAAGTTTGTGATGTGATTCTGGCAGCCAGGCGTCCCTCCACTAAGGTGGTATACGCCTGCAGGTGGAACAAATTTGTGGCATGGTGCACAGCAAAGGCTGTGAATCCCCTTTCTGCCCCTCTTTCTGAGGTCCTTCTGTTCCTTCTCTCTCTGGCCCAACAGGGTTCTGCCCTGGGTACCATCAAGGGTTATCTCTGTGCTATCTCGGCCTTCCTCAGGCTCCCTGATCAGCCCTCCCTTTTCAAGTCCCCTGTTGTTAACAGGTTCTTAAAAGGCATTACACACCTCTTCCCTCCTGTTCCGTTTGTGATGCCTCAGTGGGACTTGAACTTGGTTCTTACCTTTTAATGTGCGCTCCCTTTGAGCCTTTACATAACTGTCCTCTTCGTCTTCTGACTCTGAAGACAGCCTTTCTGGTGGCCATCACCTCCGCTCGGCGGGTGAGTGAGCTCCAGGCTCTATCATGCAAACCTCCCTTTCTGTCTGTCCATCCAGACAAGGTTGTTCTTCGGACGCGTCCGTCCCTTCTTGCCAAAGGTGGTTACTGCCTTCCATATTGGGCAGACCATCACTTTGCCCACTCTTCTTTCCGCCTCCGCATCCTTCCAGAGAGGAAGAGAGGCTCCACCGTCTGGACCCAAAACGTGCGCTCTCCTTCTATATCGACCGCACAAAACACTTCCGGGTGGATGACCAGCTCTTTGTTGGCTACGTGGGCGCCAAAAAAGGTCGGGCGGTGCACAAACGAACCATCTCCCGCTGGGTTACCTTGTGCATCAAGACCTGCTATTCTTTGGCTAAGAAGGAGCCTCCTGTTGGGCTGCGTGCCCATTCCACCAGGGCAACGGCTGCTACCACGGCTTTAGGCCGCGGTGTTCCGCTGCGCGATATCTGTCAGGCAGCTACGTGGGCCTCGCTGCACACGTTTACAAAACATTATTGCCTTGACAGTGAGGTCCGGAGGGACGGCTACTTTGGCCGTTCTGTCCTCCGGGACTTCCTTGTCTGATCTTTGTTCGCAGACCCACCACCGGGGCTGGTATTGCTGGGGTATCTATTCTAAGGTAAGGAATCTGTCACTAACGTGTCTCTTTCAGATGCACAAGTTACTAACTTGTGTAACGATATATCTGTAAGAGACAGTAGTTAGTGACAGATTCCTCACCGCCCACCCATCCTCCCCGTTCTGCGAACTGATTTCTAGGGTTAAGGACATCCCTTTCAGGGCCCTAGTATTTTTCAGACACCTATGTCAGCTTCTTGCATGGCTCTGCGTTCCTGGCGCGGAAAGTCGTGTACAGAACTGACGTCAGCGCGCAGGGGCGGCCTCTAAGTACTGCCCACGACGTCATCCCGGCGATCACGACGCCGACGACGGACGCGGAGCCGCACGACGCCCCCTACCGACGCGCAAGGGTACTGCTACGCAAAAAACTTTCCGGATCCAGCCTGACGCCTGGGGATATTCTAAGGTAAGGAATCTGTCACTAACTACTGTCTCTTACAGATATATCGTTACACAAGTTAGTAACTTGTGCACCTACCCTAGTGAACTAAACTTCCAAAGATTGGAGAAAGGGTTGTGCTAAGACCCTTGACAGCCAATCCAAAAGGTTTAGTAGAATGTACTTTATAATGTATTATATGTACCTAGCTAGTGATGGATTTTTATGTAACCTTCACTTTGATTAAGTAGTAAAACAGTGCAGGCTTTCGTCCCAACTGCTGCACACCAATGTAGGAGGCTGTCTTAGTATATGGTGCCCACACTAAGGAGTGATGCACCTTGCACTAATTCGGGCAACCCTTATGGTGATTTTAGTGGTCTTTGATAAACATAGAAAGCTCTCAAAGTGGTAGCTGTGGAGAGCAGCCTCATCTTGAAAGAGTGCAAAGCAGCTTGTTTTACCACATTTAATCGACAGTGTAGATTAGATGAAACAGAACCACACAGTGTTTATAAAAATAAGTCTGTTTATTACACAAACACAATCACTACCACACTGGTATATCTCCTAGCCAGAGATATCAATAGTACAAACAAGAATACTTCAAAACAATCAGGTAAGTAGCACAAATATACACTGGTCTCCAGGGGGAGATCGAACCATATACTAAGAAAGTGGAAGGCGAACTGTAAAGGAGAACAAGATTTGGACTAGAAGACTCAGAGGAGCTGGGGACACAAGGAACCATCCAAGGTAAGTACCCAGGAGCCCCACAGAGGCTGTGTGCAGAGTGGAAACACAGCTACGTACCCAATAGAAGTCAATGGAGAAGTCAGAGTTGCAGTTTTGAAGAAGATGGACCCTTCCCAGAGGACCCCAAAGAAACCCTTTGGAGTACAGAAGGTTGGAGAGCCACCCCACCCGTGGATGCCCCAGAAACCAGGTTACCTGCACCAGGGAAGCCGGGTGCATAAGGGTGAAGTGACATCGGAACCTGCCGTAGACGAAAATGGAAGACTTTGGAGAGAAGGCCTCTGGAGAAGTTCGTGAAGATGTCCGGTGGATTCCAAGGCTGGATTTTTGAAGAGGAGAACCTACAAGCACAGGGGACAGAGTCTATGCCACTCGGAGGTGACCAGAAAGCACTGAAGACCATTGGCAACTGATGTTGGGAGGTTCAGGCGTGAAGGTGGTGACCATGTCGCCGCGAGGACCAAGCAACTCTGAGGAAGACCAGGAGCCGTGCACGAGCTGTCCCATGTCAGATGTCAGTGTCTAGGGGGTCGGTGTCTGGCGGGAGCACCAACAAACCTTGGTAGCCGCAACTGGTGTGGAAAGCAAAAATATGCAAACGTCGGGACCAGCAAGGTCCAAAGGATTCACCAAGTACAGGAGAGTCCGGGTAGGTCCCAAGCAAGCAGGGGAGCAAAGGGAGACCCTCAAGAGGACCCGCAGGCCGAAGGCACAGGAGTCACAAGAGGACCTCAAGTAGCTCACCAAAGATGGAGGCCCACGGTGCAAGGGATTCTGTGAGGATGCTGATCTTCGTGAGATAAGGTGCTGAAAGCTGGAGCCTCTTGTAGCCGAAGATCTCTGTAGTGCAGAGCCAACAAGCCTTGGCAACTGCAAGTCGATGTGTTTCCCAGTGGTTTGGTCCCAGCGGCTCCGACAAGGGATACTGTCTTCAAAATTGCACAGGAGACAGGCCAGGCCTCTAGAGAGCTGCAGAACTACCACCTGTGTTGCTGGGCGTTGGTAAGTCCGTAGGACGACGGGAGCAGCAAACCGGTCAGCTTTGTTGTGGTGGCTGCAGATGCAGGGGAGTGACTCCTTCACTCCAAGGGAGATTTCTACTGATGTCCTTGATGCACATAGGCCTTCTGTAGAGCCTGGGTGAAGTACAGACCCACACAAGGCAGAAGATTTGAAGAACAGTGAGACCAGGAGTCTTCTTTGCTGCAGTCTCAGTTCCAGCCAAGGACCAGCGAAGTCCAAGTGCGCAGACGGACGAAGATTCTGTTGGTTTCAGAGGTGAGTCTTTTTCTACGACTAATCTGAGAACCCACACTCAGGGGAGCCCTTAAATACCCTAGAAAGAGGGTTGGAACGACTTGGGGGTCCCTCCCAGAGGAGATGCTGGACAGAGGGGAGGATACTCACCTGTCCTTTGTCCAATTTTGCGCCAGAGCGAAATTGGTAAAATATTGTACAGAAAAATCTATTGACCCTCTTTCTGCCTCTCTTTCAGATAGTCTTCTTTTTATTCTTACCCTTGCCCAGCAGGGGTCTGCTCTGGGCACTCTCAAGGGTTATCTTTCTGCTCTGTCTGCTTTCCTGCGGCTGCCTGACCAACTCTCTTTAGTCAAGTCCCCTATTGTAAATTGGTTCCTGAACGGGCTTGTACATATGTTTCCCCCTAGGCCCTGCATTATGCTTTAGTCGGATCTGAACTTGGTTCTCACTTACATCACATATGCTCCCTTTGAGCCGTTACACAATTGTCCCCTCTGGCTGCTTATCATCAAGACAGCCTTTATAGTGGCAATAACATCTGCCCGGAGGGTGAGTAAGATTCAGGCTTTATCATCCAAGCCTCCCTATCTTATGATATTTCTAGATAAGGTGGTGCTTGGCACTTGGGCCTCATTCCTACATAAAGTGGTGACCCCATTCCATTTGGGTCATTCGATCACACTGGCCAACTTTTATGCTCCTCCACATCCCTCTAAGGAAGAGGAGCGACTCCATCATTTGGATTCAAAAAGAGCATTGTCGTTCTGCTTTGACTTCACAAAAGAGTTCCAGGTGGATGAACAACTCTTTGTGGGCTATGTAAGAGCTAAAAAAGGTCGGGCAGTACAGAAACTGTCCATTTCGTTTTGGGTCGTTCTTTGTATAAAGATTTGTTACGCCCTGGCTAAAAAGCAGCCTCCTGATGCCTTAAGGGCCCATTCCACCATAGAGAAGGCTGCGACCATGGCTTTAGCTTATGGAGGGCCAGTCCTGGACATCTGTCAGGCAGCAACGTGGGCTTTCCTGCACCCGTTTGCTAGACACTACTGCTTCGACAGTCGGGTCCGCAGGAATGGGCATTTCACCCGGTCCGTCCTGCAGTACTTTTTAGTCTAGTAATTTGTCTGCAGCCCACCGCGTGGATGGTATGGCTTGGTTATCTATTCAGAGGTAAGGAATCTGCAGCTAGAAGTCTCTATCAGATGAATAAGTTACTTACCTTCGGTAACGAATTATCTTTTAGAGATATTATCTAGCTGCAGATTCCTTACAGACCCTCCCATGCCTCCCCGCTCTGCTGGCACATTTTTAGAGCTAGTGTTGATCCCCTTTTCAGTGCCCTAGTTTGGGCACACGCTGATTAGTTTAAGTCATGGCTCTGCACTTCCGGCATGGAAAGTCGTGAAAAGAGACTGACATCCTCCGCGCGCTTGGGTGGCGTCTGTATAGGTGACCGCGACGTCACATCCGATAACGGCACACGGAGCCGAGCGGAGCCACCGGACAGCGCGTAGGAGTACTGCTCATGCAAAAGTTTCCGGATCCAGTCTGACACCTGGAAAATTCAAAGGTAAGGAATCTGCAGCTAGATATTGTCTACCAGATAATGCGTTACCGAAGGTAAGTAACTTGTTAGTCAGTATCGATTTCCTGCTGCGGAACCGGTTGCCCCGCTAGTCCCAATTTCCCCGAATTCCTGGGGCCATCTGCAATTCCACAACAGATGCAAGCCTTTAAAGAGGCTATGTTGCATTTGTTTGGTACCCCCTCTGGATCCTAATGGAGAGCTCCGGGCCCCAAGGAAATGAGGAGGCCTCCAGCCGGATTACCACCGGTAGATCTGTTCTGATGCCGACTGTGCCTCTCAACCCTGTTCTGGGACCTGACACTTAGGCCAAAGCCTGCTTCGATTCCTCATCTGGTGCTGAGACCCGCACCAGCTCACCATGCGTCGCTGCTGCCGAAGGAAGAATCTATAATACTATTGGATTCAGAAGCGAATCTGCTGCAACCTCAGTCAAAGTCACGGCCAACTCAACCTCCTCCCCAATATATTTCTGATGGCACGCTTCCATCACCACAATGTTTCTCAGACCCTAAACTACATGATGATGACGATGGAAATGATGAGTCTCAACTCTACAATGAGGAGAACTCTGACACCGGCCTCAACTCTAGACCTGACCCCTCCTCAGAGGAATCGGCATCCTTTGCCATGGTGATCAGGAGTGCAGCAGAAGTCCTTGACCTCCAGCTACCTTCAGTAGTGGTCAAAACGAATCTCCGCACAGAGATTCTGCAGCTCAGGTAGACCAGGATCTTGCCCCCATGTCAACATACAGATTGCTAGGACACCTTGACTAGCCCAAGAGGGACCCGTCTTTGCTCCTCTACCATTCCACACCGGAAAGTCTCACGGTACAAACCTCAACTAGAAAGTTGAACCCTAATTCCTTTCCAACTACACATCGAGACAGAGAGTCCAAATGCATGGAGGCCTTTGGGAAATGGATGTTCTACTCTGCTAGCCTTGTCCTTATATCCGTGAACTCAAGTTGCCTCTTGGAGTGTTACTTTCACACTGTTGCAGGCAAGAACAACATCTTGCCTGCACCCTGATGACCTACCAACCAATCTGCAGCACATTGCCAATACGTGGAAAAGTACATTATCTGATAAGACATCTAGCCGCAGATTCCTTACCTTTGAACTTCCATCCATCAGGCTGGATCCAGAAGATTTTTCTTGGCAGTACTCCTGCACGCAGGTAGATAGCGTCAGTCAACTCTGTGTGACTTTGTCGGCGTCATGTTCCTCGTCGTCATGGCGTCCACGTCATCAATATAACCGCCACTCAGGCGCGCTGACTTCAGTTCTTTTCTTTCTGCGCCAGTCAGCACCGATCCGTCGAAGAGAGCTTTACCCCTGTCATTTTTTAAAGACTTATTGTTGACATATTTTGGTGTGCTATGGATGTCTAGCAAGAAGCCCTCGTGGTTCAAGCGGTGCGGCGCCTGTAACCACACCATGTTGGTCATGGACCCCAACTTAGTGTGTCTCTGGTGCCTGGAGAGCAACAATGACACGAAGTCGTGCTCCGATTGCCGGGCCATGGCGCCGAAAGCTTTGAGGGAGCTGTCCCTAAAGCTAATTGCGGCCTGGCGAAGAGGAAGATCCGAGCACCGCTCCGTAGGATCAAAGTCCTCCTCTTCCACATCGTCAGGTAAGAGGCATCACAAAAAGCACAAGAAGTTGAACCGTGCTTCGACTTCAAGCCGTCCGTCGCGTGACGAGAGCGAGGAACCTCGGTGTTCGAGGCCCCACTCTGTTGAGAGGGTGCCTTGATCGGCCCGCGTTTCCCTCCCTTTCCTGGACCGGAAGCTACCCCGCCCAACTTAAAGTGTTCTATGACGCAATGTGTGCCATATTTGGGTGACCTGACCCTGCTGGCGCGCCCTCGGGTCCGCAGGCTCGGAAGAACGATTCCCCGTGGGTTCCGCACCTTCGGCTCCGGCGCCACGGCCTCCTACAGGACCCATTCCCAGGTCCGGACCGATGCACACCTCCACAACGACCTTACCCAGCGCTGCGTCTGCCGCGGAGGTCCTCGGCTGCACCTCCCCAATCCTCATTCCCGACAAAATGGTCGGGCGTCCACTGACACCAAGACTGGTGCCGACGGAGCCATACGGCTCCATGCCGCTTAATCTGCCCTATTCTGAAGGGTTATGAATGGATGAGGAGGATTGGGAGGGGGAGAAGGACCCCTTAGAAATCCCGCAACTTTAGGCCTTGGACTGGAATAAGGAGCTGAGTGATGCCAGTGGCCTGGACACCACCCCTGATTCTGGCATGCTGTCTCCCCTTAACCTGGCTACGGGGGAGGGGGCATCATTCGCTGTGGTGGTGCGTAGGGCTGTGGAGGTCATGGTCCTGCAGCCTGGGGTATCCACCGCGGAACCCTTGCTGCCTTTCAATGAGGTCATAACGGACGTTCTTCTGGGCACCTGGTCCAAGTCCAGGACAGGGACTCTTGTGAACAGAACGATTTCCCGCCGCTATCGGCCTGCACTGGGCGACCCAGCTTTCCTTACCGTCCACCCCAAAAAGCTTAGGTGATGTCCAGGCTAATGTTATGGACATGCCCTTTGATAGCTCCTGTCTCTTCAGAGACAAAGCAGATGCTGCATTTGAGCGTTTCAAGGACTCGTGGGCTACAGCCAAGTCCTCACCACAACATCCCTGCCTGTGTCTGCTTTTTGCTCCTTTCAAGGCTACGGAAGGGGCTACCAACCACACCAACCCTATTCTGGCCAGGGGGCCCGCAAGTTAAACAACCTCTGCGGGCCGTGGACTTGGTTCACCCCGATCCCGGGGGTCAGGAAGCCAGAAGTCGAGCCAAGCCACGATCCCCTCCACCACTGCAAAACCCTCCTAGTCCGCTCCCCCAGGATCATTCACGGCCAGTTGGTGACAGAATTTGCCATTATCTCCCCACTGGCGGAAATGACCTCGGACAGGTGGATGTTGCAAATAGTCCGAAGGGTCTACTCCCTTCTCTTCTAGACTACCCCTCCATCTATGCCTCCAGTGTACGTTCGGCTCATGGAGGATCACCTTGCCCTACTCCGCGAGGAAGTCAAAACTCTCTTGGCCAAGGGAGCTATAGAGAGAGTTCCCGGCCAGAAATAGGCTGTGGTTGTTACTGCCGCTATTTTCTGGTCCCGAAGGACAGAGACCTTCGTCCTGTCCTCGACCTCAGAGCCCTCAACTCCTTCCTCAAAAAGGATAAGTTCAAAATGCTCACCCTTGCTCAGGTCCTGTCTTCCCTGGACCCAGGAGACTGGATGTAGAGCTGGACTTGCAGGCTGCCTATTTTCATATCCCCATCCTGCCTGCCCTTCGTCGCTACCTGCGGTCTACGGACCCGATGAGCACTTTCAGTTTGCCATGCTTTGCTTCGGCCTCACCAGTGCCCCTCGGGTGTTCACCAAGGTGATGGCGGTGGTCACAGCTTATCTGCGGAGATCAGGGGTTCCAGTCTTCCCCTATCTCAATGACTGGTTGTTGAAGGCAGGCTCGTCCCAAGCAGTCATCTCCCACCTTCAGACTACGGCGAACCTCCTACATTCGCTGGGGTTCACTATCAACGAGTCAAAGTCACACCTGATTACCTCTCAGTTGCACCCTTTCTTTGGAGCAGTTCTGGTCTAAGTGCAGTTTCAGGCCTATCCTCCCGAGCGGCGAGTCCAGGCAATTCAGGCTATGATACAATGTTTCAGCCTCTATCCTGGATTTTGATGAGAATGACTCTGAGACTGTTGGGCCTCATTGCCTCCTGCATCCTGCTGGTGCACCATGCAAGATGGCACATGCAGGCTCTGCAGTGGGACCTGAGGTTCCAATGGGCACAGCTTCAGGGAAATCTCACCGAACTGGTTCAGATATCGGAGGGCACTGCGAAAGACCTGTAGTGGTGGCTGACAAACAGCGATTGGGTCAAAGGCAGACCACTCTCCCTTCCCCACCCAGATCTCACAGCAGTGACAAATGCATCTGATAGAGACATCTAACCGTAGATTCCTTACCTTTGAACTTCCAGGCGTCAGGCTGGATCTGGAAGATTTTTCACTGCAGTACCCCTGAAAGCCGGTAGGTGGCATCAGTCTACTCTGCGTGACGTCATCAGCGTCATGTTCGTCGTGACGTCCGTGTTGTCAGTATAACCGCCACTCCGGCGTGCTGATGTCAGCTCTTTTCTTTCCATGCCAGCCAGTGCCGATCCGTTGAAGAAAGCTACCCCCTGTCATTTTCTTACAAACTTTTTTTGACTTCTTTGGTGTGTAGGATGTCATCCACGAAGCCTTCAGGGTTCAAGCGGTGTGGCGCCTGTCACCGGGCCATGCCGGTTACGGACCCCCACTTGGTGTGTCTGGAGTGTCTGGAGCGTGACCACGACTTGAAGTCATGCTGCGACTGCTGGGCCATGGCGCCGAAAACTTTGAGGGAGCGAGACCGGCGCCGATGGAGCCATACGGTGCCATGTCGTTCAACCTGCCCTATTCTGAAGGGTTGGGGATAGATGAAGAGAATTGGGAGGGGGAGCAGGATCCCTTAGAAATCCAGCAACCACAAGAGATGGACTGGTATGAGTAACTGGGTGAGTCCAGTGGTCTGGACACCTCTCCAGACTGTGGCATGCTGTCTCCACCTACCCTGGCTACGGAGAAGAGCAAGGCCGTCTGCGCCCGTCCGCGACTGGACCGCGCCCAGCGCCAGAACCCCTGGATCCCACCGATGCAACACCACTCGACGGACCTACGACGCCGCCACCCTCACCGCCCTCAATGCCGGCCGGAACCCTGCCTGCTACCGAGCCTCACCGAGACGCACCCACGGACCCTTCACCTGCCAAGCCTGCCGATTCACCTGCCCCCGGACGTGCACCACCCCCGCCAAGACGTGCACCAGCAGCAACCACCTGAAATGCATCCTGTTGAACACCCGCTCCGTCCACAGGCACGCCGTGGAACTCTGGGACCTGCTCGACGCAACAGCACCGGACGTCGCCTTCCTCACCGAAACCTGGATGAACGCCTCCTAAGCGCCCGACATCGCCATAGCCATCCCGGACGGATACAAGATCACCCGGAGGGACCGCGTCAACCAGACGGGAGGAGGCATCGCCATCGTACACAAGAACACCATCCGCATCTCGACTAACTCCGACGAGACCTTCACCGCCGCCGAACACCTACACTTCCAGATACACACTGACCCCAAGACCACCCTCCGAGGCACCCTCATCTACAGACCCCCGGGACCACGCACACTATTCAGCGAAGACATCGCAGACTTCATCAGCCCGCACGCCATGCCCTCCGCCGACTACATCCTCCTAGGGGACCTCAACTTCCACCTGGAGAACAACAACGACAGAAACACCACCGCCCTGCTGGACAACCTCGCCAACCTCGGACTCAAGCAACTGGTGAACACGCCCACCCACTACGCCGGCCACACGCTTGACCCCGTCTTCTCTTCCAGCAAGCACATCTCCTTCAGCCACGCCACCGGACTCCACTGGACCGACCACAGCTGCGTCCACTTCAGCTTCAGAAAGACTGTGACCCACCACCACCCGCAACAGGCTCCCCGCCGGAGCTGGAGCAAGATCACCGCCGAGCAGCTCACCGCCTCCCTCAGCCAGAACACACCCACCAACACAACGGACCCAAACGAAGCAGCCAGCAACCTCGCCAAGTGGCTGACCGCCTGCGCCGACGACCTCGCACCACTAAAAACCCTCCCAGCAGACCCGGAAGCAAGAAAACCCCTTGGTTCACCAACGAACTCAAGGAATCCAAGAAGAACTGCCGCACTCTCGAGAAAACCTGGCGACTCGACCAGACCACAGACAACAGGACCGCCCTCAAGCACGCCACCCGCAAACACCACCAGCTGATCCGTGCCACCAAGAAGTCGGCACTCAAAGAACAACTGGACAACAACGCCCACGACAGCAAGGAACTTTTCAGCATCGTCAAAGAGTTCTCCAACCCCAGCGCCGGAAACAACGACATCACCCCCTCGCAAGACCTCTGCAACTCACTCGCCGCGTTCTTCCACCGCAAGATCACCGACATACATAACAGCTTCAACGCACAAACCACGCACCCTACCGCCGAACCAACGCCCGCCACCACCACCCTCTGCAACTGGACCCCGATCAGCACCGAAGACACCACCCGCACGATGAACTCCATCCACTCCGGATCACCAACCGACCCCTGCCCACACCACGTCTTCAACAAAGCCGACGCCACCATCGCACCCCATCTCCGGGACATCATCAACTCCTCCTTCCACACCGCCACCTTCCCGGAGAGCTGGAAGCACGCCGAGCTTACCGCCCTCCTGAAGAAACCAACGGCGGACCCCACCGACCTCAAGAACTACCGTCCCATCTCGCTCCTTCCGTTTCCGGCCAAAGTCATCAGAAGACCGTCAACAGACAGCTTGCCGCCTTCCTCGAGACGAATGGATCCCTCGACCCCTCGCAGTCCGGGTTTCGGGCCAACCACAGCACCGAGACCGCCCTCATCGCAGCCACCGACGACATCAGAACCCTAAACGACAACGGGGAAACAGCAGCCCTCATCCTCTTGGACCTCTCCGCGGCGTTCGACACCGTCTGCCACCGCACCCTAGTGAAGCGCCTCAGCAACATCGGAATCCGAGAGAAAGCACTGGAATGGATCATCTCGTTCCTCGCCGGAAGAACCCAGAGAGTCCGCCTCCCCCCGTTCAGATCCGAGGCCACCGAAGTCATCTGCGGCGTTCCACAAGGATCTTCACTCAGTCCAACCCTCTTCAACGTCTACATGAGCCCCCTCGCAGCCATCGCACGCCAACACAACCTCAACATCATCTCCTACGCCGACGACACCCAGCTGATCCTCTCCCTCACCAACGACCCCACCACCGCCAGAGCCAACCTACACGACGGGATGAAAGACGTCGCCGACTGGATGAGGAACAGCCGCCTTAAACTGAACTCAGACAAGACGGAAGTCCTCATCCTGGGCTCATCACCCTCCGCCTGGGACGACTCCTGGTGGCCCCCGGCCCTGGGCACCGCGCCCAAGCCAACGGACCACGCACGAAACCTGGGCTTCATCCTGGACTCCTCCCTGTCGATGACCAGACAAGTCAACGCCGTCTCATCTTCGTGCTTCAACACCCTGCGCATGCTCCGCAAGATCTTCAGATGGATCCCCACTGAAACCAGGAAGACCGTCACCCAGGCACTCGTCACCAGCCGACTGGACTATGGGAACACCCTCTACGCCGGAACCACAGCCAAACTTCAAAAAGACTCCAGCGCATCCAGAACGCCTCCGCACGACTCATCCTGGACATCCCCCGACACAGCCACATCACCGGACACCTGAAAGACCTGCACTGGCTCCCCGTCAGCAAGAGAATCACGTTCAGACTCCTCATCCACGCACACAAGGCCCTCCACGACCTGGGCCCAAAGTACCTCAACGACCGCATGACCTTCTACACGCCCACCCGCCAGCTACGATCAACCAGCCACGCCCTCGCCACCGTACCACGCATCCGCAGAACCACCGCCGGAGGAAGATCCTTCTCCTACCTGGCAGCCAAGACCTGGAACTCCCTCCCCACTCACCTTCGGCGAACCCAGGACCATCTCTCCTTCAGGAAGCAGCTCAAGACCTGGCTGTTCGAGCAGTAACTTACCCCCTCCCCCAGCGCCTTGAGACCCTCCCGGGTGAGTAGCGCGCTCTATAAATGCCGTGATTGATTGATTGATTGATTGATCTTTTGCTATGGTGGTGCGTAGGGCTGCGGAGGTCAAGGACCTGCAGCTTCCTACAGTGGCAGTTAAGACTAGCGTCTTGACAGAGGTCCTGCAGCCTGGGGTCTCCAGCTCGGAACTGTTGCTGCCTTTTAATGAGGCCTTAACGGACGTCCTTCTGGCTACCTGGTCCAAACCCAGCACAGGGGCTTCTGTGAATAGGACGATTGCCCGCCACCATCACCCTGCACCGGGCAACCCAATTTTCCTCACCACCCACCCCACCCCACATAGCTTGGTGGTCCAAGCTTCCAGTTCCCGTGACATGTTTCCTTCGCACCTCCGGATATGGAATCCAAGAGACTGGAGAATTTTGGTAAGAAGATTTTTTTCTTCGGCAGTCTTTATATTGCAGTCGGTGAACACTGCATGCCTTTTGGGCTGTTATTCCCATTCTATATGTGACACGGTTGCCCAAGTGCTGCCCAGAGTGTCGGAGGAGGACCGAGCTCTACTCTCCCAAGCTATTTCCGACGGGAGAGACGCAGCAAAGTTCGCCATCAGATGTGGCTTCGACACAACAGACTTGCTGGGCAGAGCAATTTCCAAGACGGTGGCCGTCCGTCGCCACACCTGGCTAAAGAATGTCTGGCTTTTCGGGGGATGTCCAAGCCAACCTCTTGGACATGCCCTTCGATAGCTCCTGTCTCTTCGGAGGACAGGCAGATGTCACACTTGAGCGCTTCAAGGACTCGTGGGCCAAGGTCAAGTCCTTGGGCCTCACCACAACACCCCAGCTGGCATCCGCTTTTTTCGTGGCTACGGAAGGGGCTACCGACGGCGCCAACCCTATTTCAGCCAGAGGGCCCGCAAGCTCAGCAGCCTCTGCGGGGCTGTGGACACAGTTCACCCCGACCCCGTGGGTCGGGAGGCCAGAAGTCGAGCCAGGCCACAACCCCCTCCTCCACTGCAAAACCTTCCGGGTCCGATCCTCCAGGATCATTTACAGCCAGTTGGTGGCAGAGTACGCCATCATCTCCACCACTGGCAGGACATCACATCAGACAGGTGGGTGTTGCAAAAAATTAAAGGGGCTACTCCCTTCAATTTGAGACTACCCCTCCATCCATGCCTCCAGTATACGATCGGCTGGCGGAGGATAATCTTGCCCCTCCGCGAGGAAGTCAAGACTCTCTTGGCCAAGGGAGCTATAGAGAGGGTTCCCGGGCCAGAGGTAGGCTGTGGTTGTTATTCCTGCTACTTTCTGGTCCCAAAGAAGGACTGAGTCCTTCATCCTATCTCAAAAAGGAGAAGTTCAAGATTCTCACCCTAGCTCAGGTCCTGTCTGCCTTGGACCCAGGAGACTGGATGGTAGCATTGGACTTGCAGGACGTCTTGCCTGCCCATCGGCGCTACCTGCAGTTTACGGTGGGCCACGAGCACTTTCAATTTGTAATGCTCCCTTTCAGCCTCACCAGCGCACCTCAGGTGTTCACAAAGGTGATGGCGGTAGTCGCAACCCATCTGTGGAGATCAGGGATTCCAGTCTTCCCCCATCTCAACGACTGGTTGTTGAAGGTGGGCTCGCCCCAAACTGTTGTCTACCACCTCCAGACTACAGCGAACCTTCTGCATTAGCTGGGGTTCACTATCAATGTGCCGAAGTCACACTTGACCCCTTCTCAGACGCTCCCTTTCATTGGAGCAGTTCTGGACACGGTGCAGTTTCAGGCCTATCCTCCCGAAGGGCGAATCCAGGATATTCAGGCTATAATACCGATATTTCAGCCTCTATCCTGGATTCCGGTGAGAATGACTCTTGAGACTGTTGGGCCTCATGGCCTCCTGCATCCTGCTAGTGACCCATACACGGTGGCATATGTGGGCTCTGCTGTGGGACCTGAAGTTCCAATGGGCACAGCATCGAGGAAATCTCACAGACCTGGTTCAGATTTCAGAGGACACTGCGAGAGACCTGCAGTGGTGGCCTACGGACCGCGATTGGTTCAAGGGAAGACCCCTCTCCCTTCCCCACCCAGATCTCACAGTAGGATGGATGCGTCCCTTCTGGGATTGGGCGGCCATCTGGGGGAGGTAGAGATCAGAGGACTCTGGTCTCTGGCGGAAGCCAAGCTCCATATCAATCTGTTGGAGCTTCGGGCATCCAACTGGCACTGAAAGCCTTTTTGCCCTTAATAAAGGGAAGACTGGTAAAGGGCTCATGGGCAAAACTACTGCCATGTGGTACTGCAGCAAACAATGCGGAGTGGGGTCGTGGACTCTTTGTCAAGAGGCCCTGCGGCTCTGAATGTGGCTGGAACAACAGGGCATTTCCCTGGTGGTTCAACACCTGGCCGGTTCTTTGAATGCCAGGGCGGATGAGCTCACCTGAAAGTACATTGCAGATCACGAATGGCGTCTCCATCCGGAGGTGGCACAAGGTCTCTTTCAGCTGTGAAGAGAGCCTTGGTTAGATCTGTTCGCATCCAACGAGAACGCGCAATGTCAGTGGTTTTGCGCGTTAGAGTTTCCAAGGCGGCTCTCGCTCGGCGACGCTTTTTGCCGCGAGTAGAACTCAAGCCTCCTATACGCCTTTCCGCCCATACCACTCCTGTCCAGAGTACTCAAAAAGATCAGGAGCGACAGTGCACAAGTTATTCTTGTGGCTGTGGACTGGGCATGGAGAGTTTGGTATCCCGAGCTTCTAGACATGAGCATCGATCATCTGATCAGGTTGCTCCTTCGGGAGGATCTTCTGTTGCAGCAGCAGGAGAGGGGTTCTCCACCCGAACCTTTCCACTCTCCCCCTCTTTGCGTGCAGATTGAGCAGCAACAGTCTGTGAGGTTATTTTGGCAGCCAGGCCAAGCCACAAAGCCAGCCACAAAATCAGTATATGCCTGCTGATGTAACAAATTTTGTAAATATTGTACAGACCAGTCTATTGACCCTCTATCTGCTCCCTTTATCTGAAGTCCTTCTGTTTATACTTTCCTTGGCCCAGCAGGTCTCTGCTCTGGGCACATTGAACAGCTAACTTTCGGCCTTTTCCTTTTTTCTTTGACTGCCTGATCAGCCTTCTCTTTTCAAATCACCTCTAGTGCAGAGCTTCTTGAAGGCGTTAACCCACTTGTTTTCTCCTTCACCTTTTATTATGCCACAGTGAGACATTAATTTGGTTCTCACCTTTCTGATGTGTGCACCGTTTGAGCGGTTGCACAACTTCCTTCTGTGGTTGCTCGCCATCAAAACAGCTTTTTTGGTGGCAATAACCTCTACCAAGAGGGTGAGTGAACTGCAGACACTGTCTTCACAGCCCCTTACCTGACAGTCTTTCCGGACAAAGTGGTGCTCCGCACAAGGGCATCTTTTCTGCCTAAGGTGGTACACCCTTCCATATGGGGCAGTCGGTTACTCTACCCACCTTCTATGCACCTCTGCATCCTTTGAAGGAAGAGGAGCTTCTCCATCGTCTGGACCCAAAAAGAGCACTATTGTTTTACCTCGACCGAACCAGAGAGTTCCGGGTGGATGCCCAGCTCTTTATAGGGTACGTGGGTGCAAAGAAATGGCGTACTGTCCAAAAGAGGACTATATCCCGCTGGGTTATCCTCTGTATAAAAATATTGTTATGCCTTAGCGAAGAAAGATCCCCCTGAAGGGATTAAAGCCCATTCCACCAGGGCAAAAGTGGCCACCACGGCTCTTCAGCGTGATGTTCCCATTTCTGATATCTGCCAAGCCGCCACATGGGCATCACTGCACACGTTTGCCAGACACTACTGCCTCGATTCCCAGGTTCGCAGAGAAGGCCTGTTAGGTCGCTTTGTTTTGCAGGATTTTCTGGTCTAAAACTTCTCCGCAGTCCCTCCTCCTGGGATGGTATTGCTTTGGTATCTGTTCAGAAGTAAGGAATCTGCGGCTAGATGTCTCTATCAGATGGACAAGTTACTTACCTCGGATAACGCCTTATCTGGTAGAGACATGATCTAGCCGCAGATTCCTTACCAACCCACCCATCCTCCACGTGCTGTGGAATTGTTTTAAAGTGTCAGGGATGTTCCCCTTGAGGGCCCTAGCTGTTAATTTTTAAACACACCATGGTCAATCACTTCATAGCTTCGCACTTCTGCCGTGGAAAGTCGTGAAAAGTACTGACGTCAGCACGCCAGAGGGGCGGTTATATTGAGGACGCGGACGTCACGACAACAACGAACACAACGCTGACAATGTCACACGGAGTCGACTGACAGCACCTACCAGCGCGCAGGGGTACTGCTGTGAAACATCTTTCGGATCCTGCCTGACGCCTGGAAGTTCTACGGTAAGGAATCTGCGGCTAGATGTCTCTATCAGATGGACAAGTTGCTTACCTTCAGTAACGCCTTATCTGAAAGAAACACGTAGTGATAGATTCCTTACCTTAGAATATCCCCAGGCGTCAGTCTGGATCCGGAAAGTTTTCGTCAGCAGTACCCCTGCGCGTCAGAAGGTGGCGTCCTGCGGCTCTGCGTCTGTCGTAGGCGTCGTGATCGCCGGGATGACGTCGCGGCAGCTACTTAGACGCCG
The DNA here is from genome assembly GCA_963921515.1 of Calotriton arnoldi. Taxonomy (NCBI): domain Eukaryota; kingdom Metazoa; phylum Chordata; class Amphibia; order Caudata; family Salamandridae; genus Calotriton; species Calotriton arnoldi. Next base: position 1,420,010 of record CAWUFW010004022.1, read on the forward strand.
CCCTCGCTCGCTGACGTCAGTTCTTTCTTTTTCCGCGCCAGCAAGCGCAGATCCGGAGAGAGCGGTACTCCCAGTCTTTTTTGACTGAGTTTTTTTAGATTTTTATCTCACCTTTTCGAGTCGATACGACTCCTGGTGCAGTTAGGGATGCCCGGGTTTAAGTCTTGCGAGGACTGTCATCGGATGATGGTGTGACGGACCCGCACCACGTGTGTCTCTTCTGCCTGAGGCACGACCACGACCCCAAGTCGTGCCCCGACTGCCGGTCCATGGCACCGAAGTCTTTGCGGGAGCGGTCCCGAAAGCTGCTTGAAGCCCGGCAGTCGGCTCCGCGCCGTGAAAGGTCCCGGTCCAGATGGAGGTCGAGGGACCAGTCGCGGAGCCACCACCATCGGACGTCGTCCGAATTGAAGTCTTCGCACTCGGGGTCAGGTAAGGCGAAGCGCCAAAGGAAGTCGAAGAAACGTCATCGTTCCCCGACTTCCCCTTGCCAGTCGCGCGACTTGGCTGAGGGTGCGGGAGGTGCCACCCCCGCGGCTCCGGCGGAGCCTACGCAGTCACCGGTGACCTACCCGCCCTTCCCGGGTTCATCGGCGACTCCGGCCCAGGTGCAGGAATTCCTGTCCGCTATGGCTCGCCTATTTGGGCCGTCGGGCCCCTCCGGGGCGCCTCTGGGCCCCGCGGGCCCGACTTTGAGTCCTCGCCCTTTGATGCCGGCGGCTCCGGCCCCGGCGTCGCCATCGGCTCCGGCCTCAGCACCGCAGGACTCGCGTGGATCCCGGTCGACGCCGGTTGACCTCGTAACACCTCCACCGACGTCGACCCCACCAGCACCACGTTTCACGTCGCCCGGCACGCCGGACGACATCGTCCCCGGTTTCAGCCCCGAAGTGGAGACGGTGCCGGAACGGTGTCGCCCGACGCCGATTCCGACATTGTTTGGGAATCTGTTTCCCTATCTCCATCCTCCTCCTTTTAGGCCTGTACAACAGCATGAGGAGGAAGGGGAGGACTGGGAAGGGTCTGAGGACCCTTTCGCTGCTCAATGCGAGTATGACCCCGACTGGGCAGAGGACTTGGGGGATGCCAGTGGTCTGGACACCTCTCCAGACCTTGACATGCTGTCTCCTCCTACCGTGGCTAAGGAGGAGGGTGCTTCTTTTTCTGTGGTGTTGCGTAGGGCAGCCGGGGCTCTCAACCTCGAGCTACCTACTTTGGCTGTCAGGACTAACCTCCTGACGGAAGTGCTTCAGCTAGCAGTACCGCTGCGGAACCACTGCTGCCCTTTAATGACGCACTTTCGGACATTCTTTTGGGCTCTTGGTCCAGGCCCAACACAGGGGCTCCTGTGGACAGGAACGTGGCCCGACGCCATCGCCCGGCCCCGGGCGACCCCATCTTCCTCTCCCAACACCCCACCCCTGAGAGCTTGTTTGTCCAAGCCTCCGCTTCCCCAAGCGCATTCCCTACCGCACCACCGGACAGGGAATCCAAGAGGCTGGAACACTTTGGGAAGAAGGTTTTTTCTTCCGCCAGTCTATGGCAGGGGTCGGTGAACACCGCATGCCTCTTGGGCCGTTATTCTCACTCTCTGTGGGATACGGTGGCGCAGGTGCTGCCTCAGTGTCCGGAGGAGGCTCGGACACTACTCTCCCAGGCTATTGCTGAGGGGAGAGATGCAGCCAAGTTCACGATCCGTTGTGGCCTTGACACCGCCGACTCGCTGGGCAGGGCGATTTCCACGACATTGGTGCTCCGCCGCCACGCCTGGCTGAGAACAACTGGCTTCTCGGGGGATGTCCAAAACACTTTGATGGACATGCCCTTTGATGGTATTCGCCTCTTTGGCAACAAGGCAGACAGTGCTTTGGAGAGATTTAAGGACTCACTGGCTACGGCTAATTCCTTGGGCCTTTCGGCCACACGGCCTCCTCAGCCTTCTGCCTTTCGCTCCTTTTGTGTTCGCGGAAGGGGCAACCCACAACGTTCGCAACAGAGCCACAGGCTGGCGCAACAGTCCACGCGCGGCCTCGGACGTGGGAACCGCCGCAGCGGTTCAGGGGGCCAGCGGGCGGGCCAGTCCACCACCACCCCAGCCACCACTGCCTCCAAACCTTCCTAGTCCGACCTTTCAGGCCCACCAAACGCCAGTGGGCGGAAGGCTTCGCCATCACCTCCCCCACTGGCGCACCATCACGTCGGAAAGGTGGGTTTTACAAATAGTCCGAAGGGGCTACTCCCTCCCCTTCGAGACTACCCCTCCAGCCATGCCACCTCAATACCACCGCATGTCGGGGGATCACTTGGCACTACTCCAGCAGGAAGTTGTGGCCCTCTTGGCCAAGGGGGCCATAGAGCGCGTTCCAACGCCAGAAGTAGGTTGTGGTTGTTATTCCCACTACTTTCTGATTCCAAAGAAGGACAAGGGCCTGCGTCCTATCTTGGATCTTCGGAACGTCAATCTGTTCCTCCGGAAGGAGAAGTTCAAGATGCTCACACTTGCTCAGGTCTTGTCTGCCCTGGACCCACAAGACTGGATGGTAGCGTTGGACTTGCAGGACGCTTACTTTCATATCCCCGTCCTGCCAGCCCACAGGCGTTACCTCCGGTTCACGGTAGGCCACGAGCATTTTCAGTTCACCGTGCTTCCTTTCTGCCTTACCAGCGCCCCTCGGGTGTTCACGAAAGTGATGGCGCTGGTCGCAGCTCATCTGCGCAGATCAAGGGTTTCAGTCTTCCCCTATCTCGACGACTGGTTGTTGAAGGCGGCATCGCCTCAGGCCGTCGTCTCCCACCTTCAGACTACGGCCACCTAAGTCGCAACTGATTCCCTCTCAGAAGCTCCTCTTCATCGGAGCAGTTCTGGACACGGCGCAGTTTCGGGTCTATCCTCCCGAACAGCGAGTGTGGGCTATGATTCCAATCTTTCAGCCCTGGTCCTGGGTTTCGGTCAGGATGACCTTGAGGCTGCTGGGCCTCATGGCCTCCTGCATCCTGCTGATCAATCATGCCAGATGGCATATGCGGGCTCTGCAGCGGGACCTGAAGTTCCAGTGGGCACAGCATCAGGGGAATCTGTCCGATTACGTCCAGAACTCAGAGGGCACTGCACGACAGTTGCAGTGGTGGCTCACGAACCAGCATTGGGTCAGCGGCAGATCCCTCTCCCTTCCCCAACCGGAGCACACAGTGGTGACGGACGCGTCCCTCCTGGGATGGGGCGGGCACATGGGAGAGGAGGAGATCAGAGGCCTCTGGTCTCCGGCGGAGTCCAAGCTCCATATCAACCTTCTGGAACTCCGGGCGCTCCTACTTGCACTCAAAGCATTCCTTCCCTCTGTCAAGAGGAGAGTAGTGCAGGTGTTCACAGACAACACCACCGCCATGTGGTACGGCAACAAACAGGGGTGGGGTGGGGTCCTGGACCCTATGTCAGGAGGCTCTTCGCCTCTGGACATGGCTGGAACATCAGGGCATTTCCCTGGTGGTTCAACACCTGGCAGGTTCCCTGAATGCCAGGGCGGACGAACTCAGCCGCAGGTGCATGATGGATCACAAATGGCGTCTTCACTCGGACGTGGCGCAAGGTCTCTTTCAACAGTGTGGAGAGCCTTGGTTAGATCTATTCGCCACCGAAGAAAACGCGCAATGTCAACAGTTCTGCGTGTTGGAATTTCCAAGGCGGCACTCGCTCGGCGACGCTTTTTGTCACGAGTGGAGTTGCAGTCTATTGTACGCCTTTCCGTCTATACCACTTCTACCCAGAGTGCTGAGGAAGATCAGACGCGTCCGGGCCCAAGTCATTCTTGTGGCTCCGGACTGGGCTCGAAGAGTTTGGTATACCGAGCTACTCAGTATGAGCGTGGATCCCCCGATCCACCTGCCTCTTCGGGAGGATCTTCTGTCGCAGCAGCAGGGGACGGTCCTCCACCCGAACCTGTCCAGCCTCCACCTCCTTGCGTGGAGATTGAGCGGCGACAGTTGATTCCATTTCACTTTCTCCCGAAGTCTGTTGTGTCATTCTGGCAGCCAGGCGTCCCTTCACTAAATCGGTATATGCCTGCAGGTGGAACAAATTTGTGGCATGGTGCACAGCAAAGGCTGTGGATCCCCTTTCTGCCCCTCTTTCTGAGGTCCTACTGTTCCTTCTCTCTTTAGCCCAGCAGGGCTCTGCTCTGGGCACTATCAAGGGCTACCTTTCTGCAATTTCAGCCTTTCTCAGGCTACCTGATCAGCCCTCTCTTTTCAAGTCCCCTGTTGTAAATAGATTTCTCAAAGGCATTACTCATCTTTTCCCTCCTATTCCGTTTGTGATGCCACAGTGGGACTTGAATCTAGTTCTTACTTATTTGATGTGCGCTCCCTTTGAGCCGCTTCACAACTGTCCTCTTCGTTTGTTAACCTTGAAGACTGCTTTCCTGGTTGCCATCACCTCCGCTAGGCGCGTGAGTGAGCTCCAGGCTCTTTCATGTAAACCTCCTTTTCTGTGTGATCATCCGGACAAGGTCGTGCTACGCACACGTCCATCCTTTTTGCCAAAGGTTGTTACTGCCTTCCATATCGGGCAAACTATCACCTTGCCCACTTTCTTTCCGCCTCCGCACCCTTCCAGATAGGAAGAGAGGCTCCACCGTCTGGACCCAAAACGTGCGATCTCATTTTACCTCAACCGCACACAACAGTTCCGGGTGGATGACCAGCTCTTTGTTGGCTACGTATGCGCCAAAAAAGGCCGGGCTGTACACCAGAGGACTATCTCCCGCTGGGTTGGCTTGTGTATAAAAGCCTGCTATTCTCTAGCTAAAAAGGAGCCTCCGGTGAGGCTGCGCTCCCATTCTACCAGGGCAACAGCAGCTACTACTGCATTGGGACGTGGTGTCCCCCTGCAAGACATCTGTAAGGCAGCCACGTGGGCCTCGCTGCACACTTTTACTAAGCATTATTGCCTTGACAGCCAAGTCCGGAGAGACGGCTGCTTTGGCCGTTCTGTTCTCCGTGACTTTCTAGTGTGATCTTGGTTCGCAGACCCACCACTGGGGTTGGTATTGCTGGGGTATCTATTCTAAGGTAAGGAATCTATCACTACGTGTTTCTTTCAGATGAACAAGTTACTTACCTTCGGTAACAATATATCTGTAAGAAACATTAGTAGTGATAGATTCCTTACCGCCCCACCCATCCTCCCCGTTCTGCGAACTGATTTCTAGGGTTAAGGACATCCCTTTCAGGGCCCTAGTTTCAATGCACCAGTGGTCAGTATCTTGCATGGCTCTGCGTTCCTGGCGCGGAAAGTAGTGTACAGAACTGACGTCAGCGTGCGAGGGCGGCGTCTAAGTAGCTGCCGAGACGTCATCCCGGCGATCACAACGCCTACGACGGACGCAGAGCCGCACGACGCCACCTTCCGACGCGCAGGGGTACTGCTGACGAAAACTTTCCGGATCCAGACTGACGCCTGGGGATATTCTAAGGTAAGGAATCTATCACTACTAATGTTTCTTACAGATATATCATTACCGAAGGTAAGTAACTTGTTCATCTGGTAGAGACATGATCTAGCCGCAGATTCCTTACCAACCCACCCATCCTCCCCGCGCTGTGGAATTGTTTTTAAGTGTCAGAGATGTTCCCCTTGAGGGCCCTAGCTGTTCATTTTTAACACACCATGGTCAGTCACTTCATGGCTTCTCGCTTCTGGCGTGGAAAGTTGTGAAAAGTACTGACGTCAGTGCGCCGGAGGGGCGGATATATTGAGGATGCCGACGTCACAACGACAATGAACATGACCCGATAATGTCACGCAGAGTCGACCGACGGCACCTACCAGCGCACAGGGATACTGCTGTGAAACATCTTTCGGATCCAGCCTGACGCCTGCAAGTTCAAATATAAGGAATCTGCGGCTAGATCATGTCTCTACCAGATAAGGCGTTACCGAAGGTAAGTAACTTGTCCGTCTCTTCTGGGATGGGGCGGCCATCTGGGGGAGGTGGAGATCAGAGCACTCTGGTCCCCGGCCAAAGTCAGGCTCCACATCAACCTATTGGAGCTTCAGGCAATCAGATTGGCACTGAAAGCCTTTTTACCGTTGAGAGAGGCTGGCTTAGTATATGGTGCTCCCTTATGTAAGTGTAGCACCCTGCTCTAATCCAGACAACCCTTATGGTGATATTAGTGGTCTTAGACAACCTTAAAAAGCTCTCTAAGTGATAGCTGTGAAGAGCAGCCTTCAGTCTTAGTCCAGAAGGAGTGTAATGCAGTTTGTTTTACAAGTACTTAATCTTATGGTATAGGTTAAGTGAAAAAGAACCACACAGTGTAGTTATAAAATATGTTGTGAGAAGCTGGCTTGGTATATGGTGTACACTTATGTAAGTGGGCACCTTGCACCAATCCAGACAACCCTTATGGTAATTTTGGTGGTCTTAGACAACCTTAAAAAGCTCTCTAAGTGGTAGCTGTGGAGAGCAGCCTTCAGGCTTAGTCCAGAAGGAGTGTAAAGCAGCTTATTTCACCAGAACATAATCTTATAAGTATAGATTAAGTGAAAAAGAACCATGCAGTGTATTTATAAAAATATGTATTTATTATAAGACACTCACTAACATATACAGATATCTCCTACCCGGAGATATACACAATGCACACAGTACTTTACGATAGAAACAGGTAAGTGGTACTTAATACACAGCGGTCACCAGGGTGGACCAAACCATATACTAAGTAAGTGGAATGCGAAACACGACTCTAGTCAAGACTGTACCCAGAAGACGTAGAAGTGTCGGACACCCAAGGAACCACCCGAGGTAAGTAACTAGGAGCCCTGCAGAGGTCGTGTGCTAAGTGGGAACACGACCGTGTGATCAATACAAGTCAATGGCTAAGTCACGGTTGCAATTTTAAAGAAGGACCCTTCCCAGCGGACCCTGAAGAAACCCTTTTGAAGACAGAAGGTTGGGGAGCCACCCTACCCGTGGATACCTTAGGAACCAGGATACCTGCCCAAGGCAAGCCGGGTGCATAGGTGTGAAGTGGCGTCAGAAACTGTAGTCGAACCCAATGGAGGACTTGAGAAAGATGCCGCTGCTGGAAAAGGTGAAAGTTTCCGGTGGAACCCAAAGGTGGATTCAAGATGTGAAGAACCTGCAAGCAGTAGGGACAGAGTCTGTGCCACTCAGGAGTGACCAGGAGGCACGGAAGACGAATGCCCACCGATGTCTGGTGTTGCAGGGAAGCTGACGTTGACTTTCAAACTGCAGCTGTGCGGACCAGGCGACGCTGAGGACGGCCAGGAGCCGGATATGAGCTGACCCACGTCGGATGTCGAGAGTTGAGGGATCAGTGTCCGGCGGGAGCACCAACAAGCCTTGGCAACTGCAACCAGCCTGGAAGTTGAAGAAGGTGCAACCAGGGCGGTAAAAGTGAGAATAACTAAACACTGCAGATATATACGGTGTAAAAAATCCAGTGCAAAAAGAGTACCAATTTTCTAACTGGAGGTCACTCCCCAGATGATCTAAGATGGACTGTACTAAAAACCCTCCAACATATGAGACCTGATGTCCTGTTTAAGAAAAAACAAAACTGGATTTTCCGGTAATTCGCTCACATTGTGGGCCTCAACGATGACATTCCATGGATAGAACTGAACAACTAACATACCCCACCTGAATAGTAAATATTCCGTTTTTGGCGTGGGGCTATAGTGCATGAACAACACACTTTATAAGGACTCACCCCACATATTTGCAAGAGGAAATTAGAAATGATCTTGCCCCCACCCTACTTGACGTGAGATAGTTGGGTATTCAGCACACAGATAATGCGACCATCCATCCTCTATGGTTTATAGAGGGGTATAAACGTTTTTGACTACTTACATTTACCAACAGTTTGAGTACCTTTACAAACTTGATTGTTCTTGTCAACAATTGTGTCCATTTCTTAACATTTTAGTAAGAAAAAATGCATTAAACATTAGTAATAGTTTCCAATCCCAAGATGATGACCAGGTTGCACCAGTCACTGCCCTTCACCGAAGGCACGTCCATACCCGTGCACACTGAAGGCGCATCCATGCGTGTGCACGCTGCGGCCTCATCGGAAAGGACCCCGCCCTCACTTCCCTTTGAGTAAGCAGAGCCAGGGTAGGTCTCACGTTGGACGCTACATTGCGTCTGAGTAAGTATGGAGACACAATCACTGAAACCCTACCGGGCCCACGGTAAGACTCTTCAGTCTTATAAAGCTTCATCTTTCCCCTATTTAGGACGCTAATAGGCGTTTCCTCTGCCTTCTCCTCATGGGGCTTTATTTACTACCTTAATTGAGTAAGTTCTAGTTACTTTTTAACAAGCCCACATTGTTTTGCTAGCAAGACACTAACACTGTGTTATGACTGGATGGTGGTGTCAGTTTTTCGTATCACTTGGGGCATGACGCTTTATATAAATTGTTCATTTGTGAGTCACAAACATATTTGTTGTGTTTGTCCATCCTTGTGTTCCAGGTTGATTTTTACTCATTCTAAGGTACAAATACTACCACTTGACTTGTTGTGTGACTGGGTATTCTGACACAGTATTTTAGCTTACTGAATCCGGTCACAGTGTTGTGTAGCTCCCACTAATCCATATGACCTGCGTGTTTGTTTGGACAACATAAACCTTGGGTGAGGTGCCTAGACTGATTCCAGGCACCCCTGCAGGGTATGTTGGCCTATATACCAGCTAGCTCCCAGTGCCACCGTAAGCCGCCTAACCTTACCGGGGAGCGCACTGTTTCTGGCAACCACTGAACATGACAACCCTGACCCCTCAGGGATCGTGAAAACAGGTCAGAACCTTTCGCTCAGTCACCCATCCTTGCATGCGCTCAGAGAAATATACAGAATACACAGTGGGACGTTTTCAATATATTTATTGAACCAACGTTATTCTTGTATAGAATACATGTGCTGCGATAATCAGTAGTCGGAAGCAGATGAAAGTGATTATGAGCTTCAAAAGTGTAAACAGTAGATACCACGGTGCTAAAACAGTGTATATATGCAGGCATATAAAGACAGTAATCAGGCGTTCTCCTACTATGCAAAACCCTACTCTAAGTGTACCTAGAGTGTGTGTAGGTGTAGAGCCAGCAACCTGCCCAAGGGATGATCTAACCCCATTACCTGGCGGGAGAGAATGAAGGACCCCGTCTTGGTCACGAACTGGACACCCCTCACGAGATGTAAGACCGCTGCGTGGTGCAGTCTCAGCATGCAGGGACCCTCAGTGTCAGCTGAAGTGCCTCCTCTGCTAATCTATTGGGATGCTCATAATTTATAATAGTAAGCAGCCTTGCGATGTACGTTGTAGATTAGTGATGTTATGGATATGTAGATAACTCTTGCTCCCCGTGGACAAAGATAAAACGACAATTGTACATAGTGCGTAAAGAGGCCTTGTACATGAAGTTCGAGGCATTGTGATAATGCTGTGGGATGCTAGATGTGTAAACAAATTAGTTTCAGAGAAACAAATCCAACATTGTCATGCATGCAAATATGTGCAAAGGTTCACGGTAGAAATGTTATTGTGAAAAAAGGGACAATGTAAGAAATTAGCAGCTCCACTACATGGGCCTAACCTGGAAACATAATAGCCACTCCTCATATTAAGGGTCAATATCTAAGCCAACAGAACATAATAAAACACATTTAAAAAGGTTAAAAGACTACACTTAAAAGCATCTAAAAGCAAGCTTCCCTTTAAAATTTTCATATAAAAAGCCTCAAAGTCATACCATTTGAAGCCCCAAGCACTGAGAAAGCCATGGTGCCTAGAAAAAGCAAAAAGGTGTTGATCCATTTGTTTTGTTTTTTAAAAAATCAGGCCAAATGCTCCCCACCACACAGAAAAGCCAATTGTTTGTGTTCCGAGTGGTAGACGCAACATTACTGTTGCCCACAACTGCAGACAACGGTCCCAGAAGCGCACCTCGAAGCAAGTTTATGGAGCAAAGGTGAATCCATCCAGTTCCCACAGCAGCCGCTGACGGAGGGACTACATCCTGTAAGCGTATCGTCGAGCCATTGTCCGTTTCACTAGGAGCCAAAGCATCCCATAGTGGCTCGAAGAATGCATTCATCAGCAATGGAATACGCTGGAGACAACAATACCCATGGGCCCTTTAAGGGGTCCATCAGTATTTCAACGTCCAGTGGCGCAACCGATTATACCATTTGAAATCCCAAGCACAGAGAAAGCCAGCTGTCCCACATCGGGAGTCGAGAACCAGCGGGTCGGTGTCTGGCGGGAGCACCAAAAAGCCTTGGCAGCTACAATGGGCGTTGAAAGCGAAGAAGGAGCAACGTTGGGACCAGTAAGGTCCAAGGGACTCACCACAAGCAGGAGAGTCAGAGCAGGCCTCAAGCAAGCCGGGGAGCTCACTTAAGCAGAAGAAGACCCTCAAGAGGACCAACAGGCCAAAGGCACAGGAGTAGCAAGAGGATCTCAAGCAGCTCACCAAGAAGGAAGACCCACGATGCAGAAGATGTGGTGAGGACACTGTACTTAGCAGAAAGAGCTGCTGGAGGCTGGAGCTTCTTGGAGCACGAAGATCTCTGGAGTGCAGAGTCAACAAGCTTTGGCAATGACAAGTTGATGCGGTGCACAGGGGTTTGGTCCCAGCGGTTACGACGAGGGATACTGGCCTCAAAATTGCAGAGAGGACAAGTCAGGCCTCGAAAGAGTTGCAGAATCACCACCTGTGTTGCTGAGCCTTTCGAAGTCCTTGGGACGTCAGGAGCAGCAGACCGGTCCGCTTTGTTGCGGTGCCTGCAGATGCAGGGGAGTGACTCCTTCATTCCAAGGGAGATTACTTCGGGTGTCCTTGATGCCCACAGGTCTATTGAAGACCCTGGAAGAAGCACAGACGATGAAGAAGACTTGCAGAACAGCGAAACCAGGAGAAGCAGGAGTCTTCCTTGATGCAGTCTCGGTACCAGGTGAAGTCCAAGTGTCCAGACGGTCGAGGAGTGACGTGGTTTCAGGCTTGAGTCTTGTCTCACAACGAATCTGAAGAGCCACCCACAGGTAAGCCCTGAAGTACCCTAGGGAAAGGGTTGGAATGACTCGGGTCTCTCCCAGAGGAGGGGCTGGAAAGAGGGGACGTTATGTGGAAATCCGAAATAATTTCCGTTAGCATAAGCTGAAGCCATCTTGGTTGTGGCATCCATTTTGTTGGCTTTGTAATTCTCCCGTCCTCTGCTGCTCGTCTTTTCCCTGCCTGTGCTGTCTATTTTAGTTGACTTCCTGACTCAGCTAAAAGCAATGTACGTGCTAAGAGTTTGTAGCTGCCAGAACACCTGGTTTCAGACTCAACTGTCAATCATTTACTGCTGCCATAAGCACTCCTGCTCCCCCTCCCACTTTGCTGACCATGTGGTTTTTCATCTGTCCTTGTTTGCTGAGAACTATTTGTGAAACTTGTCCTTCCTATTTCTGTTCACATGCTTACAAGTGCAGAAAAAGCTATATATAAGGCCTGTGTTCTGTGACTTCAATGTACTACCTCAGGCAGCAGTTGAGAGTGCTGTGTGAACGTAGTTCCACTCATGAGTGATTAATAAACTTGATATTTGAATTCCAGCTTCAGTGCCAATCTCTATTTTGTTGGTCTACGGACCCGTGGACAGAGAAGGGTGACCCCTGCACCGGTGAGCTCATTAAAAGGCACATTTCCACAATTGGCGCCCGATACGTGGGGTCTCATCGAGGACGCGGCCGTCTGAAGGAGTGGTCTTGACCGAAGAGTGGAATATTACTGAGGAGACGTCCTGCATGAGGAGACCCTTGTCTTTGCAGCCAAAGTGACGTTTCCGGTTTTTCGATTTGACCCTCCGGGTGGTGGCCGGCCCCGACTGAGGTATCCTTTGGCGTAAAATTTGCAGTGACCATTAGGTCGACTAAGAGATCGGCAGGTGGAAGTTGGAGACTCTTGTTTGGTAAAGTCATTGAAGCGGCACTCTTGATTTGCTTGGGCAAGATTCTGGTTTTGTTTGGTTGCTTTATTTTTTGCAAAAGATAAAGACAGGTAATGTGGAGACTTTTCTCTACTTTTGAATATTTTGGAAAAGTAATATTTTACAAAAATTTGGTAGCATGCCTGTTTCCAGCACACTCCGTAGGTTGTGTTGTTGTCTTGGTGGTACCAAAAAGGATTTAGAAAGAAGTCAGCCGGCTCCCCCAGAGGGGACACCTAATAGACATATGTATGTCAAATATGGTATTTCTTCCATAATGTACAGTAATTGTGGAACAAATATACGAAAAAGGATCCTGATCTACAATGGCCAGTGAATGGGTCATTTGACTTTAAGAAGATTCAATATGTAGAACAGTGTTTGTTTAAAAGGAAAAGTCGACAAGATATGTTTGATTGTGTACGAATGTGGGAGCAAGAAGTGCAAGAGAGAGGGAGGAAAGAAGAAGCTATAGCAGAAAAAGAACAGCGAAAAAACGATATATCAAAAAGCGTTGGAATTAAAAAATAAAGAGATGAAGGCAATAAAAGAAAAGAGAGGAAAGGGAGCGTCGTTTAGAGGTAACTGGCCAGTACCCTATTAGGCGCCCCATTTATCCCATTCTTAATAAACCTCAGGATAACTCCATTTTGTTAGATCGACCTCCGCCCCCGTATAAATTTCCCTCTGCCCCTGAGAATGATCTTTCTGAAGAAGAACATTTTTCCTCAGACGATAAAGACTTAGATAAGCAAGATGGGCGGCAGACTCGCTCTACTTTGACTACTGACGAAAAAGCCACTATCTGAAAGAGACACGTTAGTGATAGATTCCTTACCTTAGAATATCCCCAGGCGTTAGGCTGGATCCGGAAAGTTTTGCGTAGCAGTACCCTTGCGCGTCGGTAGGCGGCGTCGTGCGGCTCCGCGTTCGTCGTCTGCGTCGGGATCACCGGGATGACGTCGCGGCCAGTACTTAGACGCCGCCCCTGCGCGCTGACGTCAGTTCTTTCTTTTTCCGTGCCAGCAAGCGCAGATCCGGGAAGAGCAGTGCCCTAGTCACTTTTTGACTAACTTTTTGTGATTTTTGTCACGCTTTTTTCCTCGAGTCGTTCGACTCCGACGGTGTCGATAGGGATGCCCGGCTTCAAGCCATGCGACTCCTGTTGTCGTATGATGTCGATCACAGACCCGCATCGGGACTGCCTCTATTGCCTCGGCCGAGACCATGACTCGAAGTTGTGCCCCGACTGTCGGGCCTTGCACCCGAAGGCTTTGCGAGAGCGGTCTCGAAAGCTCCTCGAGGTCCGGCAGTCGGCTCCGCGCCAATCCAAGCCCCGGTCGCGAGAGAGGTCGAGGGGCCGGTCGCGAAGTCCTCATCGGTCGTCGGGGTCGAAGTCTTCGCACTCTTCAGGTAAGTCGAAGCACAAGAAGTCGAAGAAGCGTCATCGCTCGACGACTTCCCCTCGCCGGTCTCGCGACTCGGCTGAGGGTCCTGTCGGCACCATCCCCGCCCCCGCGGCTCCGGGAGTGCCTATGGAGTCGCCGCCGCATTACCCCCCCTTTCCGGGTTCGGGGGCGACTCCGGCCCAGATACAGGAGTTCCTGTCGGCCTTGGCCCGCCTCTTCGGGCCTCAAGGTCCCCCCGGTGCGCCTTCGGGCCCTTCTGGGTCGCCTACGGCGCCACCGGCGACTCCGGTCCCGGCGCGACTCCGGTCCCGGCGCCGCCAGCGCCGCCAGCCTTGGTCCCGGCCCCGGTCCCGGCCTCGACCCCGGCTCCGCAGTTGCCGCGACCCTCATCGGCGCCGGTCGACCTCACGACACCTCCACCGGCGCCGATGTCTCCGGTGCCGTTTCCGACGCCGTCCGGGTCCCCGGGCGGCGTCATTCTCTGGAGCCGGACACGGTGCCGGATCGGCGTCGCTCGACGCCGGCTCCGGCGCCGATGCGGCCTTGGCTGCCGCATGTCCCTCCTCCTTATTTTGAACCTGTTTTAGAGGACGAAGAGGACTGGGAGGGGTCTGAGGACCCTCTCACTGCCCAATGTGGGTCCGAACAGGACTGGGCTGAGGAACTTGGGGAGGCCAGTGGTCTGGACACCTCCCCGGACACTAGCATGCTGTCTCCTCCTTCCGTGGCAACGGAGGAGGGAGCAAATTTTGCAACGGTGTTGCGTAGGGCAGCTGAGGCGTTACACCTTGAGTTGCCTATGGTGGCAGTCAGGACTAACCTCCTGACGGAAGTGCTTCAGCCGGCGGCTACCTCTTCGGAGCCACTGCTGCCTTTCAATGAGGCACTTTCCGACGTTCTTTTGGGCACCTGGTCCAGGCCCACCACAGGGGCTCCTGTGGACAGGAACGTGGCCCGACGCCATCGCCCTGCTCCGGGCGACCCCCTGTTCCTCTCCCAAAACCCCACCCCTGAGAGCTTGGTGGTCCAAGCCTCTGCTTCCCAGAGCGCCTTCCCTCCCGCTCCCCCGGATAGGGAATCCAAGAAGCTGGATCAGTTTGGGAAGAAGGTGTTTTCTTCCTCCAGCGCTGGCTTGCGGTCCGTTAACACCACTTGCCTCTTGTGCCGTTATTCCCACTCTCTGTGGGATACGGTGGCGCAGGTCCTGCCCCGGTGTCCTGAGGAGGTCCAGACACTACTTTCCCGCGCCATTGCGGAAGGAAGAGATGCGGCAAAATACACCATTCGATGTGGTCTTGATACCGCCGACTCACTGGGCAGATTGCTTGCAACGACCGTGGCGCTGCGTCGCCACGCCTGGTTGAGAACCACTGGTTTTTCAGGCGATGTCCAAAACAACCTTATGGACATGCCCTTTGATGGCGTCGGCCTGTTTGGCAACAAGGCAGACCATGCGCTGGAGCGTTTTAAGGACTCACGGGCAACGGCCAAGTCCCTGGGCCTTTCTGCTGTGCGCCCTCCGCAACAGTCTGCTTTTCGCCCCTTTCGTGGCCACGGAAGGGGCGCCCAGTCACATCCGCTGCCCAGCCACAGGCCCGCGCAGCAGGCGTCTGCGCTTGGCCGCAGACGTGGCTCCCGCTGTGGCGGGTCAGGCAATCAGCGTGCGGGTCAGACCACCAACCCCGCCCCGTCCGCGGCCTCCAAGCCCTCCTAGTCCTTCTTTCCAGGTGCACAGCACGCCAGTTGGGGGCAGGGTCCACCATCACCTTCACCACTGGCGTGCCATCACCTCGGACAGGTGGGTCTTGGACATTGTCCGAAGGGGCTACTCCCTCCCCTTCGTGACCACCCCCCCAGCCATGCCACCTCAATACCACCGCATGTCGGGGGATCACTTGGTGCTTCTTCAAAAGGAAGTTGCGGCCCTCTTGGCGAGGGGGGCCATCAAACGCGTTTCGACCCCAGAAGTAGGGCGTGGTTGTTACTCCCACTACTTTCTGGTGCCCAAGAAGGACAAGGAGGACATGCGTCCTATCTTGGACCTCCGAAACGTCAATCGCTTCCTCCGGAAGGAGAAGTTCAAGATGCTCACCTTAGCTCAGGTCTTGACTGCTCTAGACCCGGGAGACTGGATGGTGGCATTGGAATTGCATGACGCAAATTTCCACATCCCCGTCCTGCCAGCCCACCAGCGTTACCTGCGGGTCACGGTAGGCCACAAGCATTTTCAGTACTCCGTGCTCCCCTTTGGCCTCACCAGCGCCCCTCGGGTGTTCACGAAAGTGATGGCGGTGGTCGCAGCTCATCTGCGCCAGTCTTCACCTACCTCGACGACTGGCAGTCGTCTCCCACCTCCGGACTACGGCCGAACTCCTGCACTCGCTGGGGTTCTCCATCAACGTGCCGAAGTCGCACCTGATTCCTTCTCCACAGCTCCTTTTCATCGGAGCAGTTCTGGACACACCGCAGTTTCGGGCCTATCCTCCCGAACGGCGAGTCCGGGATATTCAGGCTATGATTCCGATCTTTCAGCCTCTATCCTGGGTTTCGGTACGGATGACCCTGAGGCTGCTGGGCCTCATGGCCTCCTACATCCTGCTGGTCGATCATGCCAGATGGCATATGCGGGCTCTGCAGTGGGACCTGAAGTTCCAGTGGGCGCAGCATCAGGGGAACCTGTCCGATTACGTCCAGATCTCGGAGGGGACTGCACGGCAGTTGCAGTGGTGGCTCTCGAACCGGCAATGGGTCATGGGCAGATCCCTCTCCCTTCCCCAGCCAGAGCACACAGTTGTGACGGATGCGTCCCTTCTGGGATGGGGCGGTCACATGGGAGAGGCGGAGATCAGAGGCCTCTGGTCTCCGGCGGAGTCCCGGCTCCGTATCAACCTTCTGGAGCTCCGGGCGATCCGACTTGCACTCAAGGCATTCCTTCCCTCTGTTAAAGGGACGGTAGTGCAGGTGTTCACAGACAACACCACCTCCATGTGGTACTGCAACAAACAAGGCGGGGTGGGGTCGTGGACCCTATGTCAGGAGGCTCTGCGTCTCTGGACATGGCTGGAACATCAGGGCATATTCCTGATGGTTCAACACCTGGCAGGTTCCCTGAACGCCAGGGCGGACGAACTCAGCCGCAGGTGCATGATGGAGCACGAATGGCATCTTCACTCGGAGGTGGCGCAGGGACTCTTTCTACAATGGGGAGAGCCTTGGTTAGATCTATTCGCCACCGAAGAGAACGCGCAATGTCATCAGTTCTGCGCGTTGGAATTTCCAAGGCGGCACTCGCTCGGGCGACGCTTTTCGTCGCGAGTGGAGTTGCGGTCTCGTTGTACGCCTTCCCGCCTATACCACTTCTACCCAGAGTGTTGAAGAAGATTCAGCGCGACCGGGCCCAAGTCATTCTTGTGGCTCCGGACTGGGCTCGAAGAGTTTGGTATCCCGAGCTACTCAGTATGAGCGTCAATCCCCGATCCGTCTGCCTCTTCGGGAGGATCTTCTGTCGCAGCAGCAGGGGACGGTCCTCCACCCGAACCTGTCCAGTCTCCACCTCCTTGCATGGAGATTGAGCGGTGGCAGCTGATTCCTTTCGACTTGCCTCCGAAGTTTGTGATGTGATTCTGGCAGCCAGGCGTCCCTCCACTAAGGTGGTATACGCCTGCAGGTGTGGACACAAGTTTGTGGCATGGTGCACAGCAAAGGCTGTGAATCCCCTTTCTGCCCCTCTTTCTGAGGTTCTTCTGTTCCTTCTTTCTCTGGCCCAACAGGGCTCTGCCCTGGGTACCATCAAGGGCTATCTTTGTGCAATCCTCGGCCTTCCTCAGGCTTCCTGATCAGCCCTCCTTTTCAAGTCCCCTGTTGTTAACAGGTTTCTTAAAGGCATTACACACCTCTTCCCTCCTTTTCCGTTTGTGATGCCTCAGTGGGACTTGAACTTGGTTCTTACCTTTTTAATGTGCGCTCCCTTTGAGCCTCTACATAACTCTCCTCTTCGTCTTCTTACTCTGAAGACTGCCTTTCTGATGGCTATCACCCTCCGCTCGACGGGTGAGTGAGCTCCAGGCTCTGTCTTGCAAGCCTCCCTTTCTGTCTGTGCATCCAGACAAGGTTGTCCTTAGGACGCGTCCGTCCTTCTTGCCGAAGGTGGTTACTGCCTTCCACATCGGGCAGACCATCACCTTGCCCACCTTATTTCGCCTCCGCATCCTTCCAGAGAGGAAGAGAGGCTCCACCGTCTGGACCCAAAACGTGCGCTTTCCACTTCCTCAACCGCACACAACAGTTCCGGGTGAATGACCAGCTCTTTGTTGGCTACGTGGGCGCCAAAATGTTGTCGGGCGGCACACAAGAGGACCATCTCCGCTTGGTAATCTTGTGTATCAAAGCCTGCTATTCTTTGGCTAAGAAGGAGCCCCTGTTGGGCTACGTGCCCATTCTACCAGGGCGACAGCTGCTACCACAGCTTTAGGCCACGGTGTTCCGCTACAGGATATGTGTCAGGCAGCTACGTGGGCCTTGCTGCACACGTTTGCCAAGCATTACTGCCTTGCCAGCCAAGTCCGGAGGGACGGCTTCTTTGGCCGCTCTGTCCTCCGGGACTTCCTTGTCTGAATCTGTTCGCAGACCCACCACCGGGGTTGGTATTGCTGGGGTATCTATTCTAAGGTAAGGAATCTGTCACTAACGTGTCTCTTTCAGATGCACAAGTTACTAACTTGTGTAACGATATGTCTGTAAGAGACAGTAGTTAGTGACAGATTCCTTACCGCCCCACCCATCCTCCCCGTTCTGCGAACTGATTTCTAGGGTTAAGGACATCCCTTTCAGGGCCCTAGTATTTTTTCAGACACCAATGTCCGCTTCTTGCATGGCTCTGCGTTCCTGGCGCGGAAAGCCGTGTACAGAACTGACGTCAGCGCGCAGGGGCGGCGTCTAAGTACTGGCTGCGACGTCATCCCGGCGATCCCGACGACGGACGCGGAGCCGCACGACGCCGCCTACCGACGTGCAAGGGTACTGCTACGCAAAACTTTCCGGATCCAGCCTGACGCCTGGGGATATTCTAAGGTAAGGAATCTGTCACTAAGTACTGTCTCTTACAGATATATCGTTACACAAGTTAGTAACTTGTGCATCACCAGCAGACTGGACTATGGAAACGCACTCTACGCCGGCATCACAAGTCCCTACTCCGCAAACTCCAGACAGTACAAAACACCGCCGCCAGACTCGTCCTCGGCATCCCCCGACACGAACACATCAGCCAACACCTACGAAGTCTCCACTGGCTCCCCGTGGAGAAAAGAGTCACTTTCAAAATCCTCACTCACGCCTACAAATGCCTACACAACAACGGACCCAAATACCTCAACGACAGAATCAACTTCCACGTACCCAAATGAAACCTCCGATCTTCCAACCTCGCACTGGCCGAAACCCCGCGCATCCACAGAGCCAGAGCAGGCGGAAGATCCTTCTTCTCACATTGCAGCCCAAGACCTGGAACGAGCTACCGGCAGACATCAGACGCGCCCTCCCTGAACACCTTCAGGAAGACCCTCAAGACCTGGCTCTTCGGCTAAACAGATCTGTGGATCCCCCATCAGCGCCTTGAGACCCTCACGGGTGAGTAGCGCGCTTATAATGCCCCTGATTGATTGATTGATTCCTTGCAGAACTGATCAAGAAGAATACTGACCGAAGATATTACCCATCTGATTAATATCTTTTTACTATGTGGATCCTATGCTCTGATCTCTTCCCCATACTATTCAATGTTTATAGGGTTCCTCTTGCACCCTGTCACAGTCTATAGCTCTTAGCGGGTCAAGTAACTTTATACGTCTGCAGTAATGCCCTGATACACAGAAAGTAGGTATTGTATAACCATGAACCATCTGTCTTAATACCAGTAAGACCTAAACCTTATTTTCAGTCATGAAGCAAAGCAGTGTGAATGTTTGTCCAGTTGAATTCGATGATACACCTCCGCCTTCTCAAACACAAACTGCTGGAAGTTTTAGGTGATGCATCCTTGTTAATTGACAAGAATATCTACCCGTTTTCAAAAGTAGTCTCCTCGGTGAGGACATCTCATTTATCTTGTTAATGTATACAGTATTTTTTCTAGCTTGCTGTATTGCTCCGCTGTCTGTTTACATGTCATGAAACTCAGTCTGAATAAGCCGCAAACTATTCAAATCGAGCTCTGAAAGGAGTGCGATGTCTTAAAAAATCTGACCATCTATCAGTGCCCCATAGGTCTTTTGGACGGTTTCCTCATTGACAGATTGTTTCCACTATCCAAAACGGAGGAGAGAACTTTCTTCCATTGTTGATTCGAAGTTGGCTCCTATCCCATTTGGTGATAGTATGTTGACTCCAGACGGAGTCGCATTATGCAGTACTTCACCTGAAAAATATCTATGGGTCTAGAATTTTTTAAGTTGATTTATCTGTTATTGCTTGCCCTTATTGTTCTGTGTGCTCTTAGAAGATTGTTTCTCTGGCAGATGTGTGCTATACAAATCAAATAAATACAAAGATAAAACTTATTAAAATTGCTGCAGAATTCCTCCAGTGTTTTTCAGCACTTTTCCGATGTCTGGCAAACTCAGTCCTACATGCCTCATTTCCCAGTATTCTAAAGTAGTGGGTTCCAAGCTCCACCCCAAAACTACACCATTAGGAGCTTCATGATCAAAGAAAAAAACACGCCTGCTGTGCACCCACATGCTACCCCTCCTCTGGAATGAGATGCTTTGCGGTGAGCCTCTTCCTTCACAAGGATCCACTTGGGCAGTTCTCATTTACCATAAGTTGTGAATACAAATTGCTGGATGTATCTTTTTGTGGGCTGGTGTTTGATGCATGCCCCTTTCACTCAGAGCAGGTTCCCAAACAGTGGGCAAGGATGACATGTCAGTTTTTATATTCCTGATGCTTTTATCATTGACCACCTCTCTTGGCTTATATTTTTATGGAGGAAGGGGACTCACGTCCAGAAAGCCGATAGTTATTGGGTGAGGTCCAGCTCTGTGGACCGTTTACACCCTTCACACCTTTGACTGCTTGAAGAGGTGTGAGAATAAGTAGTTAAGGCTGAAGTGAAAAATATGTTTTAATTTGGTTTCTAAAAAAAATTTAAGATTTCAGCTTTCTTAAAAACATAATATCTGAAAGAAACACGTTAGTGATAGATTCCTTACCTTAGAATATCACCAGGCGTCAGACTGGATCCGGAAAGTTTTCGTCAGCAGTACCCCTGCTCGTCGGAAGGTGGCGTCGTGCGGCTCCGCGTCCATCGTTGGCATCGTGGTCGCCGAGATGACGTCGCGGCAACTACTTAGACGCCGCCCTCTCGCGCTGAAGTCAGTTCTTTCTTTTTCCGCGCCAGCAAGCGCAGATCCGGAGAGAGCGGTACCCCCAGTCATTTTTTGACTGAGTTTTTTCGAGGCTTTTTGTCTCTATTTTTCGAGTTGATCGACTCCTGGTGCAGTAGGGATGCCCGGCTTCAAGTCCTGCGGGAACTGTCATCGCGTGATGTCGGTGACGGACCCGCACCGCGTGTGTCTTTACTGCCTGGGGCGCGACCACGGCCGCAAGTCGTGCCCCAACTGCCGGGCCATGGCGCCGAAGACTTTGCGGGAGCGGTCCCGAAAAATGCTTGAAGTTCTGCAGTCGGCTCCGCGCCGCTCAAGGTCCTGGTCCCGTGGGAGGTCGAGGGACCGGTCGCGGAGCCATCACCATCGTTCTTCGGGATCTAAGTCTTCGTACTCGGGGTCAGGTAAGATGAAGCGTCCCAAGAAGTCGAAGAAGCGCCATCGCTCTCCCACTTCCCCTCGTCTGTCGCGCGACGCGGCTGAGGGTGCGGGTGGTGCCTCCCCCGCAAATCTACGCAGTCGCTGTCGGCAAACCCGCCTTTCCTAGGTCCGTCGGCGATTCCGGCCCAGCTGCAGGAATTTCTGTCAGCCATGGCTCGCCTCTTTGGGCCGTCGGGCCCCGCCGGTGTGCCTTCGGGCCCTGCGGGTCCCACTGGGGGTCCTTGTTCTTTACTGCCGGTGGGTCCGGCCCCGGAATCGCTGTCGGCTCAGGCCCCGGCGCCGCAGGACCCCCATGGATCCAGGCCTGGATCCCGGTCAACGCCGGTTGACCTTGTGACACCTCCACCGACGTCGACCCCTCCGGCACCACTTCCAACGTCGCCCGTCCCACCGGACAACGTCGTCCCTGGTTTCAGCCCCGAAGTGGACACGGCGCTGGAACGGCATCGCACGATTCCGATTCCGACGCCTATGGGAACTTTCTATCCCTATGTCCATCCTCCTTATTTTCGGCCTGTTCATCAGCCTTCGGAGGAAGGGGAGGACTGGGAGGGGTCTGAGGACCCTCTCACAGTGCAATGTGAGTTAGATCCGGACTGGGCAGAGGAGCTGGGGGATGCCAGTGGTCTTGACACCTCTCCTGACCTTGGCATGCTCACTCCTCCTACCGTGGCTACGGAGGAGGGTGCAAGTTACGTAGTGGTGTTGCATAGGGCGGCCGAGGCCCTCCACCTCCCTACAGTGGCTGTCAGGACTAACCTCCTGACAGAAGTGCTTCAGCCGGCGGCTACCTCTGCGGAGCCACTGCTGCCTTTTAATGATGCACTTTCCGACGTTCTTTTGGGCACTTGGTCCAGGCCCACCACAGGGGCCCCTGTGGATAGGAACGTGGCCTGACGCCATCGCCCGGCCCCGGGCGACCCCCTTTTCCTCTCCCAACACCCCACCCCTGAGAGCTTGGTTGTCCAAGCCTCTGCGTCCCCAAGCGCATTCCCTACCGCACCTCGGGACAGGGAATCAAAGAAACTGGAGCAATTTGGAAAGAAAATTTTTTCTTCCGCCAGTTCATTGCTGCGGGCTGTGAACACCGCATGCCTCTTGGGCCGTTATTCCCACTCTGTGTGGGATACGGTGGAGCAAGTGCTGCCTCAGTGTCCGGAGGAGGCCCGGACAGTGCTCTCTCAGGCTATTGCTGAAGGGAGAGATGCAGCGAAGTTCACGATTCGATGTGGCCTTGACACCGCCGACTCGCTGGGCAGGGCGATTTCCACGACAGTGGCGCTTCATCGCCACGCCTGGCTCAGGACTACTGATTTCTCTGGGGATGTCCAGAACACCCTGATGGACATGCCCTTTGATGGCATTTGCCTTTTTGGCACCAAAGCAGATAGTGCATTGGAGCGCTTTAAGGACTCGCGGGCTACGGCCAAGTCCCTTGGCCTGTCCGCCACGCGCCCTCCTCCGCCTTCTGCTTTTCGCTCCTTTCGTGGCCACGGAAGGGGCGCCCCGACACGTTCGTTTCAGAGCCACAGGCCTGTGCAGCAACAGTCTCAGCGCGGACGTGGGACCCGCCGAGGCGGGTGAGGGGGCCAGCGGGCGGCTCAGTCCACCTCCACCCCGGCCACCACTGCCTCCAAACCTTCCTAGTCCGAGTTTTCAGGCCCATCAAACGCTAGTGGGCGGCAGGATTCGCCATCACCTCCCCCACTGGCGCACCATCACTTCGGACAGGTGGGTTTTACAAATAGTCCGAAGGGGCTACTCACTCCCCTTTGAGACTGCCCCTCCAGCCATGCCACCCCAGTACCACCGCATGTCGGGGGATCACATGGCACTTCTTCAATAGAAAGTTGCGGCCCTCTTGGCCAAGGGGGCCATCGAGCGCGTTCCTGCGCCAGAAGTAGGGACGTGGTTGTTATTCCCACTACTTTCTGGTGCCCAAGAAGGACAAGGGCCTGCGTCCTATCTTGGACCTCAGGGACATCAATCGCTTCCTCCGGAAGGAGAAGTTCAAGATGTTAACTCTGGCTCAGGTCCTATCTGCCCTCGACCCTGGAGACTGGATGGTAGCGTTGGACCTGCAGGACGCATATTTCCACATTCCCGTCCTGCCGGCCCACCGCCGCTACCTGCGGTTTACGGTAGGCCACGAGCACTTTCAGTTTACCGTGCTCCCCTTTGTCCTTACCAGCGCCCCTCGGGTGTTCACCAAAGTGATGGCGGTGGTCGCAGCTCATCTGCGCAGATCAGGGGTTCCAGTCTTCCCCTATCTCGACGACTGGCTGTTGAAGGCGGGCTCGCCCCGGACAGTCGGCTCCCACCTCCAGACTACGGCCGACCTCCTGCATTTGCTGGGGTTCTCCATCAATGTGCCGAAGTCGCACCTGATTCCCTCTCAGAAGCTCCTCTTCATCGGAGCGGTTCTGGATACGACGCACTTTCGGGTCTATCCTCCCGAACGGCGAGTCCAGGATGTTCAGGCTCTGATTCCGATCTTTCAGCCTCTATCCTGGGTTTCGGTCAGGATGACCCTGAGGCTGCTGGGCCTCATGGCCTCCTGCATCCTGCTGGTCACTCATGCCAGATGGCATATGCGGGCTCTGCAGTGGGACCTGAAGTTCCAGTGGGCACAGCATCAGGGGAACCTGTCCAATTACGTCCAGATCTCAGAGGGCACTGCACAACAGCTGCAGTGGTGGCTCATGAACCGGCATTGGGTCAATGGCAGATCCCTCTCCCTTCCCCAACCGGAGCACACAGTGGTGACGGATGTGTCCCTCCTGGGATGGGGCGGCCACATGGGAGAGGCGGAGATCAGAGGCCTCTGGTCTCCGGCGGAGTCCAGGCTCCATATCAACCTTCTGGAGCTTCGGGCGATCTGACTTGCACTGAAGGCATTCCTTCCCTCTGTCAAGGGGAGAGTAGTGCAGGTGTTCACAGACAACACCACCGCCATGTGGTACTGCAACAAACAAGGCGGGGTTTGGTCGTGGACTCTATGTCAGGAGGCTCTGCGCCTCTGGACATGGCTAGAACATCAGGGCATTTCCCTGGTGGTTCAACACCTGGCAGGTTCACTGAACGCCAGGGCGGACGAACTCAGCCACAGGTGCATGATGGATCACGAATGGCGTCTTCACTTGGACGTGGCGCAAGGTCTCTTTCAACAGTGGGGAGAACCTTGGTTAGATCTATTCGCCACCGAAGAGAACGCGCAATGTCAGCAATTCTGTGTGTTGGAATTTCCAAGGCGGCACTCGCTCGGCGACGCTTTTCGTCGCGAGTGGAGTTGCGGTCTATTGTACGCCTTTCTGCCTATACCACTTCTGCCCAGAGTGCTGCAGAAGATCCGGCGCAACCAGGCCCAAGTCATTCTTGTGGCTCCGGACTGGGCTCGAAGAGTTTGGTATCCCGAGCTACTCAGTATGAACATCGATCCCCCGATCCGACTGCCTCTTCGGGAGGATCTTCTGTCGCAGCAGCAGGGGACGGTCCTCCACCCGAACCTGTCCAGTCTCCACCTCTTTGCGTGGAGATTCAGCGGCGGCAGTTTATTCCTTTCGACTTGCCTCCTGAAGTCTGTGATGTCATTCTGGCAGCCAGGCGTCCCTCCGCTAAGTTGGTATACGCCTGCAGGTGGAACAAGTTTGTGGCATGGTGCACAGCAAAGGCTGTGGATCCCCTTTCTGCCCCTCTTTCTGAGGTCCTACTGTTCCTTCTTTCCTTGGCCCAGCAGGGCTCTGCTCTGGGCACTATCAAGGGCTACCTTTCTGCTATTTCGGCCTTTCTCAGGCTCCCTGATCAGCCCTCTCTTTTCAAGTCTCCTGTTGTTAACAGATTCCTCAAATGCATTACTCACCTTTTCCCTCCTATTCCCTTCGTAATGCCACAGTGGGACTTGAACCTGGTACTCACATACTTAATGTGCGCTCCCTTTGAGCCTCTTCACAACTGTCCTCTTCGTTTGTTAACTCTGAAGACTGCTTTCCTGGTTGCCATCACCTCTGCTAGGAGAGTGAGTGAGTGAGCTCCAGGCTCTTTCTTGCAAACCCCCCTTTCTGTCTGTCCATCCGGACAAGGTTGTCCTCAGGACACGTCCATCCTTTCTGCCAAAGGTTGTCACTGCCTTTCACATCGGGCAGACCATCACTTTGCCCTTCTTTCCGCCTCTGCATCCTTCCAGAGAGGAAGAGAGGCTCCACCGTCTGGACCCAAAACGTGCGCTCTCTTTTTATCTGAGTCGCACACAACAGTTCCGGGTGGATGACAAGCTCTTTGTTGGCTACGTTGGCGCCAAAAAAGGTCGGGCCGTACACAAGCGGACTATCTCCAGATGGGTCGTCTTGTGTATTAAAGCCTGTTATTCTCTGGTAAAGAAGGAGCCTCCGGTGGGGCTGCGCGCCCATTCCACCAGGGCGATGGCTCCCACTATGGCATTGGGACGTGGTGTCCCCTTACAAGACATCTGTCAGGCAGCTACGTGGGCCTCGTTTCCCACTTTTACTAAGCACTACTGCCTAGACAGCCAAGTCCGGAGAGACGGCTTCTTTGGCCGTTCTGTTCTCCGGGACTTCTTGGTGTGATCTTGGTTCGCAGACCCACCACCGGGGTTGGTATTGCTGGGGTATCTATTCTAAGGTAAGGAATCTATCACTAACGTGTTTCTTTCAGATGAACAAGTTACTTACCTTCAGTAACGATATATCTGTAAGAAACATTAGTTAGTGATAGATTCCTTACCGCCCCACCCATCCTCCCCGTTCTGCGAACTGATTTCTAGGGTTAAGGTCATTCCTTTCAGGGCCCTAGTTTCAATGCACCAGTGGTCAGTATCTTTCATGGCTCTGCGTTCCTGGCCCGGAAAGTCGTGAACAGAACTGACGTCAGCACCAAGGGCGGCGTCTAAGTAGCTGCTGCGACGTCATCTCGCCGACCACGACGCCAACGACGGACGCGTAGCCGCACGACGCCACCTTCCGACGCGCAGGGGTACTGCTGACGAAAACTTTCCAGATCCAGTCTGATGCCTGGGGATATTCTAAGCTAAGGAATCTATCACTAACTAATGTTTCTTACAGATATATCGTTACCGAAGGTAAGTAACTTGTTCTTTAATGACAAACAAAGATCTCTATGTACTATTGATTTATTTTCACAAGTACGCTTTATGCCATGCAAATGTTTTTTCTACCTCCTTCTAAAACAAAGCTTAAAAAGTAGGCTTTTAAACACTGCAGGCTTTACCATAGTGAGCAGCTACTGCAGCCTCAAATAATAACATTACAGCAAACAAATGATGGACGGAATGCTGAACCAATCAAATATTCACCCCCACTCACAGATCTGGGTTAAATCCATCGTTTTTTTGCTCGCCATGCCATTCCAGTTTAGACCCAGCCATATGCAATTCAGTCTTGACCCTGCTCCACATTGGAACAGACCAGTTCGAACTGCCAGGCCAGGTCCTCCCTGGACCGGAAAACAAGCATCCTGGGACTGTTTTCAGGGTATCACCCCTCATCAGCCATGTTAGCTTGAATCCTGTGGTATAGTGAGCATGAGACCCACATCTGGGCATACCCTTCCCACTTATGGTAACTGATTTGCATAAGGCTGGGTCCAAACTGGGGTGATGTGACGAGCAAAATAACGATGGATTAAACCTAGATCTGTAAATGGGGGTGAGTGTTTGAAAAGTTTCAACACTCCGTCCATCATTTTTTTTGGGGATGTTGCTATAGCGCCCTAAGTGGCTAAGGGCATGCCCAGACGTGGGTCCCTTGCTGGCTGCACCACTGAATTCAGGCTAGTCTGGCTGATGAGGGGTGATACCCCAAAACCGGTCCCAGGGTGCTTGTTTCCGATCTAGGGAGGACCTGGCCTGGCAGTCTGCGCTGGACTGTTCCCATGGGGAGCAGGGTCAAGACTGATTTGCATATGGCTGGGTCCAAACTGGGGTGACGTAGCAAGCAAAATAACGATGGATTAAACCCAGATTTGTGACTGGGGGTGAGTGTTTGAAAAGTTTCAATGCAAAAAAAGCTTTGAAAATACAAGTGTAGCCACAGTTCTATACTAATAAAATAAATGACTTATAAAAAAAAAAATTGAATCATGTACAAAGAAATTTAAACACAATTCTGCATTTCAAGGATAGCTGATGAAAGATTTACTAGAATACAACAGAGACCTATGCTGTTATAAAAAAATGTTTTAACAATTGGATGTATGCATGAGTTCATTGTGGAGTGGATGGTTGCGAGTGAGAGTATGAGGTATGTCATTTTACGCATTTCTAGTTTGCTTGCATTGGAACCTATATGAAAAACTTGTATCTGAAAGAGACACGTTAGTGACAGATTCCTTACCTTAGAATATCCCCAGGCGTCAGGCTGGATCCGGAAAGTTTTTGCGTAGCAGTACCCTCCTGAGATGGCTCCAACGCATCCAGAACGCCTCTGCACGCCTGATCCTCGACATCCCTCGCCACAGCCACATCACCCCACCTGAGAGACCTGCAATGGCTCCCGGTCAACAAGAGGGTAACCTTCAAACTCCTCACCCACGCACACAAGGCACTCCACAACACCGGACCAACGTACCGCAACAGACGACTCAGCTTCTACACCCCCACCCGCCAGCTCCGCTCCGCCTACCTCGCCCTCGCCACTGTCCCCCGCTTCTGAAGAGCGACCTCCGGTGGCAGATCGTTCTCCCACCTCGCCGCCAAGACCTGGAGCACCCTCCCCATCCGCCTACGGCAGACCCAAGACCTGCTGACCTTCAGAAAACTCCTCAAGACCTGGCTTTTCGAGCAGTAGCATCATTCCCCACCCCAGCGCCTTGAGACCCTCACGGGTGAGTAGTGCGCTTTACAAATGATATGATTGATTGATTGATTGATTGATTGATTGGACAGCCAAGTCCGGAGGGATGGCTATTTTGCCCATTCTGTCCTCCAGGACTTTCTGGTGTGAACTTGGATCTGAAAGAGACACGTTAGTGACAGATTCCTTACCTTAGAATATCCCCAGGCGTCAGGCTGGATCCGGAAAGTTTTTGCGTAGCAGTACCCTTGCGCGTCGGTAGGCGGCGTCGTGCGGCTCCGCGTCCGTCGTCGGCGTCGTGATCGCCGGGATGACGTCGCGGGCAGTACTAGACGCCGCCCTGCGCGCTGACGTAAGTTCTTCTTTCCGCGCCAGCAGGCGCAGATCCGGGAAGAGCAGTGCCCTAGTCATTTTTTGACTAACTTTTTTGGTGAATTTTTTTCACTGTTTTTTTCTTTGAATCGACTTCAAGGTGTCGTAGGGATGCCCGGATTTAAACGTTGCGGCGCCTGTGCTCGGATGATGTCCATCACAGACCCGCATCGGGAGTGTCTCTTCTGCCTCGGCCGAGGCCACGACACGGAGTCTTGTTCCGACTGCCGGGCCCTCAACCCGAAGGCTTTGCAGAGCGGTCTCGAAAGCTCCTCGAGGCCCGGCATTCGGCTCCAGCGAAGCCCCGGTCGCGTGAGAGGTCCAGGGGTCGATCGCGGACTCCTCACCGGTCGTCGGCATCGAAGTCTTCTTCGTCCGGTAAGTCCAAACACAAAAAGTCCAAAAGCATCGTCGCTCTAGGACTTCGCCTCGCCGGTCTCGCGACTCGGCTGAGGCCCCTCCCGGCACCGTCCCCGCCCATGCGGCCCCGGACATGCCTGTGGAGTCGCCCCCGCAATACCCGTCCTTCCCGGGTTCGGGGCGGATCCGGCCCAAATACAGAGTATTCCTGTCGGCCATGGCCCGCCTCTTCGGGCCTCAAGGTCCCTCCGGTGCGCCTTCGGGCCCGCGGGCCCTGATGGGGTTGCTCCGGGCGTCGCCCGTGCCTCCAGCCTCGATCCCGGCTCCGGCCCCGGCCCTCGATCCCGGCTCCACAACCCCCATCGACGCCGGTCGACCTAACGACACCTCCGCCGGCGCCGATGTCTCCGGTGCCGTTCTCGACGCCGCCCTGGGCTCCGGGCGTCGTCGTCCCCCAGTTCCTTCCGGCTCCGGACATGGACCCGGACCGACGTCGCTCGACGTCGGTTCCGGCGCCCATGGGACCCTGGGTCCCAAATGTCCCTCCTCCTCCTTATTTTGAACCAGAGGAGGACCAGGAGGACTGGGAGGGTCTGATGACCCTCTGACACAGCAGTGTCAGTACGATGAGGACTGGACAGAGGGTCTAGGGAGGCCAGTGGTCTGGATACTTCCCCTGACACTGGCATGCTGTCTCCTCCCGTGGCTACGGAGGAGGGAGCCAATTTTGGTACGGTGTTGCGTGGGGCAGCTGGGGCCGCACGTCTCCAACTCCCTACTTTGACGGTCAAGCCTAATCTCTTGACAGAGGTGCTTCAGCCGGCAGCCTCCTCTGCGGAGACTGTGCTGCCGTTTAACGACGCCCTCACTGACGTTCTTTGGGCGCCTGGTCCAAGCCCAACACAGGGGCTCCTGTGGATAGGAACGTGTCCCGACGCCATCGCCCAGCTCCGGGCGACCCCCTGTTTCTCTCTGTCCACCCCACTCCTGAGAGCTTGGTTGTCTAAACCTCCGCTTCCCAAACCGCCTTCCCTACCGCTCCTCCGGATAGGGAATCCAAACGCCTGGATCAATTTGGGAAGAAGGGTTTTTCTTCCTCCAGTGCTGGCTTGCGGTCCGTCAACACCGCTTGTCTTTTGGGCCGATATACCCACTCCTTGTGGGATTCGGTGGCGACTGTTTTGCCCCAGTGTTCTGAGGAGGTCCAGACACTGCTTTCCCGCGCCATTGCGGAAGGAAGGGATGCGGCTAAATACACTATACGTTGTGGCCTTCACACCGCCGACTCGCTGGGCAGGTCTATTGCAACGACGGTGGCGCTCCGACGCCACGCCTGGCTGAGAACCACTGGTTTTTCAGGGGATGTCCAGAATACTCTCATGGACATGCCCTTTGATGGAGTCGGTCTTTTTGGGTCCAAAGCCTTTCTGCTACACGCCCTCCGCTGACTTCTGCTTTTCGCCCCTATCGTGGCCACGGAAGGGGCGCCCCGTCACGTCAGCAGCCCAGCCACCGGCCCGCGCAGCAGGCGTCTCCAGCGTGGCCGAGGACGTGGATTCCGCCGTGGCGGATCGGGCAACCAGCGTGCGGGTCAGGCCACCACCTCCAACCCGTCCGCGGCCTCCAAGCCCTCCTAGTCCTTCCTTTCAGGTGCACGGCACGCCAGTAGGGGGCAGGGTCCGCCATCACCTTCCCCACTGGCATACCATCACCTCGGACAGGTGGGTCTTGGACATTGTCCGAAGGGGCTACTCCCTCCCCTTCGAGACCACCCCCCCAGCCATGCCACCTCAATTCCGCCGCATGTCAGGGGATCACTTGGTGCTTCTACAGAAGGAAGTCACGGCCCTCTTGACCAAGAGGGCCATCGAGCGTGTTCCGACCCCAGAACTAGGCGTGGTTGCTACTCCCACTACTTTCTGGTGCCCAAAAAGGACAAGGAGGACATGCGTCCTATCTTGGACCTCCGGAACGTCAATCGCTTCCTCCGGAAGGAGAAGTTCAAGATGCTCACCCTAGCTCAGGTCTTGACTGCCCTCGACCCTGGAGACTGGTTGGTAGCGTTGGACTTGCAGGACGCCTATTTCCACATCCCCGTCCTGCCGGCCCACCGGCGTTACCTTCGGTTCACGGTAGGCCCCGAGCATTTTCAGTTCACCGTGCTCCCCTTGGCCTTACCAGTGCCCTCGGGTGTTCACGAAAGTGATGGCGGTGGTCGCAGCTCATCTGCGCCGGGCAGGGTTTCAGTCTTCCCCTACCTCGACGACTGGCTGCTGAAGGCGGGCTCGTCCCAGGCAGTCGTCTCCACCTCCAGACTACAGCCGAACTCCTGCACTCGCTGGGGTTCTCCATCAATGTGCCGAAGTTGCATCTGATTCCTTCTCCACAGCTCCTTTTCATCGGAGCAGTTCTGGACACGACGCAGTTTCGGGCCTATCCTCCCGAACGGCGAGTCCGGGATATTCAGGCTATGATTCCGATCTTTCGGCCTTTATCCTGGGTTTCGGTACGGATGACCCTGAGGCTGCTGGGCCTCATGGCCTCCTGCATCCTGCTGGTCAATCATGCCAGATGGCATATGCGGGCTCTGCAGTGGGACCTGAAGTTCCAGTGGGCGCAGCACCAGGGCAACCTGTCCGATCACGTCCAGATCTCGGAGGGGACTGCAAAACAGTTGCAGTGGTGGCTCTTGAACCGGCAATGGGTCATGGGCAGATCCCTCTCCCTTCCCCAGCCAGAGCATACAGTTGTGACGGACGCGTCCCTTCTGGGATGGGGCGGTCACATGGGCGAGGCGGAGATCAGAGGCCTCTGGTCTCCGGCGGAGTCCCGGCTCCATATCAACCTTCTGGAGCTCCGGGCGATCCGACTTGCACTCAAGGCATTCCTTCCCTCTGTCAAAGGGAAGGTAGTGCAGGTGTTCACAGACAACACCACCGCCATGTGGTACTGCAACAAACAGGGCGGGGTGGGGTCTTGGACCCTTTGTCAGGAGGCTCTGCGCCTCTGGACATGGCTGGAACATCAGGGCATGTTCCTGATGGTTCAACACCTGGCAGGTTCCCTGAACACCAGAGGCGGACGAACTCAGCCGCAGGTGCATGATGGATCACGAATGGCGTCTTCACTCGGAAGTGGCGCAAGGACTCTTTCTACAATGGGGAGAGCCTTGGTTAGATCTATTCGCCACCGAAGAGAACGCGCAATGTCATCAGTTCTGCGCGTTGGAATTTCCAAGGCGGCACTCGCTCGGCGACGCTTTTCGTCGCGAGTGGAGTTGCGGTCTGTTGTACGCCTTTCCGCCTATACCACTTCTACCCAGAGTGTTGAAGAAGATTCGGCACGACCGGGCCCAAGTCATTCTTGTGGCTCCGGACTGGGCTCGAAGAGTTTGGTATCCCGAGCTACTCAATATGAGCGTAGATCCCCCGATCCGTCTGCCTCTTCGGGAGGATCTTCTGTCGCAGCAGCAGGGGACGGTCCTCCACCCGAACCTGTCCAGTCTACACCTGCTTGCGTGGAGATTGAGCGGCGGCAGTTGATTCCTTTCGACTTGCCTCCCGAAGTTTGTGATGTGATTCTGGCAGCCCGGCGTCCCTCCACTAAGGTGGTATACGCCTGCAGGTGGAACAAATTTGTGGCATGGTGCACAGCAAAGGCTGTGAATCCCCTTTCTGCCCCTCTTTCTGAGGTCCTTCTGTTCCTTCTCTCTCTGGCCCAACAGGGTTCTGCCCTGGGTACCATCAAGGGTTATCTTTGTGCTATCTCGGCCTTCCTCAGGCTCCCTGATCAGCCCTCCCTTTTTCAAGTCCCCTGTTGTTAACAGGTTCTTAAAGAGGCATTACTCACCTCTTCCCTCCTGTTCCGTTTGTGATGCCTCAGTGGGACTTGAACTTGGTTCTTACCTTTTTAATGTGCGCTTTCTTTGAGCCTCTGCATAACTGTCCTCTTCGTCTTCTGACTCTGAAGACAGCCTTTCTGGTGGCCATCACCTCCGCTCGGCGGGTGAGTGAGCTCCAGGCTCTATCTTGCAAACCTCCCTTTCTGTCTGTTCATCCAGACAAGGTTGTTCTTCGGACGCGTCCGTCCTTCTTGCCAAAGGTGGTTACTGCTTTCCACATTGGGCAGACCATCACTTTGCCCACCTTCTTTCCGCCTCCGCATCCTTCCAGAGAGGAAGAGAGGCTCCACCGTCTGGACCCAAAACATGCGCTCTCCTTCTATATCGACCGCACAAAACTCTTCCCGGGTGGATGACCAGCTCTTTGTTGGCTACGTGGGCGCCAAAAAGGTCGGGCGGTGCACAAGAGGACCATCTCCCGCTGGGTTACCTTGTGCTTCAAGACCTGCTATTCTTTGGCTAAGAAGGAGCCTCCTGTTGGGCTGCGTGCCCATTCCACCAGGGCAACGGCTGCTACCACGGCCTTGGGCCGCGGTGTTCCGCTGCCGGTTATCTGTCAGGCAGCTACGTGGGCCTCGCTGCACACGTTTACAAAGCATTACTGCCTTGACAGTCAGGTCCGGAGGGACGGCTTCTTTGGCCGTTCTGTCCTCCAGGACTTCCTTGTCTGATCTTTGTTCGCAGACCCACCACCGGGGTTGGTATTGCTGGGGTATCTATTCTAAGGTAAGGAATCTGTCACTAACGTGTCTCTTTCAGATGCACAAGTTACTAACTTGTGTAACGATATATCTGTAAGAGACAGTAGTTAGTGACAGATTCCTTACCGCCCCACCCATCCTCCCCGTTCTGCGAACTGATTTCTAGGGTTAAGGACATCCCTTTCAGGGCCCTAGTATTTTTCAGACACCTATGTCAGCTTCTTGCATGGCTCTGCGTTCCTGGCGCGGAAAGTCGTGTACAGAACTGACGTCAGCGCGCAGGGGCGGCGCCTAAGTACTGCCCGCGACGTCATCCCGGCGATCACGACGCCGACGACGGACGCGGAGCCGCACGACGCCGCCTACCGACGCGCAAGGGTACTGCTACGCAAAAACTTTCCGGATCCAGCCTGACGCCTGGGGATATTCTAAGGTAAGGAATCTGTCACTAACTACTGTCTCTTACAGATATATCGTTACACAAGTTAGTAACTTGTGCTTTAAGCTGAATTATGAGTGACATTTTAGCAACTAAGAGTGACACTTTCCCATGAGAAAAATCAAGCAATTAGAACAAGTGAAACGTATTAATTAAACCAATTAGAGCAATGAGAAACTTTAAGAACATTTTTTAAACTGCTACAAAGCACCAGAAATGGAAGGGAACTAAGGAAGCAAAGAGGTGGCAAGGGGCTTGCTGAGTGGGAATGAAGCATTCGACCTCCCTGGTGTAAAGACTGAGCAACATGGATAATGCACGACGGAGAGTGCCTGCTTCTAAGCACTAACATCGGACACAAAAAAACAGACCAAAGTCTGGGAAGTGTAAAGCGACTGGAAATACTTGCTTTTAAAGATATATTTCTTTCAACTCTATTTATCCAATTGGTGGGACTTCGAGAGGTGCGCAAATGGGGCACTCCTCGTCATAAAACATGATATAAATCAAGGATTAGTGGTAAATCTGCTGCGCTCGTGCATGAGAATAACAGCATACTTTTAAAATACATTTTGTAACATGCCTCGGGTGCGAATACCCAATTGGGACACTTCTTGTTAAAAAACACGTTCGCAGTAACAGATTAGGGTTGGCAAATATGTTGCGCTCCGGATTGGAAATCACAAGGAAATAAACAGCACTGTAAAATGCAGACGTTGTGCACTTCAATGACCACCGCACCGTAAGTCGGCACTACACTGAGGATCAAGGTGTCTGAGTACGTGCAGCTGTGTGACAAGACAACACACGACACAAGGTTACTAGGCCGTAACAACACACTAGTCAGTGGCAGCAGGCTGCCTCAGTGACCAAAGAATTAAAGAGTAGACGACGTAGTACTACTTACTGTTTCTGTGAACTTCAACTTCTGTACTACTAGTCTCAGACAGTCGAGTCCAGTGACTGTAGCCTGCAGCTGGCAGCTGGCACTCCACTGGCTGTGGCAGGCACTGTCCTGTCTCTCTGAGCGCCGGGGGTCGGGTGACGGTCCGCGGCAGTGAGCCCAGAGCCGCACGGGGGTCGGCGGCCACACAGCACTGCATGCAGCAGTGAGAGTCTCCCCGCACGCAGCGCCCGATGCAGCCAGGCCTCTCATGCCGCGCTGCCATGATGAATGTGAGACTGAGTCTCACGTCTGACAATGCCGTCCCCGGTCCCGGCCGTCGGTGGTGCAACGCCAGCCCGGCCGGGTAATTATACCGCGCTGCGCACTCAGCAGGCAGCGCCTGACTTAGACGCTCTAAGACTGTTGTCACACAGTCTGGCCCTGGGGCGGCCGTCAGCGACAGGACGTCGACACCAGCAGCAGCACAACTCCAGTCGGTCGAGTCCCCGCCGCCGAGTCGAGACCGCGACCTCACTTCCTGCTTCCTGTAACTGTTACAGGACGATAACTGGCGCCACAGCCAGTAACGCACGACTCTGAGGGCTGCAGGCCATGCCCGGGTCTCGGTAATTGGGCAGGAGGTGAGTCAGTGACTCACTGTGTGGTCAGTGCCGCGAGCGGGAATTTTCAATGCAGGCAGAGCCAGCAGCCTGCCTGGCAGATTGTAACATTGTAGCAAGCAAACTGCACTCTCAGTCTCACCCAGAGCACGATCATGTCAATTACAGTAACTGTCTCCTGAGTCCTGCTCCGCGCGCGCGCGCGCTAGCACCCTGTTGTTACGGTAGCCAGTTTCAGCGCTGTCAGCAGAGTGCAGTCTCAGTGGGCAAAATGCGTGACAATGCATTTCAGTGCGGTGATGCGGAACACCACACTGAAATGCGTTAGAGTCACGCCTGATGCGTGATACTTGGCAGGACTGTATGTGCCTTCTGGACAGAAGTTCTAAATCCGACCTAAGCTCTAGTGTTTATCCTATCATATTATGGGTTCCTTGATGTTTATTCACTACCGTAACTCAACTGAGATATGGACATAACATGATTGCCACAATATCTTGCTTGCATTATATGTCCATATGTCTTCCTCTGTATACCATACTACCAATGACGTAACAAAGGCGCCCGCAGTACGTGGGCCCGCCCCAAACTCCAGGGAGCTCCCTCAGCACAGTACCCTGGCCAGAGAGCTCCTAAGTGAGTCTGGAGGGGGGCTCTCCATGTACTTTGCAGGGAGCCCCCTCAAGTTTCATTACGCCACTACATACTACCTGTCACTTACTATGCCACTATATTGCATAAATGGAAAAACTTCAATAAACAGATTCAAACAAAAAAAATCATGAAGTTCCAGCTAAATGGCCATCTTTTGATCTTCAAAGCCCTTTTGCAGCAAGGCTGTAAAGAACTAGACACTGTCTAGAGGTGCATCACCTTCTGTATCTAGCAGTGCTACAAGCTAGCGGGAAATATGCTTCCAAGGTTAGTCCTTCAATAAGGCAGCTAATAAAGCTCTCTTGTGGGGCATACCCAGAAAATGCGTCTGCTAGGCATTTTTTTTTGCCAAGAGTTACTGTTTTGATGAACAAGAGAGACCTCGATCAGAATTCGGATGAACCTGTATCCTAATATTGTGCTCCGGAAATGGGTAGTCTACTTCACAAGTGCTTGTGGGTGAGTAAAGACTGTAATTGAGAGAACGACAATTGTAAATACGTGTTTCTGAGCGCTCTTTTTCACATAAAACCAAACAGTTCGAAAAAATAAAACGGGCAATAGAAATATATTGCTCAAAGTATTGTTTGTTTGTTGTCAAAAGTTTTGGTCAAAGGTATTTTTTATTTTTTTTAATACAGATTATGTTATGTTCAAAGTCTCACTGGCCACAAAAGTCCTGTAACAGCTGCGTCAGTCAGTGAAACAACAGGAGACATTGCAACTGTTTGTGACTCGGGTGAGTATCTCATAACGAAACAACTTTATTTCTAGCAGCTGAACGCAAACACATTTCCAAATTAAGCATTCTGTGGATGGTACACCATATCACGGTTGCTCAAGTACTTCCTGTACTAAATAACTAGTCAGTAAGCTGGTGACTGAATAACAAAATATCAGAGTTTATCAAATTTCTAACCCACTTTGTTTTCAATTGGTGATCCATCAGAACTGCAAGCACTGTCTTTGATCATGTCTTCAGACCTTTACAAAGAATTGCTTTCAGAACTCAAGATGAGACTGCGCTTGTGTTGTTTTACTTCGCAAAATCTTTTTTATATTATTGTTTTGTTTTTGTTTTTTTAGCTCTGCTGCTGTGTGGCTTCTTATAAGTGTTTGGTCATTTTGGGGGATTTCACAGTGCATCTGAAATATTTGAACAATTTGTTTGGCCCCCATAGAACAGAGCTAGTATTAATAACAAGCTTAGGGGTGTCAATTGGCATTCCTTCAGTAACCAAAACCAAATTCTATATTTTCAAGAAACCTAAACTACTAAATCTGATAGAGACATCTAGCCGCAGATTCCTTAACTTAACTTAGAATATCCCCAGGCGTCAGATTGGATCCGGAAAACTTTTTCCCCAGCAGTACCTCTGCGTGCCGGGGGGCGGCGTCCGCCCGGCTCCGTCTTGACGTCGTCTTTGGAAGTGACGTCAATGGAGCCATTAAGTCCCCCCTGGCGTGCTGACGTCAGTTTTCTTCTTTTCTGCGTCCTAGCGCGGATCCGGGAGAAGCGGTTCCTCTGGCCTGTTTTGTTTTCAGACCTTCACAACGCCTTTTCATGTCTGGAACAGTGTGCCGATGCCTGCGGACTTCAAGTCGTGTGCGTTCTGTTCGCGGCAGATGTCGGCAAAGGATCCACACAAGATCTGTATGTGGTGCCTGCCGGCAGCTGAAGCTGAAGTCCCTGCGGGAACGACGGATGAAATTGATGTCCGTCCGGTTGTCCCGGTCAGAATTCTCGCGGCGCCAGCCTCCGTCTCCGGCAGAAGGATCCCAACGGCGCTGTTCTTCCTCCCACGCAGAGGTTCCTGTTCGGGACAGGTCCCAGAGTTGTTCCCGTGGACGTCACTCAGGTAAGCATTGGGAAAAATCACGGAGTTCGTCGACCTCGCACAAGCGTGACGTCGGGGCCTGCTGCTCCCGGTTTTCACCGGACTCGGGCCCTCAGGAGTCGGCCCCGCCTACCCACCATTTTCTGGTGATGGGGCGACTCGGACCCAGATAAGGCCTATTCCAGGGCTCTGCAGGCCATCTTTGGATCACCCCCTCTCCCTGGCGCACCTTCGGGCCCCACAGTGGGGGTAGGGACTCAGGTCGGGGGTTCGCCGGCGGGTTCGCCCTCAGTGCCGACCGAGTGCCTTGACTCCGGTTCCGGAGACGCTGCGACATCGGGACACGGCCCTCCTGCTGCATCTTCGCACAGCCCTAAGGGGCTCCCTGCATCGTCGCTGGATGCGGCTGCAGCGCGGAGCTCTACCTTGGTGGAGATTGAGTCGACGCCGGTCTGACGCCGGGCGGATGAGTCCTCTTCGGGGGTCGTCGACATCGATCTGACGCCGGTTCAGTCCTCGGCTCTTGCTCTGCTGGTGGAGGACGTGACCCCAGTGGCTTCTCCACCTCCAGGGTTTTTTTTTCAATGCTCCACGGAGCAGGGGCCCATGGGGCACTGGCCAGCTCATCATTCTGTGCATCTGTCATTTGGTGGACGGATTAGCCTGCAGCCGTCCCCAACGGAAGGCTTGCTGTCTCCACCTCGGATGGCCACGGAGGCTAGCGCAGCATTTGCGAGGGCGGTTCGCAGGGCTGCGGATATCTTGCAGATGCAGCCGCCCTCTGTCTCCCTGCCTTCGGATCCTTTGTTGGATCTTCTCAACCAGGGCATGGTGGACGTGGAGCCCTTGTTGCCTTTTGGTGGGTCATTGTATGATGTCCTTCTGGGGACTTAGGCCAGGCCCTCATCGGGGGACCCCTTGGGTCGTGCTATTGCACATTGCCATCGCCCGGCTCCAGATGACCCTGCCTGTTTGTCCCTCCATCCTAGGGCTCAAGGACTTGTAGTCCAGGCAGCGCTCCCTTCCTCTCCTCCTCCGTTGCTTCCTCCCACTCGGGAGTCTAGGTGGTTGGAGTTGTGTGGCCGCAATGTCTTTGCGTCCACCAGCTCAGGCCTTCGGTCCCTGAACACGACCTGCGTGTTTACTCGGGCTACTTTTGCCCTTTGGGACTCCGTCGAGCAACTCCTTCCCTCTTTGCCAGAGGGTCCTCGTGCAGACCTGGTCCGACTTATTCGGGATGGCCGCGTCATGGTGCAGTTTTCCGTCCGGTCTGCCATGGACACCACTGACTGCTTAGGTCGAGCTATGGCCAGTTCAGTTGCTCTGCGTCGTCATGCGTGGCTACGCGATGGCAGTTTCCCGGAGAATGTTCGGGAGCGACTCAGGGATCTGCCCGTTGATGGGGTTGATCTGTTTGATGAGCATGCCGACTCGGCGGTCCGGCGCCTCCTATCTGGATTTCCATGCCTGTCAGGTTTTTAGTCCTCTTGGTGGACTTGTGTTTTCGTATGCAGTATTGTCACTGCTTTTATGTTTCTGTCTCTGGGTTCAAGACGTTATTTCCCAGACGGGTTGTATGACTGTTCAGCCGTGCTTTTCCTTCCTTTGGTGCAGCTGGGCCAGCTGTTTATACAATTCTTTTTGACCTCTGCCTATGAGCTTGTCTCAAGGGGTGTCCCTTGCTTTTTATAGGGATGTGATGTACCCTATGTGGGGTATTCGTTCGCTATTGTGTAGCTGCTCTTCTTTGCCAGGAAGTTTCGGAGGCTCCCGTGGAGTTCTCTTTGTTCCTTTTCTGTCCCTCTGGAGATTTTTCCTATGGGTTATGCTGTGGGCATCTCGCTTTGCTCCATACTTCCTGCTGTGATGGAACGCCTCCTCTGTTGAGAACCACGGTCTGTCGTGGCCCTCTCCTGGAGCTTCTGTGTTGCTGCCTACGGGTGTTCTGTTGCACTCTCATGCGTCTGTGGATGCAGCCTGCTCCGGTGTATTGTTGGGGTTCTGCCATATCCGGATCGCCCCAGGGGGTTTCACGTCCTCCTGCCTTGCATTTGGCTCATCTTTCCGCCTTCGTTATGCCCCTAGCACCGTTGGCTGTCTTGGGCGTGGGTACGCGTCCCTGTGGGCGCTTTGATCCGTTCCGCTCCAGATCGGTTCTTTCTGAGTTCTGGGCGGGCACCACATGTGGGTTCCCACTGGGTATGTGCACTATCACGGGGGATCTGTGGTATTCCTTGAGCCACTGTCTTGGCTGCATTCTCTTCCTGTGGTGTTGTCTTCTTCCCTGGTCTTGGGAAAGGCTTGGGCGCACCCTGTCTGGGGTTTGCTTATGGGCAGTGGAGTTTTCTCTGTTGCGTTTTAACTTGTGCCCCTTGTTTCCCTCTGCCGGTCCCCAGCCTGGGCTCAAGTTCTTCTGTTCGTTGCCGCACACGGCTCAGGTGTTTCTCCTCCTGGCCTCTGCTGTGGTTTTCAGCGGACGTATTCTGTCTCCGAATGGTCTCTGGCATCATCCTGTGTGTGTGTGTATATATATATATATCTATGTATATATATATATATTCACTGAAAAAACCATAGGTTTCAGGGGCGTTATAGTTAGTTGGACATTTCACTCGTACAAAACCATAGAAATTCCCCCATTATAGTTAGTTCAGCTAACTATAACTCGCGCGCCCGCAATGCACTGCTGATGACGTCACATATTACATCACTCATGACGGTCAGTGACATCACTCATGACATCATCCTTGTGATAGAGTGGCAGACCTCCTCTCACCCTAATATAACCTTTGATACACACACTCAAAAATACAAACTAACATTTTCAAAACAATGGACATACCAATACCAGTTACAACACACCTATTCAGTAATTCCAAGATCTACACACACATCCACTCATTCACCAACAGTCCCTATACAGTCACTCATACATGTACTCACTCATCATATGTACTCATACACCTATACATCCTGTTACACACCACCACTCATCCATAGTTACTCACACACATAGTCACACATGCAAACAAAGTATCAAACATCCATTTACTTGCATATACAGTTATACACACACTACCACACTTCTACAGAAACTTACACATACTTACTCTCTTAAACAATCATTTATAGAAACACCTACTTATTTGTACAGGAACTCGTCCAATCTCTCACTCTCACATATACTCACTTATATACACCAATACTCACATATACTAGTTTAAAACATATGTAGTTACTCATAAAGACACTATTGAGACAGTCATTCACTCACTAACACACCCATACACATACTCATCCCCCTATACAGTCCTGCACACATGCTGTCTTCAACACATACAAACAGTGAGTCACTCATTCATGCATCTATGCACTAAGTAATACCCCCACCGAACCATACAGACACTCAGACACTCATACTGATACTCAAAAAAACAACTAATAACCAATATAGGCACTCATGTAGCTACTCACCAACCCATGCAGCCACTTATACACAAAGTGAGAGACTGATACAGATATTTTCATATTTAAACATTACTCACTAACCCATGTATTCACTAAGATACACTTAGTCAGTTATACAATCAATTTTACAAAAAAAATCATCCATTTAGACACTTATATACCCATTTATTCTTCCATCGACCTTGAGATATACATATATAAAACATATTTAATTTTCAGAAAAACACACATTCACTAAATGATGTCATCAGTGATGTCATTTGAGATGTCATCAGTGATGTCATGAGTGATGTCACTGACCATGTCATGAGTGATGTAATATGTGACGTCATCAGCAGTGCATTGCGGGCGCGCGAGTAATAGTTAGCTGAACTAACTATAACGGGGGAATTTCTATGGTTTTGTACGAGTGAAATGTCCAACTAACTATAACGCCCCTGAAACCTATGGTTTTTTCAGTGAATTTCTAAGGTTTTTTAAATGCTGATTTCTAAGTATAACATGCCTGAAACCTATGGTTTTTTCAGTGAATATATATATATTTATTATACTATGTATACATGTGAAAATGTCTCGGTCCCCTGTTTGCCTCGGTGGCACGGAAAAAATGGGTGGAACTGACATCAGCATGCCGACGAGGTCCTCTTATGGCTCCGATGACATCTTACGGTGTCGCGAGCGGAGCCGTGCTCGTTGACGTGGGAGAGCTAGGAAAGAATTTCCGTGGAATGCTGGTGCAGGGGATATTCACCTAAGTGTTCAGGCTAGTCTTTTGGGAGCAACTGTTTATGTTGCCACTCCAGAAACCGAAACCAGTGATCCGAGGGCAGAGGACCTGCAGATGGCACACGAGGTGGGGTGCCCAGTCGTGTGCACCGGCGGGGCAGCGAAGTGACAAGCACCCCAACCCACAAAAAAGGTAACGAGGGCACTGAATAACACAGGATCTTCGCTTTGTATCTGGCAGGAACAACGAAGTTAAAATGCCCTAGTACCAAAATGTAGAATTAGTGCTACAACGGTCTTCAAGAGGACCTGCGATGCCGCTTCTGCCTCCCGTACCCTGGAGGCGGCACATGGGTGACGCGGTGGGACGCACACTCGTTGACCTCTCATGGCACTGCTCCACACTTCAGGGAGGACGCTTTCCATTAGCTATGTTTTCTGATGACATGTCGCGCCGGCCCCGTCCAACAACAGAACTCCTTTAGATCCAAACAGACTCTTCCACTCTCTCACCGGAAGTGAAGCCAGGCCACGCGGACACTTTCACAATACAACAGCCGGGAATGCACTTTTCGGTAAAAAAACCAAATTCCTTCCTCCTAATTAATCAAATAAACGTCTCACTGAAGAACAGGGGCCAGCTTCGATCGGTAAACAGCCGTTACAATGACTTTTTTACTTTGCGATACCATTACAACGCATGCATTACTACGCATGCGTTGTACATAACGAAGTCATTACTACGCATTTCTTTAGAACGCATGGTCATTTACCACGCATGCCTTTACAACGAATTTTGTTGTAAAGGTATGTATGGTAAATGACCATGCGTTCTAAAAAACATGTAGACGATCCATGTCGTTGTAAGGAAACAGAGGCTGTTCCGTTTCCTCATAGCGACGTGCACCGCCCCTCAGAGATGACGTGAAGCAGGAACCACGAGGAGAGAGGAACCATGAGGAGTGAGAGGTAAGGGGGATTGGGCATGGGGTGGGGGTTTCTTTTCTAGGGTTTAGGGTAGTGCAGTGGTGTTTGGGTGGTGTAGGGGGTCGTGCTGGGGGTAGTGTTTTAGGGTTTAGGGTAGTGCAGTGGTGTTTGGGTAGTGTAGGGGGTCATGCTGGGGTAGTGTTTTAGGGTTTAGGGTAGTGCAGTAGTGTAGGGGGTCGTGCTGGGGGTAGTGTTTTAGGGTTTAGGGTAGTGCAGTGGTGTATGGGTAGTGTAGGGGATCTGAAAGAGACACGTTAGTGACAGATTCCTTACCTTAGAATATCTCCAGGCGTCAGGCTGGATCCGGAAAGTTTTTGCGTAGCAGTACCCTTGCGCGTCGGTAGGCGGCATCGGGCGGCTCCGCGTTTGTCGTCGGCGTCGTGATCGCCGGGATGACGTCGCGGGCAGTACTTAGACGCCGCCCCTGCGCGCTGACGTCAGTTCTTCTTTTTCCGCGCCAGCAAGCGCAGATCCGAGAAGAGCAGTGCCCTAGTCATTTTTTGACTAACTTTTTGGGTGAATTTTTTCACTGGTTTTTTCTTCGAATCGACTTCAAGGTGTCGTAGGGATGCCCGGATTTAAACGTTGCGGCGCCTGTGCTCGGATGATGTCCATCACAGACCCGCATCGGGAGTGTCTCTTCTGCCTCGGCCGAGGCCACGACACGGAGTCTTGTTCCGACTGCCGGGCCCTCAACCCGAAAGCTTTGCGAGAGCCGTCTCGAAAGCTCCTCGAGGCCCGGCATTCGGCTCCGCGGAAGCCCCGGTCGCGTGAGAGGTCCAGGGGTCGA
This sequence comes from Calotriton arnoldi, assembly GCA_963921515.1. Classification (NCBI taxonomy): domain Eukaryota; kingdom Metazoa; phylum Chordata; class Amphibia; order Caudata; family Salamandridae; genus Calotriton; species Calotriton arnoldi. Next base: position 1,463,821 of record CAWUFW010004022.1, read on the forward strand.
TCGCGGAGTCCTCACCGGTCGTCGGCATCGAAGTCTTCTTCGTCCGGTAAGTCCAAACACAAAAAGTCCAAAAAGCATCGTCGCTCTAGGACTTCGCCTCGCCGGTCTCGCGACTCGGCTGAGGCCCCTCCCGGCACCGTCCCCGCCCCCGCGGCCCCGGACATGCCTGTGGAGCCGCCCCCGCAATACCCGTCCTTCCCGGGTACGGGGCGGATCCGGCCCAGATACAGGAATTCCTGTCGGCCATGGCCCGCCTCTTCGGGCCTCCAGGTCCCCTCCGGTGCGCCTTCGGGCCCCGCGGGCCCTGATGGGGTTGCTCCGGCGCCGCCGACGGCTCCGGCCCCGGCGTCGCCCGTGCCTCCAGCCTCGATCCCGGCTCCGGCCCCGGCCTCGATCCCGGCTCCGCAACCCCCATCGACGCCGGTCGACCTAACGACACCTCCGCCGGCGCCGATGTCTCCGGTGCCGTTCTCGACGCCGCCCTGGGCTCCAGGCGGCGTCGTCCCCCAGTTCCTTCCGGCTCCGGACATGGACCCGGAACGACGTCGCTCGACGTCGGTTCCGGCGCCGATGGGACCTTGGGTCCCTAATGTCCCTCCTCCTCCTTATTTTGAACCAGAGGAGGACCAGGAGGACTGGGAGGGGTCTGATGACCCTCTGGCACAACAGTGTCAGTACGATGAGGACTGGACAGAGGGTCTAGGGGAGGCCAGTGGTCTAGATACTTCCCCTGACACTGGCATGCTGTCTCCTCCCGTGGCTACGGAGGAGGGAGCCAATTTTGCAACGGTGTTGCGTAGGGCGGCTGGGGCCTTACATCTCCAACTCCCTACTTTGACAGTCAAGCATAATATCTTGACAGAGGTGCTTCAGCCGGCAGCCTCCTCTGCGGAGACTGTGCTGCCGTTTAACGACGCCTTCACTGACGTTCTTTTGGGCGCCTGGTCCAAGCCCAACACAGGGGCCCCTGTGGATAGAAACGTGTCCCGACGCCATCGCCCAGCTCCGGGCGACCCCCTGTTTCTCTCTGTCCACCCCACTCCTGAGTGCTTGGTTGTCCAAGCCTCCGCTTCCCAAACCGCCTTCCTTACCGCTCCTCCGGATAGGGAATCCAAACGCCTGGATCAATTTGGGAAGAAGGGTTTTTCTTCCTCCAGTGCTGGCTTGCGGTCCGTCAACACCGCTTGTCTTTTGGGCCGATATACCCACTCCTTGTGGGATTCGGTGGCGAATGTTTTGCGCCAGTGTTCTGAGGAGGTCCAGACACTGCTTTCCCGCGCCATTGCGGAAGGAAGGGATGCGGCCAAATACACGATACGATGTGGCCTTGATACCGCCGACTCGCTGGGCAGGTCTATTGCAACGACGGTGGCGCTGAGACGCCACGCCTGGCTGAGAACCACTGGTTTTTCAGGGGATGTCCAGAATACTCTCATGGACATGCCCTTTGATGGAGTCGGTCTTTTTGGGTCCAAAGCAGACCATGCGTTGGAGCGCTTTAAGGACTCACGGGCTACTGCCAAGTCCCTGGGCCTTTCTGCTACACGCCTCCGCTGACTTCTGCTTTTCGCCCCTATCGTGGCCACGGTAGGGGCGCCCCTCACGTCAGCAGCCCAGCCACCGGCCCGCGCAGCAGGCGTCTTCGCGTGGCCGAGGGCGTGGATTCCGCCGTGGCGGATCGGGCAACCAGCGTGCGGGTCGGGCCACCACCTCCAACCCGTCCGCGGCCTCCAAGCCCTCCTAGTCCTTCCTTTCCGGTGCACAGCACGCCAGTAGGGGGCAGGGTCCGCCATCACCTTCCCCACTGGCGTACCATCACCTCGGACAGGTGGGTCTTGGACATTGTCCGAAGGGGCTACTCCCTCCCCTTCGAGACCACCCCCCAGCCATGCCACCTCAATTCCACCGCATGTCAGGGGATCACTTGGTACTTCTACAGAAGGAAGTCACGGCCCTCTTGACCAAGAGGGCCATCGAGCGTGTTCCGACCCCAGAAGTAGGGCGTGGTTGCTACTCCCACTACTTTCTGGTGCCCAAAAGGACAAGGAGGACATGCGTCCTATCTTGGACCTCCGGAACGTCAATCGCTTCCTCCGGAAGGAGAAGTTCAAGATGCTCACCCTAGCTCAGGTCTTGACTGCCCTCGACCCTGGAGACTGGTTGGTAGCGTTGGACTTGCAGGACGCATATTTCCACATCCCCGTCCTGCCGGCCCACCGGCGTTACCTTCGGTTCACGGTAGGCCCCGAGCATTTTCAGTTCACCGTGCTCCCTTTGGCCTTACCAGTGCCCCTCGGGTGTTCACGAAAGTGATGGCGGTGGTCGCAGCTCATCTGCGCCGGGCAGGGGTTTCAGTCTTCCCTACCTCGACGACTGGTTGCTGAAGGCGGGCCTCGCCCCAGGCAGTCGTCTCCCACCTCCAGACTACGGCCGAACTCCTGCACTGGCTGGGGTTCTCCATCAATGTGCCGAAGTCGCATCTGATTCCTTCTCCACAGCTCCTTTTCATCGGAGCAGTTCTGGACACTGACGCAGTTTCGGGCCTATCCTCCCGAACGGCGAGTCCGGGATATTCAGGCTATGATTCCGATCTTTCAGCCTTTATCCTGGGTTTCGGTACGGATGACCCTGAGGCTGCTGGGACTCATGGCCTCCTGCATCCTGCTGGTCAATCATGCCAGATGGCATATCGCGGGCTCTGCAGTGGGACCTGAAGTTCCAGTGGGCGCAGCACCAGGGCAACCTGTCCGATCACGTCCAGATCTCGGAGGGGACTGCAAAACAGTTGCAGTGGTGGCTCTCGAACCGGCAATGGGTCATGGGCAGATCCTCTCCCTTCCCCAGCCAGACCATACAGTTGTGACGGACGCGTCCCTTCTGGGATGGGGGTCACATGGGAGAGGCGGAGATCAGAGGCCTCTGGTCTCCAGGCGGAGTCCCGGCTCCATATCAACCTTCTGGAGCTCCGGGCGATCCGACTTGCACTCAATGCATTCCTTCCCTCTGTCAAAGGGAAGGTAGTGCAGGTGTTCACAGACAACACCACCGCCATGTGGTACTGCAACAAACAGGGCGGGGTGGGGTCTTGGACCCTTTGTCAGGAGGCTCTGCGCCTCTGGACATGGCTGGAACATCAGGGCATGTTCCTGATGGTTCAACACCTGGCAGGTTCCCTGAACGCCAGGGCGGACGAACTCAGCCGCAGGTGCATGATGGATCACGAATGGCGTCTTCACTCGGAAGTGGCGCAAGGACTCTTTCTACAGTGGGGAGAGCCTTGGTTAGATCTATTCGCCACCGAAGAGAACGCACAATGTCATCAGTTCTGCGCGTTGGAATTTCCAAGGCGGCACTCGCTCGGCGACGCTTTTCGTCGCGAGTGGAGTTGCGGTCTGTTGTACGCCTTTCCGCCTATACCGCTTCTACCCAGAGTGTTGAAGAAGATTCGACACGACCGGGCCCAAGTCATTCTTGTGGCTCCGGACTGGGCTCGAAGAGTTTGGTATCCCGAGCTACTCAATATGAGCGTAGATCCCCCGATCCGTCTGCCTCTTCGGGAGGATCTTCTGTCGCAGCAGCAGGGGACGGTCCTCCACCCGAACCTGTCCAGTCTACACCTGCTTGCGTGGAGATTGAGCGGCGGCAGTTGATTCCTTTCGACTTGCCTCCCGAAGTTTGTGATGTGATTCTGGCAGCCAGGCGTCCCTCCACTAAGGTGGTATACGCCTGCAGGTGGAACAAATTTGTGGCATGGTGCACAGCAAAGGCTGTGAATCCCCTTTCTGCCCCTCTTTCTGAGGTCCTTCTGTTCCTTCTCTCTCGGCCCAACAGGGTTCTGCCCTGGGTACCATCAAGGGTTATCTTTGTGCTATCTCGGCCTTCCTCAGGCTCCCTGATCAGCCCTCCCTTTTCAAGTCCCCTGTTGTTAACAGGTTCTTAAAAGGCATTACTCACCTCTTCCCTCCTGTTCCGTTTGTGATGCCTCAGTGGGACTTGAACTTGGTTCTTACCTTTTTAATGTGCGCTCCTTTGAGCCTCTGCATAACTGTCCTCTTCGTCTTCTGACTCTAAAGACAGCCTTTCTGGTGGCCATCACCTCCGCTCGGCGGGTGAGTGAGCTCCAGGCTCTATCTTGCAAACCTCCCTTTCTGTCTGTTCATCCAGACAAGGTTGTTCTTCGGACGCGTCCGTCCTTCTTGCCAAAGGTGGTTACTGCTTTCCATATTGGGCAGACCATCACTTTGCACACCTTCTTTCCGCCTCCGCATCCTTCCAGAGAGGAAGAGAGGCTCCACCGTCTGGACCCAAAACGTGCGCTCTCCTTCTATATTGACCGCACAAAACACTTCCGGGTGGATGACCAGCTCTTTGTTGGCTACGTGGGCGCCAAAAAGGTCGGGCGGTGCACAAGAGGACCATCTCCCGCTGGGTTACCTTGTGCATCAAGACCTGCTATTCTTTGGCTAAGAAGGAGCCTCCTGTTGGGCTGCGTGCCCATTCCACCAGGGCAACGGCTGCTACCACGGCCTTGGGCCGCGGTGTTCCGCTGCCGGTTATCTGTCAGGCAGCTACGTGGGCCTCGCTGCACACGTTTACAAAGCATTACTGCCTTGACAGTCGGGTCCGGAGGGACGGCTTCTTTGGCCGTTCTGTCCTCCAGGACTTCCTTGTCTGATCTTTGTTCGCAGACCCACCACCGGGGTTGGTATTGCTGGGGTATCTATTCTAAGGTAAGGAATCTGTCACTAACGTGTCTCTTTCAGATGCACAAGTTACTAACTTGTGTAACGATATATCTGTAAGAGACAGTAGTTGGTGACAGATTCCTTACCGCCCACCCATCCTCCCCGTTCTGCGAACTGATTTCTAGGGTTAAGGACATCCCTTTCAGGGCCCTAGTATTTTTCAGACACCTATGTCAGCTTCTTGCATGGCTCTGCGTTCCTGGCGCGGAAAGTCGTGTACAGAACTGACGTCAGCGCTCAGGGGCGGCGTCTAAGTACTGCCCGCGACGTCATCCCGGCGATCACGACGCCGACGACGGACGCGGAGCCGCACGCACGCCGCCTACCGACGCGCAAAGGGTACTGCTACGCAAAAACTTTCCGGATCCAGCCTGACGCCTGGGGATATTCTAAGGTAAGGAATCTGTCACCAACTACTGTCTCTTACAGATATATCGTTACACAAGTTAGTAACTTGTGCGTCGTGCTGGGGTAGTGTTTTAGGGTTTAGGAGTAGTGCAGTGGTGTTTGTGTAGTGTAGGGGGTCATGCTGGGGGTAGTGTTTTATGGTTTAGGGTAGTGCAGTGGTGTTTGGGTAGTGTAGGGGTCGTGCTGGGGGTAGATTTAGGGTTTAGGGTAGTGCAGTGGTGTTTGGGTAGTGTAGGGAGTCGTGCTGGGGGTAGAGTTTTAGGGTTTAGGGTAGTGCAGTGGTGTTTGGGTAGTGTAGGGGGTAGTGTTTTAGGCTTTAGGGCAGTGCAGTGGTGTTTGTGTAGTGAAGGGGGTCATGCTGTGGGTAGTGTTTTAGGGTTTAGGGTAGTGCAGTCGTGTTTGTGTAGTGTAGGGGGTCATGTTTTAGGGTATAGAGTAGTGTAGTGGTGTTTGGGTAGTGTAGGGGGTCGTGCTGGGGTAGTGTTTTAGGGTTTAGGGTAGTGCAGTGGTGTTTTGTGTAGTGTGGGAGGTCATGCTGGGGGTATATTTAGGGTTTAGTGTAGTGCAGTGGTGTTTGGGTAGTGTAGTGAGTCGTGCTGGGGGTAGTGTTTTAGGGTTTAGGGTAGTGCAGTGGTGTTTGGGTAGTGTAGGGAGTCGTGCTGGTGGTAGTGTTTTAGGGTTTAGGGTAGTGCAGTTATGTTTGGGTAGTGTAGGGTGTCGTGCTGGGGTAGTGTTTTAGGGTTTAGGGTAGTGCAGTGGTGTTTGGGTAGTGTTTTAGGGTTTAGGGTAGTTCGCCCAACCAGCCACAATATCCGTGGACAAAGGGGATCCTGACTCTTTGGAACGCTCCGTCAATTGAATAATTTGGGTCAAGGGCCCTACCACGTCCAAGACCTATCAATTCCTTTCTTGGGATCCCTCATATACTTGGAGAAAAAGGTACATAGTTTCTCATCAATTTCAGGCGTGTGTGCCACCTTCCCCTTCAGTGAGGGCCTGGGGCATTCTCCCTCATCCTATTCCTGACCTCCCTTTCAAGGGGTTGATGGATTTTCCCCACCACATACTCTGCCACTTTGGCGTCAGGTGTCCACTCTGCCGACCTAGGATGGTAAATTTGGGTAGGCTCGAACATGTCTGAGTGGACCCCGTCCCCAACCGGGGACTGAGAGAGTGGGACTCTGGACGCCAGGGACGCCCGAGTCCTTATCCTCATCGGAGGAGAAATCGTCCTCCGATACACCCTCTCCCTCTAAGGGAAACCCGCCGTCGGGGTCTACAATAGTGGTGACAGTGTCGCAATTTTCTCCGGGCCCCTCCTCCTCGGCAGAGTGCATGTTTAGCGTTCGCGCACTCTTGAGGAAGGTCTCCGTAAGTTTATCAAATCCTTCCAAGTGCCCCGCGTTATGTGCACGGCCCTTTTATTCCCCATCTGGGAGCTACTTGGACCCGCCACCACCAGATCTGGGTCACTGAACACCCCAGGGATGCTTTTCACCAGCTTATCAACCTGATCCCTAAGAGGAGCCAGTGCCTAGAAATAGCCAGAGAGAGGGCTTGGTCCACTGCTGGAGGGAGAATTTGGGGGCCATTCCTCCTCCACTTCCTGGTAGGAGGAGTAAAATGGTCTTCTGGAGAAGACATGATAGCAGAGGGTGTGAGCACAGAACAAATGCCCTTAAAATCCCTAAGACAGCCCCTCGCCGGTGCTCCAACAGCTGGGCTTTCCCAGAAGCTGTTATAAGAATAGACTGAGGCGCAATGCCAATTACCACCACCAGGTGGCGCTGGTCACTAACGTGGCCGTGTGGGGAAATCACTGCGTAGCGGTGTCAAAATTAGGCGAGGGTTGGTCGGGAATAAAGCGGACACTAAAGGAGTGACCGGATTCCCAAACGCGCGTAAAGACCAGCGGGAACGCTCGACGGAGCTGCCTCGCTCGGACCAGACGCGCCTGCCAGGATCTCACCGCACGCAGAGCACACAGCGGGAGAAACTGCGAGGGGGAGAACGCGCTCGGGCAAGAGCCTGCTGCGCAGGGAATATGAAACAATACCAAGGCAATAATGCTAATAACGTGCACAAGAAACCGCTATACAAACAGCAACAACGTCAGATTAAGCCAAGAATGTAAGGAATGCACTTAACTGACGAGCAGTGAAGAAAGAGGAAGCGAAAGGGACGTCACAATATTATATACGATGGACTGTGATGTGATTGGATTATACTTGCCTTGCAGACTACCCCCCTAATGGTTCATGGGTTGTGTAGTCTTTTGTTTAATGATTGTTGTATTACGTTTTCTTTGAACTGCTATGCAAATAAAGTGAGGAAAGATATGCATAATCCTCGCCTCCGTCCTGCCATAGAATTCATTAAACTTTATTTGATCTGATTTAGAAACATAGATCATAAAAGTGTACATAAAAACAGTAAATCCTCTTTTCTAATACAATACAGTGAGTATTAATTAAAACCAGTAGGTAAAAACGGGTGTTACAAAGCCCGGTTCAGAGCAACTTCAGGTTAACAGAATCGTAAAGTTCAATGTTTCGCAAGATCAATCTCATGTACTTCGTTCAAAATACGCAATAAGGGGTCCAAGTAAGATGTAACGCTCCAATACCTGACCAGTTTGCACTATATAAAACTGCAGAAAAACTAAAAATAAAAAGTGTTTTGCACACTTCTGTCATTGGGCTATATGTGGGCTACATCTGGGTGATATTTGTGCTACATTTGGGCTCTTTTTTCTCTGGTGCCATCTTGGGAGACTTATTTGTTATGAAGTTTCCTAATTTCGTCATTTACTGCAGTCTCCTCAGTAGGAAATGCTTTCAGTTTTTTACTTTGATTCCATCAAGAAGGCATTCAGATGTGTCACACATTTGCCATAAATTCAGAATGTTAGCACTCTAGTTGTTCATTAGATCACCGTAGTAAAGCTACTGCTCACCAGGGAGTTAACTGGAAGTCTACTGCTGGTATTGAAAGTGATTGTTTCAGTCTGCATGTCAGAATTTTCTAATGAAATAGAAGAGGATTTGAGATCTCACTTAAAACATGCCCTACATTTTCTTTCTGCAGCACTAACCATAATTTCTATGGCAAAATGAACCCCCTCATTTTGTTCCTTTTTAAATTAAATGTTTTAAGTGTTACCAGTTTATTCCAATCAAGATGGCTTCAGGTGTGCCATAATTTTGTCATAAGTAAGACTGTTAGCGCTCTAGTTGTTCTTTAGAACACTCTGGGAAACTGCAGTAGAACACAAAGGCATCAACTGACAGGCTGCTCCTGTTGAATTATAACAGGGAGATATTTGAGATCACACTTGAAACATGTTCTAATTTTTCTTTCTACATCTCTAACCATAATTTCTATGACAAAATGAACCCCATCATTTTGTTCCTTTTTAAATTAGATGTTTTAAGTGTTACCAGTTTATTCCAATCAAGATGGCTTCAGGTGTGCCATAATTTTGTCATAAGTAAGACTGTTAGCGCTCTAGTTGTTCTTTAGAACACTCTGGGAAGCTGCAGTAGAACACAAAGGCATCAACTGACAGGCTGCTCCTGTTGAAATATAACAGGAAGATATTTGAGATCTCACTTAAAACATGTCCTAATTTTTCTTTCTACAGCACTAACCATAATTTCTATGGCAAAATGAACCCCCTCATTTTGTTCCTTTTTAAATTAAATGTATCTGAAAGAGACACGTTAGTGACAGATTCCTTACCTTAGAATATCCCCAGGCGTCAGGCTGGATCCGGAAAGTTTTTGCGTAGCAGTACCCTTGCGCGTCGGTAGGCAGCGTCGTGCGGCTCCGCGTCAGTCGTCAGCGTCGGGATTGCCGGGATGACGTCGCTGGCAGTACTTAGACGCCGCCCCTGCGTGCTGACGTCAGTTCTTTCTTTTTCCGCGCCAGTAAGCGCAGATCCGGGAAGAGCAGTGCCCTAGTCATTTTTTGACAAAGTTTTTGGGTGATTTTTTTCACTGTTTTTTTCGAAGTCTCTCGACTCCGAACGTGTCTGTAGGGATGCCCGGCTTCAAGCCATGCGACGCCTGTGGTCGAATGATGTCGATCAGAGACCCGCATCAGGAATGTCTCTACTGCCTCGGCCGCGACCACGACACGAAGTCGTGCCCGACTGCCGGGCCTTGCATCCGAAGGCTTTGCGAGAGCGGTCTCGAAAGCTCCTCGAGGTCTGGCAGTTGCTCCGCGCCAGGCCAAGCACCGGTCACGCGAGAGGTCGAGGGGCCGGTCGCGAAGTCCTTATCGGTCGTCGGGGTCCAAGTCTTCGCACTCCTCCGGTAAGTCGAAGCATAAGAAGTCGAAGAAGCGTCATCGCTGGACGACTTCCCCTCGCCGGTCTCGTGACTCGGCTGAGGGTCCTGTCGGCACCGTCCCCGCGGCTCCGGGAGTGCCTGTGGAGCCGCCCCCGCATTACCCGTCCTTCCCGGGTTCGGGGGCAACTCCGGTCGAGATACAGGAGTTCCTGTCGGCCATGGCCCGCCTCTTCTGGCCTCAAGGTGCCCCCAGTGCGTTTTCGGGCCCCGCGGGCCCTGATGGGGTTTCTCCGGAGCCGCAGGCGACTCCGGCCCCGGCGCCGCCTGTCACACCAGCCTCGGTCCCGGCCCCGGCCTCGACACCGGCTCCGATGCTGCCACAACCCCGATCGACGCCGGTTGACCTGACAACACCTCCACCGGCGCCAATTTCTCCGGTGACGTCCGGGCGGCGTCGTTCCCCGGTTCTCTCCGGATCCGGACACGGCGCCGGACCGGCGTCGCTCGATGCCGGCTCCGGCGCCGATGCGGCCTTGGGTTCCGCATGTCCCTCCTCCTTATTTTGAACAAGAATTAGAGGACGAAGAGGACTGGGAGGGGTCTGATGACCCTCTCACACAGCAGTGTGAGTTTGATCAGGACTGGGCTGAGGAGCTTGGGGATGCCAGTGGTCTGGACACCTCCCCTGACTCTGGCATGCTGTCTCCTCCTTCCGTGGCAACGGAGGAGGGAGCAAACTTTGCAACGGTGTTGCATAGAGCAGCTGGGGCCTTACACCTCCAGTTGCCTACAGTGGCTGTCAGGACTAACATCCTGACGGAAGTGCTTCAGCCGGCGGCTACCACCTCGGAGCCACTGCTGCCATTTAACGAGGCGCTTTCAGACGTTCTTTTGGGCACCTGGTCCAAGCCCACCACAGGGGCTCCTGTGGATAGGAACGTGGCCCGACACCATCGCCCTGCTCCGGGCGACCCCCTGTTCCTCTCCCAACACCCCACCCCTGAGAGCTTGGTGGTCCAAGCCTCTGCTTCCCAAAGCGCCTTCCCTACCGCTCCCCCGGATAGGGAATCAAAACGCCTGGATCAATTTGGGAAGAAGGTCTTTTCTTCCTCCTGTGCTGGCTTGCGGTCCGTCAATACCACTTGCCTCTTGGGCCGATATTCCTACTCCTTGTGGGACTCGGTGGCGCAAGTTCTGCCCCAGTGTTCTGAGGAGGTCCAGACACTGCTTACCCGCACTATTGCGGAGGGAAGAGATGCGGCAAAGTACACCATCAGATGTGGCCTTGATACCGCCGACTCACTAGGCAGATCGCTTGCGACGACAGTGGCGCTGCGCCGTCACGCCTGGCTGAGAACCACTGGTTTCTCGGGTGATGTCCAAAACACCCTTATGGACATGCCCTTTGATGGGGTCGGTCTTTTTGGAAACAAAGCAGACCATGCGCTGGAGCGCTTTAAGGACTCACGGGCTACAGCCAAGTCTCGGGGCCTTTCTGCTGTACGCCCCCCGCTACCGTCTGCTTTTCGCCCCTTTCGTGGCCACGGAAGGGGCACCCAGTCATCTCCGCTGCCCAGCCACCGGCCCGCGCAGCAAGCGTCTTCGAGTGGCCGAGGACGTGGCTCCCGCCGTGGCGGGTCAGGCAACCAGCGTGCGGGTCAGGCCACCAACCCCGCCCCGTCCGCGGCCTCCAAGCCCTCCTAGTCCTTCCTTTCAGGTGCACAGCACGCCAGTAGGGGGCAGGGTCCGCCATCACCTTCACCGCTGGCGTGCCATCACCTCGGACAGGTGGGTCTTGGACATTGTCCGAAGGGGCTACTCCCTCCCCTTCGAGACAATCCCCCCAGCCATGCCACCTCAATTCCACCGCATGTCAGCAGATCACTTGGTGCTTCTTCAAAAGGAAGTTGCGGCCCTCTTGGCCAAGAGGGCCATCGAGCGCGTTCCGACCCCAGAAATAGGACGTGGTTGCTACTCCCACTACTTTCTGGTGCCCAAAAAGGACAAGGAGGACATGCGTCCTATCTTGGACCTCCGGAATGTCAATCGCTTCCTCCGGAAGGAGAAGTTCAAGATGCTCACCTTAGCTCAGGTCTTGGCTGCCCTCGACCCTGGAGACTGGATGGTAGCGTTGGACTTGCAGGACGCATATTTCCACATCCCCGTCCTGCCGGCCCACCGGCGTTACCTGCGGTTCATGGTGGGCCTCGAGCATTTTCAATTCACCGTGCGCCCCTTTGGCCTCACAAGTGCCCCTCAGGTGTTCACGAAAGTGATGGCGGTGGTCGCAGCTCATCTGCGCCGGGCAGGGGTTCCAGTCTTCCCCTACCTCGACGACTGGCTGCTGAAGGCGGGCTCGTCCCAGGCAGTCGTCTCCCACCTCCAGACTACGGCCGAACTCCTGCACTTGCTAAGTCGCACCTGATTCCTTCTCCTCAGCTCCTTTTCATCGGAGCAGTTCTGGACACGATGCAGTTTCGGGCCTATCCTCCCGAACGGCGAGTCCGGGATATTCAGGCTATGATTCCGATCTTTCAGCCTCTATCCTGGGTTTCGGTACAGATGACCCTGAGGCTGCTGGGCCTCATGGCCTCCTGCATCCTGCTGGTCGATCATGCCAGATGGCATATGCGGGCTCTGCAGTGGGACCTGAAGTTCCAGTGGGCGCAGCACCAGGGCAACCTGTCCGATCACGTCCAGATCTCGGAGGGGACTGCACAGCAGTTGCAGTGGTGGCTCTCGAACCGGCAATGGGTCATGGGCAGATCCCTCTCCCTTCCCCAGTCAGAGCACACAGTCGTGACGGACGCGTCCCTTCTGGGATGGGGCGGTCACATGGGAGAGGCGTAGATCAGAGGCCTCTGGTCTCCGGCGGAGTCCCGGCTCCATATCAACCTTCTGGAGCTCCGGGCGATCCGACTTGCACTCAAGGCATTCCTTCCCTCTGTCAAAGGGAAGGTGGTGCAGGTGTTCACAGACAACACCACCGCCATGTGGTACTGCAACAAACAGGGCGGGGTGGGGTCGTGGACCCTAGGTCAGGAGGCTCTGCGCCTCTGGACATGGCTGGAACATCAGGGCATATTCCTGATGGTTCAACACCTGGCAGGTTCCCTGAACGCCAGGGCGGACGAACTCAGCCGCAGGTGCATGATGGCTCACGAATGGCGTCTTCAGTCGGAGGTGGCGCAAGGTCTCTTTCAGCAGTGGGGAGAGCCTTGGTTAGATCTGTTCGCCACCGAAGAGAACGCGCAATGTCAGCAGTTCTGCGCGTTGGAATTTCCAAGGCAGCACTCGCTAGGCGACGCTTTTCATCGCGAGTGGAGTTGCGGTCTGTTGTACGCCTTTCCGCCAATACCACTTCTGCCCAGAGTGTTGAAGAAGATTCGGCGCGACCGGGCCCAAGTCATCCTCGTGGCTCCGGACTGGGCTCGAAGAGTTTGATATCCCGAGCTACTCAGTATGAGCGTCGATCCCCCGACCCGTCTGCCTCTTCGGGAGGATCTTCTGTCGCAGCAGCAGGGGACGGTCCTCCACCCGAACCTGTCCAGTCTACACCTGCTTGCGTGGAGATTGAGCGGCGGCAGTTGATTCCTTTCTACTTGCCTCCCGAAGTTTGTGATGTGATTCTGGCAGCCAGGCGTCCCTCCACTAAGGTGGTATACGCCTGCAGGTGGAACAAGTTTGTGGCATGGTGCACAGCAAAGGCTGTGAATCCCCTTTCTGCCCCTCTTTCTGAGGTTCTTCTGTTCTTTCTCTCTCTGGCCCAACAGGGTTCTGCCCTGGGTGCCCAGGGTGGAGAAGTGTGGCTCAATGGTTAGAGCGGCAGACCCTGATGCAGAGATCTGGCCCGGGACCAGGGTTCAATTCCCGCCTCGGCGGGTCTTGGGCTCAATTTCCTCGGACCTGATAATTCTCGCCTCGGTGCCTATTCTAATCATGGGTCCCACTCTGCAACTCTGGGCAATAGCTTGCTTAATCTCCACAACGGCCCCAACAGCGCTGGGATGCCTGGCTTCACCCTGGGGGTGCCCAGGAGTGGACATTTCACAGGGAAAAGCCAGGAAGGGTTCCACAGCGGTATGCGTACAGCGCCAGGACACCTCTTTGGGGGTATAAGTGCGCTTTACAAGTACGAATTTCATATCTTTGTGCAATCTCGGCCTTCCTCAGGTTTCCTGATCAGACCTCTCTTTTTAAGTCCCCTGTTGTTAACAGGTTTCTTAAAGGCATTACACACCTCTTTCCTCCTGTTCCGTTTATAATGCCTCAGTGGGACTTAAACTTGGTTCTTACTTTCTTAATGTGCGCTCCCTTTGAGCCTCTGCATAACTGTCCTCTTCGTCTTCTTTCTCTGAAGACAGCCTTTCTGGTAGCCATCACCTCCGCTCGGCGGGTGAGTGAGCTCCAGGCTCTTTCATGCAAACCCCCTTTCTGTCTGTTCATCCAGACAAGGTTGTTCTTCGGACGCGTCCGTCCTTCTTGCCAAAGGTGGTTACTGCCTTCCACATTGGGCAGACCATCACTTTGCCCACCTTCTTTCCGCCTCCTTCCAGAGAGGAAGAGAGGCTCCACCGTCTGGACCCAAAACGTGCGCTTTCCTTTTACATCAACCGCACACAACAGTTCCGGGTGGATGACCAGCTCTTTGTTGGCTACGTGGGTGCCAAAAAAGGTCGGGCGGTACACAAGAGGACCATCTCCCGCTGGGTTATCTTGTGTATCAAAGCCTGCTATTCTTTGGCTAAGAAGGAGCCTCCTGTTGGGCTGCGTGCCCATTCCACCAGGGCAACGGCTGCTACCACGGCTTTAGGCCGCGGTGTTCCGCTACAGGATATATGTCAGGCAGCTACGTGGGCCTCGCTGCACACGTTTACCAAACATTACTGCCTTGACAGCCAGGTCCGGAGGGACGGCTTCTTTGGCCGTTCTGTCCTCCGGGACTTCCTTGTCTGAATCTGTTCGCAGACCCACCACCGGGGTTGGTATTGCTGGGATATCTATTCTAAGGTAAGGAATCTGTCACTAACGTGTCTCTTTCAGATGCACAAGTTACTAACTTGTGTAACGATATATCTGTAAGAGACAGTAGTTAGTGACAGATTCCTTTCCGCCCCACCCATCCTCCCCGTTCTGCGAACTGATTTCTAGGGTTAAGGACATCCTTTTCAGGGCCCTAGTATTTTTCAGACACCTATGTCAGCTTCTTGCATGGCTCTGCGTTCCTGGCGCGGAAGGTCGTGTACAGAACTGACGTCCTCGCGCAGGGGCGGCGTCTAAGTACTGCCCGCGACGTCATCCCGGCGATCCCTACGCCGACGACGGACACGGAGCCGCACAACGCCGCCTACCGACACGCAAGGGTACTGCTACTCAAAAACTATCCGGATCCAGCCTGATGCCTGGGGATATTCTAAGGTAAGGAATCTGTCACTAACTACTGTCACTTACAGATATATCGTTACACAAGTTAGTAACTTGTGCAATAGTCACAGAAGTGCATTATGCAAAAACTGAGTAACATAGCAATCTGAAAGAGACACGTTAGTGATAGATTCCTTACCTTAGAATATCCCCAGGCATCAGACTGGATCCGGAAAGTTTTTCGCCCGCAGTATCCCTGCGCGTCTGTAGGTGGCGTTGTGCGGCTCCGCGTTCGTCGCTGGCGTCGTAGGCGCCGAGATGACGTCACGGAGACTACTTAGGCGCCACCCATGCGCGCTGACGTCAGTTCTTTCTTTTTCCGCGCCAGCAATCACAGATCCGGTTAGAGCACGTACCTCAGTCACTTTTTGACTAGTTGTTTTTGAGACTTTTTGTCTCTAATTTCTATATTTTGACTCCTGGTGCCACATAGGGATGCCTGGTTTTAAAACCTGTGGGGTCTGCCGCCGTACGATGTCGGTGGCCGACCCCCATGGCGTCTGTCTCTACTGTCTAGAGCGCGACCATGACTCCTGGTCATGTTCCGACTGTCTGGCCATGGCTCCGAAGGCTTTGCGGGAGCGGTCTCGAAAGCTGCTGGAGGCCCGACAGTTGTCTCCGCGCCGTTCCAGGTCCAGGGGTCGCTCGAGGGACTTTCCGCGGAGTCGCCATCATCGCTCCTCGGGGTCCAAGTCTTCACCCTCGGATTCGAGTAAGCGACGTCATAAAAAGAAGTCGAAGAAGCGCGTACGCTCTCCGACCTCCCCCCGTCGGTCTTCGGACACGGACGAGGGGGCCCGGGGTCTTTCCCCCACCGCTCTGTTGGAGCTTGTCAGTCCCGCGGCCTACCCGTCATACCCGGGTCCGTCGGCGACTCCGGCTCAGGTGCAAGAGTTTCTTGCTGCCATGGACCGCCTTTTTGGGCCTAGGGCTCCCGCCGGTGTGCCTTCGGGCCCCGCGGTCCCTTTTGGGGGCCCTTGGTTGCCGCCGGCTCTGCCATCGGCGACGCCGGCGGCTCCGGCCCCAACGCCCCGAGGTCCTCCTCTGGCGGCTCCGGCCCCGGCGCCACAAGGTCCTCCGCCGGCAGCTCCGGCCCGCCACTGCAGGGTCCTCTGCCTGCGGCTCCAGCGCCTCCTGCAGCTCCCTTCCCGGCGCCGCCCTGGGTGCCATTCGGCCCACCTCCGCCCTTGCCCGGTTTTCCAGCTTGGAACCCGGATTGGGCCTTGGAGCCGGAGCGGTGCTGATCGGCGCCGTTCCCGGCGCCTGTGGAGCATTTCTTTTCCCCTGTGCATCCCTCGCCGTTGCAGCCTGTGCCTCGGGCTGTTGTGGACGAGGAGGACTGGGAGAGGTCGGAGGACCCTCTTGCACGGCAGTGTGAGTCCGAACAGGAGTGGGCAGAAGACTCAGAGGATGCCAGTGGCCTTGACCTCTCCTCTGAGCCTGGGTTTGTGTCTCCTCCCACTCTCATGGAGGAAGGCGCAACCTACACTGTGGTGCTCCGTAGAGCTGCTGAGGCTCTTGGCCTTGAATTGCTTACTGTTGCCCTCCACACTAACCTCCTTACTGAGGTGCTTCAGCCTACAGCAAGTTCTGTGGAACCTCTGCTTCCGTTGAATGAGGCCTTGACGGATGTTTTGATGGGTACCTGGTCTAGGCCAGCCACAGGGGTCCCTGTGGATAAAAATGTGGCCAGACGTCACCGTCCGGCACCGGGTGACCCTGCCTTTCTGACAACTCATCCGACACCGGAGAGCCTGGTCATTCAGGCTTCCACTTACCAAACAGCATTCCCTACCGCTCCGCCGGATAAGGAATCCAAAAAGCTGGAGCAACTTGGCAAAAGGTTGTTTTCCTCTGCCAGCCTGGGGCTGCGGTCGGTCAACACCACATGCCTCTTGAGCCGCTATTCTCACGCTGTGTGGGACACGGTGGCGCAAACTCTGCCCCAGTGCCCCGAAGAGGTTCGGGCTGTGCTTTCCCAAGCTGTTGCAGAGGGGAAGGATGCCGCGAAGTTCGCCATTCGGTGTGGGTTGGACACTGCGGACTTTTTGGGAAGAGCCATCTCCACGACAGTGGCCTTGCGGCGACAAGCCTGGCTGCGGTCCACTGGGTTTTCGGGGGATGTCCAGAGTTCCCTCATGGACATGCCTTTTGATGGTACTCGCCTTTTTGGCGATAAGGCAGACAGTGCACTGGAGCGTTTTAAGGACTCTCGGGCTACAGCCAAGCCCTTGGGTCTCTCCACCTCCCGCCTAGCCACGTCTACTTTTCGTTCCTTTCGTGGCCGCGGCAGGGGCGCCTCTACCCGTCGCTTCCAAAGGCCTGCGCAGAACCAGCCTCAGCATGGCCGCGGGCGTGGTGGCCGCCGTGGCGGTAGTAGGGGGCCAGTGTGCGGGTCAAGCCACCTCCGCTCCCGCAGCATCCGCCTCAAAGCCTTCCTAGTCCGTGCTTTGGGGTGCACCCCACGCCGGTGGGTGGCAGGATTCGACATCACCTCCCCCACTGGCGCTCTGTCAGTTCGGACAGCTGGGTGCTACAAATCATCCGAAGGGGCTATTCCCTCCCCTTCGAGTCTGCCCCCCCGTCCATGCCACCTCAGTTCCACCGCATTTCGGGGGATCACTTAGCACTTCTCCAACAGGAAGTCACGGCCCTCTTGGCCAAGGGGGCCATCGAGCGCGTTCCTGGGCCAGAAGTAGGTCATGGATGTTATTCCCACTACTTTCTGGTGCCCAAGAAGGACAAGGGGGGCTTGCGCCCTATCTTGGACCTCCGGAACGTCAATCGCTTCCTCCGGAAGGAGAAGTTCAAGATGTTGACTCTAGCTCAGGTCTTGGCTGCCCTCGACCCTGTAGACTGGATGGTAGCGTTGGTCTTGCAGGACGCATATTTTCACATTCCCTTCCTGCCGGCCCACCGGCGTTACCTGCGGTTCACGGTAGGCCAGGAGCATTTTCAGTTTACCGTGCTCCCCTTCGGCCTTACAAGCGCCCCTCGGGTGTTCACGAAAGTGATGGCGGTGGTCGCGGCTCATCTGCGCAGGTCAGAGGTGTCAGTCTTCCCCTACCTCGACGACTGGTTGTTGAAGGCGGGCTTGCCCCAGGCAGTCGTCACCCACCTTCAGACTACGGCCGATCTCCTGCACTTGCTGGGGTTCTCCATCAACGTGCCGAAGTCGCACCTGAGTCCTTCTCAGAAGCTCCCCTTCATCGGAGCGGTTCTGGATTCAACGCAGTTTCGGGTTTATCCTCCCAAGCAGCGAGTCTGGGATATTCAGGCTATGATTCCCATCTTTCAGCCTCTATCCTGGGTTTCAGTCAGGATGACCCTCCGGCTCCTGGGCCTGATGGCCTCCTGCATTCTGCTAGTGCAACATGCCAGATGGCATATGCGGGCTCTGCAGTGGGACCTGAATTCCAGTGGACACAGCATCAGGGCAACCTGTCCGATCTTGTCCAGATTTCAGAAGGCACTGCACGACAGTTGCAGTGGTGGCTCACGAATCGCGATTGGGTCAATGGCAGATCCCTCTCCCTTCCCCAACCGGAGCACACAGTGGTGACGGATGCGTCCCTCCTGGGATGGGGCGGCCATTTGGGAGAGGCGGAGATCAGAGGCCTCTGGTCTCTGGCGGAGTCCCGGCTCCATATCAATCTTTTGGAGCTTCGGGCGATCCGACTTGCACTGAAAGCATTCCTTCCCTCTGTCCGGGGAAGTGTAGTGCAAGTGTTCACGGACAACACCACCGCCATGTGGTACTGTAACAAACAGGGTGGGGTGGGGTCGTGGACCCTATGTCAGGAGGCTCTGCGCCTCTGGACATGGCTGGAACATCAAGGCATTACCTTGGTGGTTCAACACCTGGCAGGTTCTCTGAACGCCAGGGCCGACGAACCCAGCCGTCGGTGCTTGATGGATCACGAATGGCGTCTGAACTTGGACGTGGCGCAAGGTCTCTTTCTGCAGTGGGGAGAGCCTTGGTTAGATCTATTTGCCACCGAAGAGAACACTCAATGTCATCAGTTCTGCGCGTTGGAATTTCCAAGGCGGCACTCGCTCAGCGACGCTTTTCGTCGCGAGTGGAGCTGCGGTCTGTTGTACGCCTTTCCGCCTATACCACTTCTGCCCAGAGTGCTGAAGAAGATTCGGCGCGACCGGGCCCAAGTCATCCTTGTGGCTCCGGATTGGGCACGAAGATACTGGTATCCCGAGCTACTCAACATGGCGATTGATCCCCCGATCCGACTGCCTCTTCGGGAGGATCTTCTGTTGCAGCAGCAGGGGACGGTCCTCCACCCGAACCTGTCCAGCCTCCACCTCCATGCGTGGAGATTGAGCGGCGACAGTTGACAGCTTTCGATCTTCCTCCCGAAGTTTGTGATGTCATTCTGGCAGCCAGGCGTCCCTCCACTAAAACGGTATACGCCTGCAGGTGGAACAAGTTTGTGGCATGGTGCACAGCAAAATCTGTGGATCCCCTTTCTGCCCCTCTTTCTGAGGTCCTTAAGGTCCTACTATCCTTGGCCCAGCAGGGCTCTGCTCTGGGCACTGTCAAAGGTTATCTTTCGGCCGTCTCCGCCTTTCTCAGGCTTCCAGATCAGCCTTCTCTCTTTAAGTCCCCAGTTGTTAACCGTTTCTTCAAAGGCATTACACACACGTTTCCTCCCGTGCCTTTCATAATGCCTCAATGGGACTTAAATCTTGTCTTGACCTATCTCATGTGCGCTCCCTTCGAGCCCCTTCATAACTGTCCTTTATGTCTTCTTACTCTAAAGACAGCTTTCTTGGTAGCTATCACCTCTGCCAGAAGAGTGAGTGAGCTCCAGACTCTTTCTTCTAAACCTCCTTTCCTTTCTGTTCACCCGGACAAGGTGGTTTTAAGGACCCGTCCTTCTTTCTTGCCAAAGGTTGTCACGCCCTTCCACATCGGGCAGACCATCACTTTGCCCACTTGCTTTCCGCATCCTTCAAAAGAGGAAGAGAGGCTCCATCGTCTGGACCCAAAACTTGCGCTCTCGTTCTATCTAAAGCGCACACAACTGTTCCAGGTAGATGACCAGCTCTTTGTTGGCTACGTGGGCGCCAAAAAAGGTCGGGCCGTGCACAAACGCACCATCTCTCGGTGGGTCGTTTTGTGCATCAAAGCATGTTACTCCTTGGCTAAAAAGGAGCCTCCTGTGGGGCTGCGTGCCCATTCTACCAGGGCAACAGCAGCCACTACTGCCTTGGGACGCGGCGTTCCCTTGCAGGATATTTGTCAGGCAGCCACGTGGGCCTCGCTGCACGCATTCACCAAGCATTACTGCCTCGACAGTCAAGTCCGGAGAGACGGCTTCTTTGGCCGTTCTGTTCTCCGTGACTTTCTGGTGTAATCTATTCGCAGACCCACCACCGGGGTTGGTATTGCTGGGGTATCTATTCTAAGGTAAGGAATCTATCACTAACGTGCAGTCACGTCCTCTGCCCAGCCACCGGCCCGCGCAGCAAACGTCTTCCCGCAGCCGAGGACGTGGCTCCCGCCGTGGCGGGTCGGGCAACCAGCGAGCGGGTCAGGCCACCACCTCCGCCCCGTCCGCGGCCTCCAAGCCCTCCTAGTCCTTCCTTTCAGGTCCACAGCACGCCAGTTGGGGGCAGGGTCCGCCATCACCTTCACCACTGGCGTGCCATCACCTATGACAAGTGGGTCTTGGACATTGTCCGAAGGGGCTACTCCCTCCCCTTCGTGACCACCCCCCCCCCAGCCATGCCACCTCAATACCACCGCATGTCAGAGGATCACTTGGTGCTTCTTCAGCCAAGGGGGCCATCGAACGCGTTTCGACCCCAGAAGTAGGGCGTGGTTGTTACTCCCACTACTTTCTGGTGCCCAAGAAGGACAAGGAGGACATGCGTCCTATCTTGGACCTCCGGAACATCAATCGCTTCCTCCGGAAAGAGAAGTTCAAGATGCTCACCCTAGCTCAGGTCTTGACTGCTCTTGACCCTGGAGACTGGATGGTAGCGTTGGACTTGCAGGACGCATATTTCCACATCCCCGTCCTGCCGGCCCACCAGCGTTACCTGCGGTTCACGGTAGGCCACGAGCATTTTCAGTTCTCCGTGCTCCCCTTTGGCCTTACCAGCGCCCCTCGGGTGTTCACGAAAGTGATGGCGGTTGTCGCAGCTCATCTGCGCCGGGCAGGGTTTCCAGTCTTCCCCTACCTCGACGACTGGCTGCTGAAGGCGGGCTCGTCCCAAGCAGTCGTCTCCCACCTCCAGACTACGGCCGAACTTCTGCACTCGCTGGGGTTCTCCATCAACGTGCCGAAGTCGCACCTGATTCCTTCTCCACAGCTCCTTTTCATCGGAGCAGTTCTGGACACGACACAGTTTCGGGTCTATCCTCCCGAACGGCGAGTCTGGGATATTCAGGCTATGATTCCGATCTTTCGGCCTCTATCCTGGGTTTCGGTACGGATGACCCTGAGGCTGCTGGGCCTCATGGCCTCCTGCATCCTGCTGGTCGATCATGCCAGATGGCATGTGCGGGCTCTGCAGTGGGACCTGAAGTTCCAGTGGGCGCAGCACCAGGGCAACCTGTCCGATCACGTCCAGATCTCGGAGGGGACTGCAAAACAGTTGCAGTGGTGGCTCTCGAACTGGCAATGGGTCATGGGCAGATCCCTCTCCCTTCCCCAGCCAGAGCACACAGTTGTGTCGGACGCGTCCCTTCTGGGATGGGGCGGTCACATGGGAGAGGCGGAGATCAGAGGCCTCTGGTCTCCGGCAGAGTCCCGGCTCCATATCAACCTTCTGGAGCTCCGGGCGATCCGACTTGCACCGAAGGCATTCCTTCCCTCTGTCAAAGGGAAGGTAGTGCAGGTGTTCACAGACAACACCACCGCCATGTGGTACTGCAACATACACGCCGGGGTGGGGTCGTGGACCCTATGTCAGGAGGCTCTGCGCCTCTGGACATGGCTGGAACATCAGGGCATATTCCTGATGGTTCAACACCTGGCAGGTTCCCTGAACGCCAGGTCGGACGAACTCAGCCGCAGGTGCATGATGGATCACGAATGGCGTCTTCACTCGGAAGTGGCGCAAGGACTCTTTCTACAGCGGGGAGAGCCTTGGTTAGATCTATTCACCACCGAAGAGAACGCGCAATGTCATCAGTTCTGCGCGTTGGAATTTCCAAGGTGGCACTCGCTCGGCGACGCTTTTCGCCGCGAGTGGAGCTGCGGTCTGTTGTACGCCTTTCCGCCTATACCACTTCTACCCAGAGTGTTGAAGAAGATTCGGCGCGACTGGGCCCAAGTCATTCTTGTGGCTCCGGACTGGGCTCGAAGAGTTTGGTATTCCGAGCTACTCAGTATGAGCGTCGATCCCCCGATCCGTCTGCCTCTTCGGGAGGATCTTCTGTCGCAGCAGCAGGGGACGGTCCTCCACCCGAACCAGTCCAGTCTCCACCTGCTTGCATGGAGATTGAGCGGCGGCAGTTGATTCCTTTCGACTTGCCTCCCGAAGTTTGTGATGTGATTCTGGCAGCCAGGCGTCCCTCCACTAAGGTGATATACGCCTGCAGGTGGAACAAATTTGTGGCATGGTGCACAGCGAAGGCTGTGAATCCCCTTTCTGCCCCTCTTTCTGAGGTTCTTCTGTTCCTTCTTTCTCTGGCCCAGCAGGGTTCTGCCCTGGGTACCATCAAGGGCTATCTCTGTGCAATCTCGGCCTTCCTCAGGCTTCCTGATCAGCCCTCCCTTTTCAAGTCCCCTGTTGTTAACAGATTCCTAAAAGGCATTACACACCTCTTCCCTCCTGTTCCGTTTGTGATGCCTCAGTGTGACTTGAACCTGGTTTTTACCTTTCTCATGTGCGCTCCCTTTGAGCCTCTGCATAACTGTCCTCTTCGTCTTCTAACTCTGAAGACAGCTTTTCTGGTGGCTATCACCTCCGTTCGGCGGGTGAGTGAGCTCCAGGCTCTTTCTTGCAAGCCTCCCTTTCTGTCTGTCCATCCAGACAAGGTTGTTCTCTGGACGCGTCCGTCCTTCTTGCCAAAGGTGGTTACTGCTTTCCACATTGGGCAGACCATCACTTTGCCCACCTTCTTTCCGCCTCCGCATCCTTCTAGAGAGGAAGAGAGGCTCCACCGTCTGGACCCAAAACGTGCGATTTCTTTTTATCTCAATCGCACACAACAGTTCCTGGTGGACGACCAGCTCTTTGTTGGCTACGTGGGCGCCAAAAAAGGTCGGGCGGTACACAAGCGGACCATCTCCTGCTGGGTCGTCATGTGTATCAAGGCCTGTTATTCTTTGGCTAAAAAGGAGCCCCCTGTTGGGTTGCGTGCCCATTCCACCAGGGCCACAGCCGCCACCACTGCTTTAGGACGTGGTGTCCCTTTGCAGGACATTTGTCAGGCAGCCACGTGGGCCTCGTTGCACACGTTTACCAAGCATTACTGCCTTGACAGCCAAGTCCGGAGAGACGGCTTCTTTGGCCGTTCTGTTCTCCGGGACTTCCTTGTCTGATCTTTGTTCGCAGACCCACCACCGGGGTTGGTATTGCTGGGGTATCTATTCTAAGGTAAGGAATCTGTCACTAACGTGTCTCTTTCAGATGCACAAGTTACTAACTTGTGTAACGATATATCTGTAAGAGACAGTAGTTAGTGACAGATTCCTTACCGCCCCACCCATCCTCCCCGTTCTGCGAACTGATTTCTAGGGTTAAGGACATCCCTTTCAGGGCCCTAGTATTTTTCAGACACCAATGTCAGCTTCTTGCATGGCTCTGCGTTCCTGGCGCGGAAAGTCGTGTACAGAACTGACGTCAGTGCGCAGGGGCAGCGTCTAAGTACTGCCCGCGACATCATCCCGGCGACCCCGACGACGGACGCGGAGCCGCACGACGCCGCCTACTGACGCGCAAGGGTACTGCTACGCAAAAACTTTCCGGATCCAGCCTGACGCCTGGGGATATTCTAAGGTAAGGAATCTGTCACTAACTACTGTCTCTTACAGATCTATTGTTACACAAGTTAGTAACTTGTGCGTTACTACTTGTGTAACGATATATCTGTAAGAGACATTAGTTAGTGATGGATTCCTTTCCGCCCCACCCATCCTCCCCGTTCTGCGAACTAATTCTAGGGTTAAGGTTATCCCTTTCAGGGCCCTAGTTTCATGGCACCAGTGGTCGGTTTCTTGCATGGCTCTGCGTTCCTGGCGCGGAAAGTCTTGTACAGAACTGACGTCCGCGCGCATGGGTGGCACCTAAGTAGTCTCCGTGACGTCATCTCGGCGCCCACGACGCCAGCGACGAACGCAGAGCCGCACGACGCCACCTACCGACGCACAGGGGTACTGCTGACGAAAAACTTTTCCGGATCCAGTCTGACGCCTGGGGATAGTCTAAGGTAAGGAATCTATCACTAACTAATGTCTCTTCCAGATATATCGTTACACAAGTAGTTACTTGTGCAGCAGTGCACTTTTACCCCATCTTTACTCCCTTAGTACCATTAGCATTTTTAGCCCTACACAAACAACATGACAATGCCATAATGGGAGAATAAAATGTGAGGCCACCCCAGTGGCAGAAGTCCACTATTCAGAAAACAAATAACATAACAAGCAGTGTAGTTTCATTCCTTCTCTACCCGCTCATCACCTCAAATAGGACTAGGAGCATTGTAAGCGCTACGATAGGCTGCTATCACATGGGAGACGAGCTCTATACAGGTAGCACCACACACAAGACCACTGCACGGCAGACTCACCAGCACAGCCCAGCAGCAGTGTCAGCAGCATGATGAGTCCGGCTTCCTGTTCCATGTCTGAAGTCTGTGTGCTTGGATTGAAACACTCTGTAGCGCCTCACGAGGAAGTGCCAAGTGTTTGCCAAGCGCCCATGCTCCCCTGAGCTTGCTGCAGGCTCCGACTGTGAGAAGTTGGCCTGGTATATGCTGTCCACTAATTAAAGTGGGCACCTTGCACCAGTCCAAACGAACCTTATTGATGATTAGGTTAAAGACAACCTTTATTGAAAGCTATCCTAGTGGTAGCTATGGAGAGCAGCCTTCAGGCTAAGTCTTGAAGGAATGTGAAGCAGCTTGTTTTACCAGTATATAACTTCCTGAATGACCAAATGAAAGGAGAACCACACCAGTTATATATAAAATATATGTATTTATTACTAAACACTCTCTACTAACCTCTTTATGAGATTAGAGAACAAAGCACACAATATTAAATCGCTAGAACGACAGTAAATAGCACAATACACAGTGGGCTCCAGGGGGAGACCAAACCATATACTAAGAAAGTGGTATAAGAACTACGACTTGACTAGACACAGTGCCTAGAGCACGTAGAATCGCTGGGACCCTAAGGAACCACTCAAAGTAGAGACACAGGGGACCCACGGAGGACGGGTGCAGTGTGTGAACACAGACGCGAGCTCCGTACAACTCTATGGGAAAGTCGCGGTTGGAAATTTACAGATTAAGGACACTTCGGAGCGGACTTTAAGCAAACCCAGCTAAACATAGAAGGTTCTGAGGCCAGCACCCTTGAGAGTACCGAGGTACCCGTGTTACCTATCCCAGAGGAGCCGGGTGCATAGGGGTCAAATGATGTCGGAAATCTTTGTCGTTTTCAATTGCGTGTTGCGGAAAAGTGCTGCTGCCGGGAAGATGAAAAGTGTCCGGTGTGATCCAAGCCTGGATCGGAGATGAGAAGAACCTGAAAGCAGAAGGGACAAAGTCTGGGTCACTTCACGTGACCAGGAGCGGAGCAATCAAATGCCCACCGATGTCGGGTGTTTCAGGTGCGTAGAGGTGAAGCTTGACTCTGCAGCCACGGGGACCAGGAGACGTCTGCGATGACCAAAGTCCGGCTTCGAGCTGTCCCACGAAGGATGTCGAGGGCTGGGGGGTCAGTGTCCGGATTGAACACCAACAAGCCTTGGCCACTGCAACCCACGCGGTCAGAGGAAAGATGCTTCTGGGAGGACCAGCAAGGTCCTGGGGACTCTCCAAGCTATGGAGAGTCAGGGCACGTCTGGAGCAACCAGGTAAGCCCACTGAAAGTTAAAGTTGCCTTCACAGGGACCCACAGGCCAACGGACCAGGGATCGCGAAGGGACCTCGAGCTGAATCACCAAATGCCAGCCCACGGAACACTTGTGGAGTGTAGGCCGGAAATCTTCGGTGGAATTACTGCTCGGGGTCAGGACTACAAGTAGCCCAAAGCACAGCCTCAGGGGTCGCCAAAAAGCATATGCTGCTGCAAATGTACATGGTGCCCCGGGGTTCGGGTTGCACGGTCACCACGAGGGATACGGGCCTCAGAATTGCTGAGAGTGCAGATCGACCTCAGAGACCACGGGAACCCACCTCCTGTATTGCAGAAATCTTCAGAGTCCTTCAGGAGCTTCGTAGATGCAAACCGGTCAGATGCGTTTAGGTGCCTGCTCAGCAGCGGAGTAACTCCTCTACTCCAAGGGAGATTCTTCAGTCATCCAGCGTTGTGCAGATCGTCGAAGTACTTGGTTTCTGTAGCAGAGTTTAGTCCAGGTAAAATCTAAAGTCCTGTAGTCAGGGGTTCCTACTTTATACCCAAGGAAGGGGTGTGACTATCTCTGGGGACCCACCTATGGGAGAGTGAGGACAGAGGGGTGGCTACACCCATGTCCTTTGTCCAGTTTCACGCCAGAGCAGGAGCAAATGGCTCCTGCAACCGGTTTGAGCTGGATTATGCACAAGGACACCAAATGTTCCCCCAGTGCAGACATCAAAGCACTCTGAGAGTGCACCCACCCAGCCCCAATACACTAAAGCCTGTCTGGGAGGTGGTCACACCTCCCTGTGACAGAAAACCTATTGTCAAGCCTTCCCCTGCCGGAGTTTCATCCAGCAGCAGGAGGGCAGACTCGTGTCTGTGGCTGGCAGCATCCATTTTGTGATGCCAGGGTCAAGAAAGCTGGTACCGGGTGTACCGGTCTTGTCATATTTCTCCCTCTAGGAGGGTGGGATCATACCTCCCACACCAGTTACTGGTGTGGGGGTCTGATTCCAAGGTGTTTGACACCAAACACGACATGTTTCCATGCAGCCGTTTTAAAGTTAGCATTTACCGCTAGGTTATAATGCACTTAAGTATATATGGTTGGCTGCATCACAGACAACCCCGGAAAAGAGGTTCCGAAGGCTGCAGAGGGGCTCTGCTCATGCATGGGCACCCTCTCACATAGAATCCAGCACCCTGCCTTCAGGATTGATAAGGCCTGCCATAGGGGTGACTGATAGGTTTATATGTGCAGTGATTAGGATAGATATAGTGAACCTATATCTAGGTAAGGGGTGCATGCACCACCTTACACAGGCTGCTGTAGCAGACCTGTGGTGTCATTTTAAATGGCCTCTCAGTGGTGGCATAATACATGCTTCAGCCCCTGGGAGGCCTCTGGGGTACCTATGCCCTGGGTACATAGAATACCATATACTAGGGACTTATAAGGGTACCCCGGAATCCAATCTGGAGTGTACCTAAAGTACATGCTATCAATTTAGAGAAGAAAGTAGCTAGACTGGGGTCCTGAATGGCAGGATCCCAGTCAGACTAAGTCGAAAACAGTGAAACATCAGCAAAAAGTGGGGGTAACTATAAGAAGCAGATCCTACTCTCCTACACAACCCCCACCCAAACGTCAGGACATTAAACTAACCTTGACCAGTTGAGTGTTCATGTTCTAAGTGGAAATATCTGGAGAGTCCATCTGCATTGGCATGGTTACTCCCAGGTCTATGTTCCACTGTATAGTCCATCCCCTGTAGGGAAATGGACCACCTCAAAAGTTTGGGGTTTTCACCCTTCATCTATTTTAGCCATAAGAGGGGCTTATGGTCTGTCTGAACAATGAAGTGAGTGCCAAACAAGTATGGCCTCAGCTTCTTCAGAGCCCAAACCACAGCAAAGGCTTCCCTCTCAATAGCTGACCAACGTTTCTCTCTGGGGGTCAGCCTTCTGCTAATAAAAGCTACTGGCTGATCCTGACCATCATGCAATTGTGATAACACAGCCCCTACCCCCAACTTAGATGCATCTGTTTGGACAATGAATTGTTTGGAGTAGTCAGGACTTTGCAGAATGGGAGCAGTGCACATGGCCTGCTTCAGGTCATCAAATGCCTCGTGACAGCTAACTGTCCACTGAACTTCCTTTGGCATTCTCTTGGAAGTTAAGTCATTCAAAGGGGTCACTAAGGATCCATATCCTTTGACAAACCTCCTATAATACCCAGTCAGGCCCAAGAAAGCTCTGACCTGAGTCTGGGAGGTTGGAGCAACCCAGTCCATGATGGTCTGGATTTTGCTCTGCAATGGTTGAACCTGGCCTCCACCCACAAGGTGGCCCAGGTACACAACCTGACTCTGCCCTATCTGGCACTTGCTTTTTGCAGGGCCCCCAAAACATTTCTCAGGTAGACCAGGTGATCCTCCCAAGTAGAGCTAAAGACAGCAATATCATCTAAATAAGCTGCACTATAGGCTTCCAGGCCTGTAAGGACTTTGTTCACCAACCTTTGAAAAGTGGCAGGGGCATTCTTCAGACCCAAGGGCATCACCACAAATTGGTAGTGCCCACTAGGGGTTGAGAATGCTGTTTTGGCTTTTGCATCTTCAGCTAATCTGATTTTCCAGTAGCCAGCTGTTAGGTCAAATGTGCTCAGAAACTTGGCTGAGGCCAAAGTATCTATAAGCTCATCTGCCCTAGGGATTGGATGGGCATCAGTCCTAGTGACTGCATTGAGACCCCTGTAGTCAACACAGAACCTCATCTCTCTCTTACCACCCTGAGTGTGAGGTTTTGGTACCAAGACTACTGGACTAGCCCAAGGGCTATCTGAGGAGTTCAATAACTCCCAAATCCAACATCTTCTGGACTTCCAGTCCTGATGCAGTCCCTGACATGGTCAAGGTTGCCTGTAAATCTTATTTTTGACAGGCAGACTGTCCCCTGTGTCCACTTCATGAGTGCACCAGGTAGTCTGACTTGGAGCCAGTGAAAACATATGTCTAAACTGATTAAGAACTTTTCTGCAATCAGTTTGCTGCTGAGACAGTGAGGCTGCCTGCCAAGGCCTACGCCATCCACTGAACCATCATCAGGGTTCTGTGAGAGCAGGTCAGGGAGTGGATCACTCTCTTCCTCCTGTCCCTCATCAGTAGCCATGAGTAAGCCCATGTCTGCCCTGTCAACATATGGTCTGAGCCTGTTGACATGGAGCACCCTATGGGGGCTCCTGGGAGTTCCAAGGTCCACCAGGTAGGTAACCTCTCCCTTTTGCTCAACAATTGTATGAGGGCCACTCCACTTGTCTTGGAGGGCTGCTGGGGCCACAGGCTCCAACACCCATACTTTCTGTCCTGGCTGATAAACAGTCAGCACAGCCTTTTGGTCATACCAGGCCTTTTGCAATTCCTGGCTAGCCTCAAGGTTTTTAGTTGCCTTCTTCATGTACTCAGCCATCCTGGAGCGGAGACCAAGTACATAGTCCACAATATCCTGTTTAGGGGGTTTGAGAGGTAACTCCCATCCCTCCTTCACTAGACACAATGGACCCCTAACTGGATGTCCAAACAGAAGTTCAAAAGGGCTGTAACGAACCCCCTTCTGAGGAACCTCTCTGTAGGCAAAGAGAAGGCATGGCAAAAGTATGTCCCATCTGCTATATCTAGGTAAGGGGTGTATGCACCACCTTACACAGGCTGCTGTAGCAGACCTGTGGTGTCATTTTAAATGGCCTCTCAGGGGTGGCATAATACATGCTTCAACCCCTGGGAGGCCTCTGGGGTACCTATGCGCTGGGTACATAGTATACCATATACTAGGGACTTATCAGGGTACCGCAGAATCCAATCTGGAGTGTACCTAAAGTACATGCAATCAATTTAGAGGAGAAAGCAGCTAGACTGGGGTCCTGAATGGCAGGATCCCAGTCAAACCAAGTCGAAAACAGTGAAACATCAGCAAAAAGTGGGGGTAACTATAAGAAGCAGATCGGGGGCGCTAGGTGGTGCACGAGCAAGATGGCCGCACTGGAGTGAGGCTCCTGCCACTCGGCACATTTATCCGATAAATTATCCTGCCCAGATGTAAACCAAGACGTAAGGAGTGTGGCGCTGATGAGCCTAAGGTCCCGAGAACTGATGCTGTGAAGGTGGCGCCTATGACACGCTGCAAAGTGCTGTCGCCGAGAGATTCTGCCCGCCCCGGCGAGAGGCCCTGATTTGCCTGGAACTGTAGTCGGGCGAGTCGCGCCACGCGAGTGCCGTGCTGCCCACGAGGCGCCCAGGCCGGACTGGAGGCCTCTCTACTACTGGCGCCTGGAGATGGAAGGTGACTACGTGCCCTGCTGTAGTGACACGACTAAACTGCTGAGGCTGCCCATTCACTACGAGCGATCACGAATGCACTATCTGCATATCGAGCCCTACCTTCGCTCCAAAAGCACCATTATCCATCGACCCCCCCGGGTGGCGGGCCGGCCACGGGCAGTGAGGCGCGGAAACAGCCTCCCGCCTAGTGTGGCATGGAGGTGGCAGAGGATCCGAAAACAGACGCAGTGGTGGCGGCGTCTATACCACGCTGAACCGCGATCCTGACCGCACCGGCGAGAGGCCCTGAGCTGCGTGGAACGACTGCCGGGAGAGGCGCGCTGCGCGACTGCTGTGCCGACTGCGAGGCGCCCGGGCCAAATTGGGTGCCTCACTGCTGCCGATGCCTGAGGAAGAGTGGTGAGTGCATGCCCAACTGTAGCGGTGCAGCTCTGCTACTGAAATTGCATGCTCTACACGAGCTACGGAGTTGTATCCTCCGTCTATATCGCCCTGCACTGGCACCGAAGCGCTAATATCCCCCTTGAACACCCGAGTGGCGGACTGACCACGGGCAATAGAGCGTGACGACGGCCACCTGCCCCTTAAGCTACAGGTGCGGTTCTGCGCGGACTTGCTGATTATCTTACGGGATGCACTAAGGCGATCACTGCTCATAAGTACATACAGCTGACAGCTGCGACTGCGGTGCTGTGGAGCAGTGTTGGACATCAGCTCACTGACAGTCATCACTATAATGCAATAGAGCTTCCTCCCTCCTGAAGCTGGTGCGACTCCCCAACTGGTCACATACTACAGGCACTGACTTTGGCGGGACAAACCCTCTTTCAGGCACACAACTTCCTCTCAGCGCATGATAGGTGTTGCAGTCTGCAACTACGTCGTACTACGTGGTGTTGAACTTCTCACGCTGCTCGCTGTTGTATTAACCTCAGACACTGCTTCTTCCGCATAGTTGGACGTAGAGACACCGCTCCCTGGCTGTTACTCATTTATTAGGGCACTGCACTGTTGAACATCTCGCAGAAATAGACTGGCGTGTGATCACAGTTGAGTGGGCTGGAGTGATCCCGGTGAAAATAAAGAATACCGTGCAATTCATAGCGGTCTAGCCAACAACTACCAGCTCTGTTATTGGTGGAACCATTCGCACTCAAGTGCTCCTGCATCCCTGACGGGGAGACTTCGGAAACGTTCTGTCGCCTAGCGTGTGCTCAGCAGTGACGCCATACAAATATGGGAAAAGCCGACATGAAGCAAACGAGGTTGATGTTTGATGCCAAGAAAGGCACGCGTGTGCAACAGGATGAAGAGGAAAGAGGACATGAGCGATCCGCCCTACAGGCATCCTCCTCTACTGACGACGACATGAAGGCTATACTACTGGAGGTCAGGCAGGGACTCACCACGATCGCGGACAAAATGGATGCCATGACCACGCGCATGGATGCTAGAGTGCACAAGTTAGACACTCATGATGAGCGCATTATGGAGACAGAACGTCGTATTTCAGACGCCGAGGACGCTACGTCTCACATTCAAGCCAATGTGGCACAAATGGACAAACTACTAAATATCATTGCCGCTAAAAATGAAGATATTGAAGCGAGAAGTAGACGCAATAATATACGAGTTCTTGGCATTCCGGAAAGTACAAATACTGGCAAAATGGAAGAATATGTGGAAAAAATGTTGCTGGCCATGATCGGAGCTGAAGCCCTCTCTGCACACTTCATCGTTGAACGGGCGCACCGCTCGCTGGGTCCTAGACCTCCACCCGGGAGCAAGCCCAGACCCATCATCGCGAGGCTCCTGAATTATAGGGATCGAGACGTTGCCCTGAAAGTAGCCCGGGAAAAACGACAACTTAGCTTTGAGGGAACTGGGTTTACCATATATCCCGACTTCACGGCCACAGTGCAGGAAGATAGACGCAAGTTCCTCCCCGTCAAACAAAAGTTGAGACAAGCCCAAATTGACTATGCGCTCCTACATCCGGCCCGCTTGAGAATCACGCACCAAGGCAAGCAGATGTTCTACACCAAACCGCAGCAGGTGGAAGAATTCCTGAAACGCCAGAACATAACTTCCACCGCACCAGATGCCTCATCTAGATCGGCCTCACCGACTGCAGAGTGACCTATTCGATGAAGAAGAAGGACCATGACTCCTGAGGGGCCCATGGTGTTGAGGTAACAAGATGCCTCAGGGGAACTGAACTATACGCCTGCAGAGGCGGAACTCTACTCTCTGCAGCTCAAATGAGCGATACTCTGGGTAGATACGGTAATAGAAGCCGAGTACCCTCGCCCTCTCAGTGGTAGTTGATACCATCTCGCTGACTCACTGTGGGTGAGGTGTGACCGTGCTTGCCCCTAGAAGGATCCCCCTCGAGGGCATTCCCCTTCCGAATCTTACTGCACTGTTATGTGCTACTTGTTTAATGGATACCTGGGGGTAGGGGTGAGGGGTGGGGTAGAACAGTCTGGCATGATTGGGATGTTTCAGTGGGTGGGGGGTGGTGGGGGTTATGTTGCAATGTTTATTGTTATGTGTTTGATACAGCAGGACAGACAGAAATATGGTTGCTATACTGATTACTTCGCACATGGTACAAGGATACACCGCTATCTGTTCCACGCCCACAGCGCCAGTGGTTGACTTGCCGGCTTACCAGCACTTACACATCATCACCTGGAATGTTCGGGGGTTGGGAGACCCACGGAAGTGTCGCCAGCTACTGGCGTACTTAGATCGACATCAGATACACATTACATTACTCCAAGAAACACATATAAACCCACTGCACTCTACTACCTTTGCTAATAAGTGGGCAGACCATCGGATATTTTCATCGTACTCTTCCTACGCAAGACGCACGGCTATACTTGTAAAAAAAACGGACTCCCTTTACCCTAGCTGGTTCATTAATAGATCGTGGTGGGCGATACTCCATTGCATGGGGGCGTTTAGGCACGGACTCAGTCACCTTGGTAAGCTGCTATGGTCCGAATGTTGACACTCCTGATTTTTTCACAGCGCTATGGGGGAAAATTGTGGAAATAGGCTCTACCCACATAATATGGGGGGGTGATTTTAACGTTGCTCTTAATCCAGCAGTAGACAGATCTAATCCCGCAGCTCCTCATTATAATAGATCATATGAAATCCTACGTGAACACAGGGCGGACGCTGGTCTCCTTGATTTCTGGCGATATCTCCATCCCCTCGCACGGGAAGGCACGCACTTTACAGCACATGCTGCATCCTGGGCACGATTAGATTATTGTCTATTATCCCACAGGCTGGGTCCAGCGATAAAAGACGTCACGCACTTGGCCAGAACATATTCTGACCACTCTCCTGTCAAACTTACACTTGCTCCACCCGGGTACAATCAACCACGCAGCAGTTGGAGGTTACAACCCACAATGTTGCTAGACACGGTATTTCATAGTGAATTGGGAGCTGAAATTCAAGACTTCTTTCAAAGAAATAGAGGCTCTGTAGATAGTGTGGAAACCATTTGGGAGGCATTTAAGGTAACGATTCGGGGATTTTGTATCTCAAAAAGCTCAGGAGTGCTTTGGGACATACAGGGTACTCTTCGAAAATTAGACGAGGAGCTCAAGACCCTGGAAACGCAACTGACTATGGGGGGGGTGACGCTAACATCCAGCATGCATTCCGCGAAAAATTATCGGAATACACCGCGACTGCGGACCGCGAAACAAAATTTAAGAGGAAATACTGGGTTGCCCGAAGGTATGGCGAAGGTGAGAGACCCGGAAAGGCCCTTGCTGAAACCATATGGCGGCCGCGCTTTTCCAATTATGTACTGGAAATTTCTGGACCTGGAGAGGTAGTACAACGCGACACTGCTGACATACTTACCACCTTTACAGCCCACTATTCCATACTATATACCTCACAGAGGAGGGACCACTTCAAATTAGACAGCTTTCTAGGAGACGTAGCGCTTGGGTGGCTAGGTGACTCACAAAGGGAATTCCTTGGTGCCCCCTTCAAACTTGATGAGATTCGGGAAGCCATTGTGCAGATGAAGTCCAGAAAGGCCCCTGGTATGGACGGGCTCCCTGCCGAATTTTATAAAACTTATATAGATTTGATGGCCCCGATATTAAAGGAGATCTATGAAGATTCACTTGAGAATGACATGTTTCCTCCGTCTATGAGAGAGGCACTTATCACCTCCCTGCTCAAACCTGGAAAGTCACCTCTTCACTGTGATTCATATAGACTATTATCCCTCATTAATTGTGATCCAAACATTTTGGCAAAAGTTATCACTAATCGCTTAGCCCTTTTAATGGAAAAACTTGTCCTCCCTGATCAGGCGGGCTTGTCCCGGGAGGAGCAACTACACATAATCTCCGTACCCTATTTTCCATTCTGCAGAATGCTGCTCCTGAACTGCCGCTAGCGGCAGTATTTTTGGACGCCACTAAGGCGTTCGACTCTGTCGAATGGGATTATCTATTCGGGGTGTTACAACGCATGGGATTTCCACCTATATTTCTTTCCTGGATACGGCTGCTGTACCAGCTTCCAACATCAAAAGTTTTAGTTAATGGCCATCTATCTGCTGCGTTTCCCATATCCTGAGGCACGCGGCAGGGATGCCCACTCTCTCCCCTGCTTTTTGCCCTTGCAATCGAACCCTTGGCCTCTAAACTGAGGCAGCACCACCAGGATAAAGCACTGTGGTGCAACCTACGGCAGATCCTCATATCACTATATGCGGATGACATTACCCTCTACGTACGTGATCCACAGTATAATCTCAATCCACTCTTGTGAGAATTTATAATCTTTGGGAAACTGTCTGGGGTTCATATAAATTGGGGGAAGTCGCAAATTTTTCCCCTAACACCTGCAGCCACTCGGTTTCCCCTGGATTTCCCATTGGAATGATGTGACACCGACCTGCGCTATCTAGGGATTCGTATTTCTGGGGATCGGGAGGAGCTGATGCGCCTGAACTATGGAACGGCCATAGATCGTATTACAGGCTGTGTCACTCGATGGATCTCACTGCCGCTCTCTTTGGAAGGGCGTGCTGCGCTGATTAAGATGGTGATTCTTCTGCAAGTATTATATCTATTTTTAAATATCCCATATCATCCCGGTCGACACTTTTTCCAAGCACTCAGATTGGAAATGATAAGACTGTTATGGGGGGGCAAACAACCACGCCTACAATGGAGAGTACTCACGCAGCCATATGCACGGGGAGGCTTT
The DNA here is from genome assembly GCA_963921515.1 of Calotriton arnoldi. Lineage (NCBI taxonomy): Eukaryota > Metazoa > Chordata > Amphibia > Caudata > Salamandridae > Calotriton > Calotriton arnoldi. The sequence continues at coordinate 1,499,337 of CAWUFW010004022.1, forward strand.
GACATTCCAGACTTCGAGTTGTATTACACATGCGCACAGGCCCACTATGCCTCGTACTGGTTCCATCCCCCTAGGTACATGCCACAAATCGCAGCGGAACAATGGTTGGCGGACCCCATCCCCCTAGATGGCGTGTTAGGTGCACCCCCCGTACACGTGACACTGCACCCACTACAATCACATGCACAGTAGACGCTTGGAATCGTATCCTGACCCTTCTTCAATGTCCAATGCTATATTCACCACTACTCCCACTCTCCTGTCATCCCCGCATGCCACTGCTACAAGCAACAGGGTTCCTTAGACTCTGTGAGCGCACTAAAATCACCACATGGGGGGATCTTTATCACAATGGGAAATTCCGTTCATCTGATCTCCTCTTTCATGAGATACAGCCCTCCTCTTTGGACGTATTTCTCTATGTACGGCTCCGTCAAGGTATACGTTCCATCACTCCAGATTTTCCTCAGGAACCCCCCACCCTAGTTCCCTTACACATGATACTACGCACTGCATCGCCGGGACATCTGGTCTCTACGCTTTATCACACTGTACGCACTCAACAGACAGAATTTCCCTGCTCTTCCCGCGCAAAGTGGAACCTGGAACTGGGATACGAAATGACGGATGACTAATGGACATATTGCTGTCTACAAACAGAGCAAATATCCGCCAGTGGTAGGCTGCGCGTCACACATTATAAGTTCCTACAGAGCTTATATTACACACCAGTAAAAATGCACCGTTTTAAATTAAAAGACACAGATAGCTGCGAAAGATGTGGAAGTCCTGGGGCCGATTTCCTACATTTGTCCTGGGATTGCCCACGCGTGAATGAATACTGGTCACAGGTTTTTGATGCCCTAGAACAGATGACACTCCTCACCTTAGAACGCACACCTTTAATAGCTTTGTTGGGTTACACTAAGCTCATTCCTAAGTCCTGTCGCAAATACCTCGCCATTGCACTACTGTTAGCTAAACGCAGAGTGGCCTGCAGGTGGGGCAGGGGACGGGCGCCTAAGTTCAAGGAATGGCTTAATGATTTAATATACTGCCAAGAGCAACTGACTCTCTATGCCGAGACGCTGCCTCGTGCCTCGAGGCCTAGAGATATATGGAGCCCTCTACAGTGCTACCTTCTCGCACAACCGCCAGAACCTTCGACGGACACCCCAGAGATACAGACACAATGAAGTTCCTCACCCCATAGGAAAAGTGTAATATGCTGGAAACCCAGGCTGAACTTGCCGCTGTAACAAGCCCAGTGCTACTTGCATTAGGTCCCACGTTGATATTGTGATAGTGTTGTCCAACCCTACTATGATGATGAAGCTATTGTATACTTATGTAATGCGCCAGGTTATTCTGATTCCTTTGCCTAGCACATGACTTATCTAGATATGTGACGAGCAGCAAGCATGTAAGATCGCTGTACGGAATCTACATGCCATCAAACCATATTGCAATGGTGTCTCTACCTATGTGAAGTTGACATTGTTTTTGTTTCTCAGCCTAATCTGTCTGATATTCTATGCTAAGAATTGTATTGTACTTTTTCATGTCTAGAAAACTAATAAAAAATGTATTTTCCCCCCCAAAAAACTATAAGAAGCAGATCCTACTCTCCTACACCGACCCATGGCACCGAGTACTGCTGCAAACAATAGTGACCCATAGAAAACAAACCGAGCTCCCACTTGTGCTAGGCGCTCAGCTCTGCTGCTCCAAGGCTCTGTTAATTTAAAGTGAAAGCTCTTGTTAAAGTGCTTGTTCTTTTGCTGGCATCGGGCAGAAGCCAATTTAGAGAGCCTGCTCTGTTTGTGGCTTGCCTTCTGGGTGTTTTGCTGTGGCGACTCTAAAGCCTGAGCCATGGGGAGAGACCTTCAGTGTAAGAGGCTGCAGGTTCCGTGCTGAAAAAATGAAAGGCGCACGGCCGCCATGCTGTATGATGAAGCACGGCAGATGTGAAGCGGGTGCCGTGCTGAGCATGAATACTAACTAAAAAAAGCTAAAATTTTATGGCAATTGCGCGAAGGGAATTCCGGTTTTCTGCGTAGATTGCTTAAGAACATTAGAACAAAATATCCCGCCGTGCGAACATATACTGTGGAACTGGAACTAGAAAAGCGTTGCCATTGTACACTGAATACCCAAGGAAAGCCATGTAAAACTTTTGGCTGTGCTCGAAAGCAGCAGCGCCTCTAGTCCCCAAAAAACATTAGCCTTTATAGAAAGCAAAACATTGTAAACTATCAGTTGTGCTTATGAGCAGCAGACCCACATATTTATGGCAATGTAAACAGATACTATGGTACAATAATCGGCTGCTAGCACCCCAGATTTAATAATGGGTGCAGCTGCTAGCGTATGAATCCAGTATATAAATTATATCCATCATGTTGAATCACGAAAAGCCTGCGAACATTTTTTCAATGGGCCTTGTAGGAGGCTGACTTAGTATATGGTACACACTTATTTAAGTGAAGCACCTTGCACTAATCCAGGCAACCCTTATGGTGTTTTTAGTGGTCTTTGATAACCATAGAAAGCTCTCAAAGTGGTAGCTGTGGAGAGCAGTCTTCAGGCTTATCTTGAAGAAGTGTTACCAGTCCTTATCATGTAGTGTAGGTGATATGAAAAAGAACCACTCAGTGTATATAGAAAAATGTCTATTTATTACACAACACTCACTAACACATTGGAGATCCTACCCGGAGATATAAACAGAAATACACAACAATCCTTCAATTGCAAATAGGGTAAGTAGCACAAAATACAGTGGTCTCCAGGGGGAGACCAAACCATATACTAAAAAAGTGGAATGTGAACTGCGACCAAAGTCGGGACTTGGACCAGGAGATTCAGAGGAGCTGGGGACACAAGCAACCACCCAAGGTAAGTACCCAGGAACCCCACGAAGGCTGTGTGCAGAGTGGAAACAAAGCCGCATGTCCAATAGAAGTCAACTAAAGTCACGGTTGCAGTTTTGGAGAAGAAAGACCCTTCTCAGAGGACCCTGAAGAAACCCCATGGAAGGCAGAATGTTGGAGAGTCACCCCACCTGTGGATAACCCAGGACCCAGGATACCTACACCAGGGAAGTCGGTGCGAAGTGACGTCAGAAACCGCCATAGACCATAATGGAGGACTTCATGAAAGATGCCACTGGAAAAGACTGCACAAGAGTCCGGTGGAATCCAAGGGTGGCTTCTTGAATTGAAGTACCTGCTACCAGAGGGGACAGAGTCTATGCCACTCGGAGGTGGCCAGGAGGCACAGAAGAGCAATGCCCACCGATGTCGAATGGTTCAGAAGAGTTGACAGTGACCTTGTCACTGCAGCTGTGAGGGCCAGGCGACGCTGAGGAAGATCAGGAGCCGTGCACGAGCTGTCCCACATCGGAAGTCGAGAACTAGCAGGTTGGTGTCCGACGGGAGCACCAACAAGCTTGGCAGCTGCAACAGGCATGGAAAGCGAAGGAGCAACGTTGGGACCAGCAAGGTCCAAGGGACTCGCCATAAGCAGGAGAGTCAGAGCAGGCCCTGAGCAAGCAGGGAAGCCCACTGAAGCAGAAGAAGACCCTCAGGAGGACCCACAGGCCAAAGGCACAGGAGTTGCAAGAGGACCTCGAGCAGCTCAACAAGAAGGAAGGCCCACGGTGCAGAGAATGCAGTGAGTACGCTGTGCATGGCAGTAAGAGATGCTGGAGCTTCTTGTAGCCCAAAGGTCTCTAGAGTGCAGAGCCAACAAGCCTTGGCAACGGCAAGTCAACGCGGTACACAGGGGTTCGGTCCCAGCGGTTCAGACGAGCGATACTGGCCTTAAAATTGGAGAGAGGACAGGTCAAGCCTCCAAGAAGATGCATTACCACCACTTGTGTTGGGGGCATGGCCTAACATCATGGCCGGCTAGTCGTGACTCGTCGGAGCTCCTGTCCCGGATGAAATAATCCTCCCTAAATCCTGGCGTACCAGACAACAACTCTAAGAAAAAACGGCGATGGAATATCCCCTGAGCAGGAAGAGTAAGTTACGGGGGCTGCCGGAGCCGGGCCACGGAAAAAAACCGAGCGCAACTCCTGAGACAAGGCGGCCTGCCTGACTCCAAAATGGCGGCGCCTGATCCTCGATCAAAGTGACTCTGAGCCCGTGGGGGCCTCAGAGACGAGGGGGCCTGGACCGTGGGCCCAGTGAAGAGTGGTGCCCCGATCACAGAACTCGTTTTTTTAAAAAAAAGGAAAAACAAAAAAAGGCCACGGGGTTGCCGTGACGGAGCCGGTGCCACCCGGAGCAAGTGCGGCCTACGTTCTGACTGTCACGCCGAGGCCCGGAGAAGTTGAGGGCGGAGAATCCCGGGCCCCGACGTGAGGAATCGACTGCAGGAGATGTGGGAGCAGCTCTACTCGCACCCCGCATCGCAGAGGGCCCAATAAAATAAATAAATCAGCCCCATACGAGCAACAGCAGCACGAGGCCTAGAAGTGTGGAGGAGTGGCCCCCCCTGGGCCCCGAATACAGGAAAGTACACATAGGAATCACTTGGAGCAGGATTGATCCCTGCCCATAACGCCGGTAAGGAGAGGAGGAAGTTGTAGTGTGGGGGGGGCCCTGGCCTAGACTGGATATTCTTGCTGGCCTGGTATCTGGGGAACATTTCGGGGCTTTAAAGCCTGCGGTGGATTCAGCAGTATTCTGGTCCCCCAACATAAAGAGGAGCAAGGAGATCAGGCCAGATTCCTTGTGGACCTGGGAGAATGGGGATGAGACCCCATTTAATAAATCACCCAGAGGAGCATTTGGCTACAAGCCGGACCTGAGAGGGCTGATAAGCGTGCTTTGCAGAGGTTGGGCCTGGGGTAAGAGCCTCTCTGGGGAAGTTATAGAGGACTATTGACAGAGGGGCCCTGATTAATCCTGTCGCAAAGAGGATCGAGTAATAAACGGTGTGACTGAGACCGTCTGGTACGGCCGGACTATGGGCAAAGATAAACCAGCAAGGGGAGGGCAGGCTAACAAGATAATGCAATACACAGTACCAGGTCCGACGACATCCGATCACAACATAACAGACCCTGGGCAGGTGCCGCATCACAGTACTATGGCGCAAGATAAAGCTGAGATTTTAGACGCCATTAGAGATTCTCGGGTAGCGCTTGAAGCAAAAATGGATACTATGGCAATGGATATTAACCACTTGCGCCTAGACTTGAGAAAAGTGGCGGATCAAGTTACAAGCACGGAAGGAGAATTAGGCACGCTGCGAGAAGAAGTCCAGAGGCTACGCACAACGGTGACCTCGCTCCAGGAGCAGTCCACCCGCTTGGAAGATAGAGCAGAAGACGCGGAGGGGAGGTCGAGAATAAATAACCTCCGATTTCTCTGATTTCCGTAGAAAGCCGAGGGTCCGGCGGCGGATCTGTTCCTTGAGCAATGGATAGGGTCGGCTTTCACAAACATCAGACTCTCCAAAATGTTTGCCATAGAAAGGGCCCACCGAGCCCTGGGACCCCCTCCAAGACCAGGAGCACCACCTAGAGCTATAATCGCCCGCGTATTCAATTTTAGAGACAGAGATATAATACTGCACTATGTATGTACTCATGGCTCTCCCAAGTTTGAAGATCGAGACATTCATATTTACTCTGACTATACTAGGAAGGTAGAAGACCTTAGGATTGACTTCCTGGGGGTCAAACGACGACTCCGAGACCGTAACATTAAATCTGAAAGAGACACGTTAGTGATAGATTCCTTACCTTAGAATATCCCCAGGCGTCAGACTGGATCCGGAAAGTTTTTTCATCAGCAGTACCCCTGTGCGTCGTTAGGTGGCGTCTTGCGGCTCCGCGTCCGTCGCTGGCGTCGTACGCCGAGATGACGTCACGGAGACTACTTAGGCACCACCCATGCGCGCTGACGTCAGTTCTTTCTTTTTCCACGCCAGTAAGCGCAGATCCGGTTAGAGCACGTACCTTAGTCACTTTTGACTATCTTTTGAGACTTTTGTCTCCTGTAAGTTTGAGTCCACTCTGGTGCACGTAGGGATGCCTGGTTTTAAGTCTTGTGGGGCCTGCCGTCGCAATATGCCGGTGGCGGACACCCACGACGTCTGTCTCTACTGCCTGGAGAGCAACCACGACTCTCGGTCCTGCATGGACTGTCTGGCCGTGGCCCCGAAGGCCCTGAGGGAGCGGCGCCGGAAGCTGCTTGAGGTCCGGCACTCGTCCCAGCGCCATTCTCGGTCTAGGGGCCGCTCCAGAGAACGCTCACGGGGCCTCCATCATCGTTCCTCTGGCTCCAAGTCTTCACCCTCGGATTCGGGTAAGAGACGACACAAAAAGAAGTCGAAGGAAGTCGCGGCCCTCTTGGCCAAGAGGGCCATCGAGCATGTTCCGACCCCAGAAGTAGGGCGTGGTTGCTACTCCCACTACTTTCTGGTGCCCAAAAAGGACAAGGAGGACATGCGTCCTATCTTGGACCTCCGGAACGTCAATCGCTTCCTCCGGAAGGAGAAGTTCAAGATGCTCACCCTAGCTCAGGTCTTGACTGCCCTCGACCCTGGAGACTGGTTGGTAGCGTTGGACTTGCAGGGCGCTTATTTCCACATCCTCGTCCTGCCGGCCCACCGGCGTTACCTGCGGTTCACGGTAGGCCTCGAGCATTTTCAGTTCACCGTGCTCCCCTTTGGCCTTACCAGTGCCCTCGGGTGTTCACGAAAGTGATGGCGGTGGTCGCAGCTCATCTGCGCCGGGCAGGGGTTTCAGTCTTCCCCTACCTTGACGACTGGCTGCTGAAGGCGAGCTCGTCCCAGGCAGTCGTCTCCCACCTCCAGACTACGGCCGAACTCCTGCACTCACTGGGGTTCTCCATCAATGTGCCGAAGTCGCATCTGATTCCTTCTCCACAGCTCCTTTTCATCGGAGCAGTTCTGGACACGACGCAGTTTCGGGCCTATCCTCCCGAACGGCGAGTCCGGGGATATTCAGGCTATGATTCCGATCTTTCAGCCTTTATCCTGGGTTTCGGCACGGATGACCCTGAGGCTGCTGGGCCTCATGGCCTCCTGCATCCTGCTGGTCGATCATGCCAGATGGCATATGCGGGCTCTGCAGTGGGACCTGAAGTTCCAGTGGGCGCAGCACCAGGGCAACCTGTCCGATCACGTCCAGATCTCGGAGGGGGCTGCAAAACAGTTGCAGTGGTGGCTCTCGAACCGGCAATGGGTCATGGGAAGATCCCTCTCCCTTCCCCAGCCAGAGCACACAGTTGTGACGGACCGCCGTCCCTTCTGGGATGGGGCGGTCACATGGGGAGAGGCGGAGATCAGAGGCCTCTGGTCTCCGGCGGAGTCCCGGCTCCATATCAACCTTCTGGAGCTCCGGGCGATCCGGCTTGCACTCAAAGCATTCCTTCCTCTGTCAAAGGGAAGGTGGTGCAGGTGTTCACAGAACAACACCACCGCCATGTGGTACTGCAACAAACAAGGCGGGGTGGGGTCGTGGACCCTCTGTCAGGAGGCTCTGCGCCTCTGGCAATGGCTGGAACATCAGGGCAGGTTCCTGATGGTTCAACACCTGGCAGGTTCCCTGAACACCAGGGCGGACGAACTCAGCCGCAGGTGCATGATGGATCACGAATGGCGTCTTCACTCGGAAGTGGCGCAAGGACTCTTTCTACAGTGGGGAGAGCCTTGGTTAGATCTATTCGCCACCGAAGAGAACGCAGCAATGTCATCAGTTCTGCGCGTTGGAATTCCAAGGCGGCACTCGCTCGGCGGCGCTTCCGTCGCGAGTGGAGTTGCGGTCTGTTGTACACCTTTCCGCCTATACCACTTCTACCCAGAGTGTTGAAGAAGATTCGGCACGACCGGGCCCAAGTCATTCTTGTGGCTCCGGACTGGGCTCGAAGAGTTTGGTATCCCGAGCTACTCAGTATGAGCGTAGATCCCCCGATCCGTCTGCCTCTTCGGGAGGATCTTCTGTCGCAGCAGCAGGGGACGGTCCTCCACCCGAACCTGTCCAGCCTCCACCTGCTTGCGTGGAGATTGAGCTGCGGCAGTTGATTCCTTTCGCCTTGCCTCCCGAAGTTTGTGATGTGATTCTGGCAGCCAGGCGTCCCTCCACTCAAGGTGGTATACGCCTGCAGGTGGAACAAGTTTGTGGCATGGTGCACAGCAAAGGCTGTGAATCCCTTTCTGCCCCTCTTTCTGAGGTTCTTCTGTTCCTTCTTTCCCTGGCCCAACAGGGTTCTGCCCTGGGTACCATCAAGGGCTATCTTTGTGCTATCTCGGCCTTCCTCAGGCTTCCTGATCAGCCCTCCCTTTTCAAGTCCCCTGTTGTTAACAGGTTTCTAAAAGGCATTACACACCTCTTCCCTCCTGTTCCGTTTGTGATGCCTCAGTGGGACTTGAACTTGGTTCTTACCTTTCTTATGTGCGCTCCTTTGAGCCTCTACACAACTGTCCTCTTCGTCTTCTGACTCTGAAGACAGCCTTTCTGGTGGCCATCACCTCCGCTCGGCGGGTGAGTGAGCTCAGGCTCTATCATGCAAACCTCCCTTTCTGTCTGTCCATCCAGACAAGGTTGTTCTTAGGACGCGTCCGTCCTTCTTGCCAAAGGTGGTTACTGCCTTCCACATTGGGCAGACCATCACCTTGCCCACCTTCTTTCCGCCTCCGCATCCTTCCAGAGAGGAAGAGAGGCTCCACCGTCTGGACCCAAAACGTGCGCTTACTTTTTATATTAACCGCACTCAACACTTCCGGGTGGATGACCAGCTCTTTGTTGGCTACGTGGGCGCCAAAAAAGGTCGGGCGGTGCACAAGAGAACCATCTCCCGCTGGGTAACCTTGTGTATCAAGGCCTGCTATACTTTGGCTAAGAAGGAGCCTCCTGTTGGGCTGCGTGCCCATTCCACCAGGGCAACAGCTGCTACCACAGCTTTAGGCCGCGGTGTTCCGCTGCAGGATATCTGTCAGGCAGCTACGTGGGCCTCGCTGCACACGTTTACAAAGCATTACTGCCTTGACAGTCAGGTCCGGAGGGACGGCTTCTTTGGCCGTTCTGTCCTCCGGGACTTCCTTGTCTGATCTTTGTTCGCAGACCCACCACCGGGGTTGGTATTGCTGGGGTATCTATTCTAAGGTAAGGAATCTGTCACTAACGTGTCTCTTTCAGATGCACAAGTTACTAACTTGTGTAACGATATATCTGTAGAGACAGTAGTTAGTGACAGATTCCTACCGCCCCACCCATCCTCCCCGTTCTGCGAACTGATTTCTAGGGTTAAGGACATCCCTTTCAGGGCCCTAGTATTTTTCAGACACCTATGTCAGCTTCTTGCATGGCTCTGCGTTCCTGGCGCGGAAAGTCGTGTACAGAACTGACGTCAGCGCCCAGGGGCGGCGTCTAAGTACTGCCCGCGACGTCATCCCGGCGATCACGACGCCACCTACCGACGCGCAAGGGTACTGCTACGCAAAAAACTTTCCGGATCCAGCCTGACGCCTGGGGATATTCTAAGGTAAGGAATCTGTCACTAACTACTGTCTCTTACAGATATATCGTTACACAAGTTAGTAACTTGTGCTTTAATGCTGTGAGGGGCATGGCTACTACGTCATGCCCCTATGATTCCCAAGCCTACCATATCGGCTGTGGTGCGTGAGAGACTTGCGAGATTGGCCAACCAAAATAAAGTGAAAGCATCGTTAAAATGTCAATTTTCTACTTTTAATGGTTAAAAAGCCCTAGGTTTCCCATAATATTATAAGTCTCACAGAGATTTGATGCTGTCCCAAGCGAGCAGCATTGAGGAGAGAGCGGCAAGGGAAGTGAGTGAGATTGGAGGAAAGGTGGGGAGATGAGAGGCTGGGACCAGAGAGCGGGTTGAGGAGAAGCAACAGTGAACTGTGGGGGAGAATGATTGGGGGATGGGAGAAGAACCAGCTGTCGGCTGAGCGCGTTCAGAAAGGCAATAAACACAAGAAGCTTAAAACATGAGCCTGAGGCAAATGAAAAAGTAATGCGCTGAGACTAACATAAACAAACACGGCGGAGCTTTCATCAAGCCGGCGAAAACATGAGCAGAGGCAGGCAAACTGAAAAAAGAGTGCTCACAAGTCTAATAGATAACATGAGGCGTAAGAGCACGCGTAACAGGGGCAGTCCTCATGGGAGGTTACAAAAGTAGAAAAGGAGGGACTACTAAGCATATTAACCAATGAAAAGCAGGCATTTACAAAGGACAGTAAAAGGAGCAAATTAAAAAGATGGGTGGTGCTTGAAGCCCATGCTGTAGATACAGCATGTCTCGAAGAGGCAGCTCATGCACTGCCTCGGCGAGACCTAAAAAGTAAGATAACACTTTCCCTTTTACAAATTCATTACTACCTCCTTTGAGGTGCTGGTAAATCTAAATGTTTTGAAACTGGATTTTGGCTGCATAACATTGATTAACAAGATATTGATTTAGTATTTGAAAGGGACACATACACATATGCCCCTTCCATATAATGGATTGTTATCCATGCGCTAATCTCATTTTAGGAGTCAGAAAACCTTTCTGACTCCTAAAAATGGGATTAATATGTAAGAAAAGCATTTTAATAGTCGCAAATGCCGAATTGAAGTGTTTACAACTGTTAAAATGCTTAGTACATTTGGCACTAAATTCATATTCCTCTGGCCTTCAGTTAATATTTCTAGGTATTGCAAATCCTTATACAGGCCTGAGTATATCTGCCATAATCTTTAAAAAAATGTCTTAAAGCAAATACTTGATATGTATACCGCTTATAGACATCTAATTTTATTTTTGCAAGACCTTAATGTTACATATGAAGAGCTGCTTTATTTTAATTCATTCCAATTTTGAATTGTTTCTTAGAGCAGGGAGAAGATTTTTCAGAATTGTTAAAATCGTATTTGTGTTTCTTAACTAACTTTAACAGCTGTTATTTCTGCCAATATTGATGTATTATCTGTTAGTGGCAGTTGTGCACTGTCTCACCAACTCTGCTAAAATTTTAAATTAATAATCAAAGTAGCCTAATTGATAGTTTTTTGCTAGTGTTGATCACTGGGATATTCTGAATGACTTTAGGGTAACATAGTGCGTGGATCATGATCACAGTCCTTTTCCTTCTTACACTCATTCCCTACATAGAAATTATCCACACATAGTAACACTTAAAAACCACTGTGGGCAATGGCAACACTTAACATTAGTAGGGGTGTTATGTGAGCTCCTCAACAATTAGATAATATGTTTCTTAGTTTTAGGGCTGAAGTGACAGTTTATCTTTAACTTATTTTTTCAACCAATACTCCCTCATCCTACAATGGTATTCATTTATTTCAGAGAAAAAAACATCTGAAAGAGACACGTTAGTGACAGATTCCTTACCTTAGAATATCCCCAGGCGTCAGGCTGGATCCGGAAAGTTTTTGCGTAGCAGTACCCTTGCGCGTCGGTAGGCGGCGTCGTGTGGCTCCGCGTCCGTCGTCGGCGTCGTGATCGCCGGGATGACGTCGCGGGCAGTACTTAGACGCCGCCCCTGCGCGCTGACGTCAGTTCTTCTTTTTCCGCGCCAACAAGCGCAGATCCGGGAAGAGCAGTGCCCTAAGTCATTTTTTGACTGCTTTTTTGGTGAATTTTTTCACTGTTTCTTTCCATACCCGACTCCAAGGGGTCGTTAGGGATGCCCGGCTTCAAGCGTTGCGACGTCTGTGCTCGGATGATGTCCATCACAGACCCGCATCTGGAGTGTCTCTTCTGTCTCGGGCGAGACCACGACACGAGTCGTGTTCCGACTGCCGGTCCCTCAACCCGAAAGCTTGCGAGAGCGGTCTCGAAAGCTCCTCGAGGCCCGGCAGTCGGCTCCGCGCCACACCAAGCCCCGGTCGCGTGAGAGGTCGAGGGGTCGGTCGCGGAGTCCTCGTCGGTCGTCGGGATCCAAGTCTTCGTCGTCCGGTAAGTCTAAACACAAGAAGTCCAAGAAGCATCATCGCTCTCGGACTTCGCCTCGCCGGTCTCGCGACTCGGCTGAGGCTCCTCCCGGCACCGTCCCCGCGGCCCCGGACATGCCTGTGGAGTCGCCCCGCAATACCCGTCCTTCCCGGGTTCAGGGGCGGATCCGGCCCAAATACAGGAATTCCTGTCGGCCATGGCTCCGCCTTCGGGCCTCAAGCGTCCCTCCGGTGCGCCTTCGGGCCCCGCAGGGCCCTGATGGGGTTGCCCCGAGCGTCGCCGACGGCTCCGGTCCCGGTGTCGCCCGTGCCTCCAGCCTCGATCCCGGCTCCGGCTTCGGCCCCGGCCTCGATCCCGGCTCCGGTGGTACCGCAACTCCCATCGACGCCGGTCGACCTGACCACGCCTCCGCCGACACCGATGTCTCCGGTGCCGTTCCTGACGCCGCCCGGGGCTCCGGGCGTCGTCGTCCCCCAGTTCTTTCCGGCTCCGGACATGGAGCCGGACCGACGTCGCTCGACGCCGGTTCCGGCGCCGATGAGACCTTGGGTCCCAAATGTCCCTCCTCCTCCTTATTTTGAACCGGAGGAGGACCAGGAGGACTGGGAGGGGTCTGAGGACCCTCTGGCACAACAGTGTCAGTATGATGAGGACTGGGCAGAGAAACTAGGGGATGCCAGTGGTCTAGATACTTCCCCTGACACTGGCATGCTGTCTCCTCCCGTGGCTACGGAGGAGGGAGCCAATTCTGCAACGGTGTTGCGTAGGGCAGCTGGAGCCTTACATCTCCAACTCCCTACTGTGGCGGTCAAGACTAATCTCTTGACAGAGGTGCTTCAGCCGGCAGCCTCCTCTACGGAGACTGTGCTGCCGTTTAACGATGCACTCACTGACGTTCTTTGGGCGCCTGGTCCAAGCCCAACACAGGGGCTCCTGTGGATAGGAACGTGTCTCGACGCCATCGCCCAGCTCCGGGCGACCCCTTGTTTCTCTCTGTCCACCCCACTCCTGAGAGCTTGGTTGTCCAAGCCTCGGCTTCCCAAACCGCCTTCCCTACCGCCCCTCCGGATAGGGAATCCAAACGCCTGGATCAATTTGGGAAGAAGGGTTTTTCTTCCTCCAGTGCTGGCTTGCGGTCCATCAACACCGCTTGTCTTTTGGGCCGATATACCCACTCCCTGTGGGATTCGGTGGCGACTGTTTTGCCCCAGTGTTCTGAGGAGGTCCAGACACTGCTTTCCCGCGCCATTGCGGAAGGAAGGGATGCGGCCAAATACACCATACGTTGTGGCCTTGATACCGCCGACTCGCTGGGCAGATCTATTGCAACGACGGTGGCGCTGCGTCGCCACGCCTGGCTGAGAACCACTGGTTTCTCGGGTGATGTCCAGAATACACTCATGGACATGCCCTTTGATGGAGTCGGTCTTTTGGTTCCAAAGCAGACCATGCGTTGGAGCGTTTTAAGGACTCACGGGCTACTGCCAAGTCCCTGGGCCTTTCTACTGTACGCCTCCGCTAACCTCTGCCGCTCCTTTCGTGGCAACGGAAGGGGCGCTCAGTCACGTCAGCAGCCCAGCCACCGGCCCGCGCAGCAGGCTTCTTCGCGTGGCCGAGGACGTGGATACCGCTGTGGCGGTTCGGGCAACCAGCGTGCGGGTCAGGCCACCCACCCCGCCCCGTCCGCGGCCTCCAAGCCCTCCTAGTCCCTCCTTTCAGGTGCACAGCACGCCAGTTGGGGGCAGGGTCCGCCATCACCTTCACCACTGGCGTGCCATCACCTCGGACAGGTGGGTCTTGGACATTGTCCGAAGGGCTACTCCCTCCCCTTCGAGACCACCCCCAGCCATGTCACCTCCATTCCACCGCATGTCAGGGGATCACTTGGTGCTTCTGCAGAAGGAAGTCACGGCCCTCTTGGCCAAGAGGGCCATCGAGCATGTTCCGACTCCCAGAAGTAGGGCGTGGTTGCTACTCCCACTACTTTCTGGTGCCCAAAAGGACAAGGAGGACATGCGTCCTATCTTGGACCTCCGGAACGTCAATCGCTTCCTCCGGAAGGAGAAGTTCAAGATGCTCACCCTAGCTCAGGTCTTGACTGCCCTCGACCCTGGAGACTGGTTGGTAGCGTTGGACTTGCAGGACGCTTATTTCCACATCCCCGTCCTGCCGGCACACCGGCGTTACCTTCGGTTCACGGTAGGCCTCGAGCATTTTCAGTACACCATGCCCCTCGGGTGTTCACGAAAGTGATGGCGGTGGTCGCAGCTCATCTGCGCCGGGCAGGGGTCTCAGTCTTCCCCTACCTCGACGACTGGCTGCTGAAGGCGGGCTCGTCCCAGGCAGTCGTCTCCCACCTCCAGACTACGGCCGAACTCCTGCACTCGCTGGGGTTCTCCATCAATGTGCCGAAGTCGCGTCTGATTCCTTCTCCACAGCTCCTTTTCATCGGAGCAGTTCTGGACACGACGCAGTTTCGGGCCTAGAGATCAGAGGCCTCTGGTCTCCGGCGGAGTCCCGGCTCCATATCAACCTTCTGGAGCTCCGGGCGATCTGACTTGCACTTCAAGGCATTCCTTCCTCTGTCAAAGGGAAGGTAGTGCAGGTGTTCACAGACAACACCACCGCCATGTGGTACTGCAACAAACAGGGCGGGGTGGGGTCGTGGACCCTCTGTCAGGAGGCTCTGCGCCTCTGGACATGGCTGGAACATCAGGGCATGTTCCTGATGGTTCAACACCTGGCAGGTTCCCTGAACGCCAGGGCGGACGAACTCAGCCGCAGGTGCATGATGGATCACGAATGGCGTCTTCACTCGGAAGTGGCGCAAGGACTCTTTCTACAATGGGGAGAGCCTTGGTTAGATCTATTCGCCACCGAAGAGAACGCGCAATGTCATCAGTTCTGCGCGTTGGAATTTCCAAGGCGGCACTCGCTCGGCGACGCTTTTCGTCGCGAGTGGAGTTGCGGTCTGTTGTACACCTTTCCGCCTATACCACTTCTACCCAGAGTGTTGAAGAAGATTCGGCACGACCGGGCCCAAGTCATCCTTGTGGCTCCGGACTGGGCTCGAAGAGTTTGGTATCCCGAGCTACTCAGGATGAGCGTAGATCCCCCGATCCGTCTGCCTCTTCGGGAGTATCTTCTGTCGCAGCAGCAGGGGACGGTCCTCCACCCGAACCTGTCCAGTCTACACCTGCTTGCGTGGAGATTGAGCGGCGGCAGTTGATTCCTTTCGATTTGCCTCCCGAAGTTTGTGATGTGATTCTGGCAGCCAGGCGTCCCTCCACTAAGGTGGTATACGCCTGCAGGTGGAACAAATTTGTGGCATGGTGCACAGCAAAGGCTGTGAATCCCCTTTCTGCCCCTCTTTCTGAGGTCCTTCTGTTCCTTCTCTCTCTGGCCCAACAGGGTTCTGCCCTGGGTACCATCAAGGGTTATCTCTGTGCTATCTCGGCCTTCCTCAGGCTCCCTGATCAGCCCTCCCTTTTCAAGTCCCCTGTTGTTAACAGGTTCCTAAAGGGCATTACACACCTCTTTCCTCCTGTTCCGTTTGTGATGCCTCAGTGGGACTTGAACTTGGTTCTTACCTTTTTAATGTGCGCTCCCTTTGAGCTTCTACATAACTGTCCTCTTCGTCTTCTGACTCTGAAGATAGCTTTTCTGGTGGCCATCACCTCCGCTCGGCGGGTGAGTGAGCTCCAGGCTCTATCATGCAAACCTCCCTTTCTGTCTGTCCATCCAGACAAGGTTGTTCTTCGGACGCGTCCGTCCTTCTTGCCAAAGGTGGTTACTGCCTTCCACATTGGGCAGACCATCACTTTGCCTACCTTCTTTCCGCCTCCGCATCCTTCCAGAGAGGAAGAGAGGCTCCACCGTCTGGACCCAAAACGTGCGCTCTCTTTCTATATCGACCGCACAAAACACTTCCGGGTGGATGACCAGCTCTTTGTTGGCTACGTGGGCGCCAAAAAAGGTCGGGCGGTGCACAAACGAACCATCTCCCACTGGGTTGCCTTGTGCATCAAGGCCTGCTATTCTTTGGCTAAGAAGGAGCCTCCTGTTGGGCTGCGTGCCTATTCCACCAGGGCAACGGCTGCTACCACGGCTTTAGGCCGCGGTGTTCCGCTGCAGGATATCTGTCAGGCAGCTACGTGGGCCTCGCTGCACACGTTTACAAAACATTATTGCCTTGACAGTCAGGTCCGGAGGGACGGCTACTTTGGCCGTTCTGTCCTCCGGGACTTCCTTGTCTGATCTTTGTTCGCAGACCCACCACCGGGGTTGGTATTGCTGGGGTATCTATTCTAAGGTAAGGAATCTGTCACTAACGTGTCTCTTTCAGATGCACAAGTTACTAACTTGTGTAACGATATATCTGTAAGAGACAGTAGTTAGTGACAGATTCCTTACCGCCCACCCATCCTCCCCGTTCTGCGAACTGATTTCTAGGGTTAAGGACATCCCTTTCAGGGCCCTAGTATTTTTCAGACACCTATGTCAGCTTCTTGCATGGCTCTGCGTTCCTGGCGCGGAAAGTCGTGTACAGAACTGACGTCAGCGCGCAGGGGCGGCGTCTAAGTACTGCCCGCGACGTCATCCCGGCGATCACGACGCCGACGACGGACGCGGAGCCGCACGACGCCGCCTACCGACGTGCAAGGGTACTGCTACGCAAAAACTTTCCGGATCCAGCCTGACGCCTGGGGATATTCTAAGGTAAGGAATCTGTCACTAACTACTGTCTCTTACAGATATATCGTTACACAAGTTAGTAACTTGTGCGTTTGGAAATTTGACCAAACTGCAATAGAAAGGAAGTATTGGACTTGTCTGAAAATTAAAACAAAGCATGTAAACCTTTTTGCATTCTCTTTCATATCTTCTCTGGGGAAACATATGAATATGTGAATTATCGTTATATAGAGCCCTAATTTTGCTTAACAAATCCCATTCTTTTTCTGCATGCACCACAAGGCAATAAAAAGGTAATCCTAGTGTGTTGTTTTTTGAGGTTGCACATGATAAAACTTTAAAATCTGTATGGCTAGTCTAATTTCATTTTGTAATGTGTGGTAGGGTTAAAAAATGCAGTAATCATTGGTTTCCAAATCATTAATTGGAAGCCGCGCTTCCACTGTGTCTCTGCAGATATTCCAGCTGGCTACTTGAATTTTCCATGTTGAAGGGTTGTCAAACGCTCAGGACACTTCAGAGACAGACTGAAGTCAGAGGTTATGTACTGTGTACTGATCCCCAGCTATTACAGTACTCCTCTAATCATTTCTGTTTTAGGCGTAGATGTAAAGAGTATTATGCACCCTGTAACTGCCATCTGTGTACAGACTCATGCAGCTTGTAACCTTCATCTGCATACAGACTCGTGTGCGAACATCAGCATATGAATATTTTTTAGGTCTGACAGGACAGACTCCACTGTCTGTCAACTGTTTTGAAATAAATGTACCTTAATATTAATGGCAATTATTTTATGTTGAAGATGATTATTATTACTATTACTACTACTAATAATAGTACTAGTCAGACTGTTTGGGGCATTGTGGACAAGCAGGTGCTACTGGGTCTCAACTGTGGGGTTGAGATCATTTACCACTGATGTCCCTGGGCCAGTCCTACTATGGCTCTGCAAATTGGGCCAAGTACAAACCCTTCCACTCTCTGGATAATGGAGGTGAGCAGTCACAGGCTTCTCAGGGAAGTTTTGTGTGGGGTTCTCGAACCCAGCTCTCAACAGTCAACCAACGGTCACAATAATCTAAATGTCCATTCTAGTGCTTCTCTTATCAAGTAAGAAAGTACTTTAATCACACAGTTTTTTAGTCACTGAGTGTGATTTGCAGCTGTTGAGAATGTGCCGTGTCAAAACTTCCCGCCGTTGGAAGAACCAAGAACACCTCTCTAGGAGACGCATTCAGGCTAGAGTGGAGCACGGGACTCCTGTAGACTTTGCCGCTACTGCCTTTCCTACACTGAGTTCTGAAATAGATCAGGAAAGATCGGACCCAAGCCATCCTAGTGGCTATGGTTTGGGCCAGGAGAGTGTAGTACCCCTAATTTCTGGGCATGAGCATTTGAACTGGCATCAGGCTACCATTGCGGGAAGACCTTTCATAGCAGCAGGGCAGGTCCGCACCCAAACCTGCATAATCTCCATATCCACTGATGGAGATTGAGTGGCGGCGGTTGACTGTGGTTTTTTTTCCCCGTAGATTTATATAGTGCAAACTTGATCCGAAGGTATCGGAGCGCTTTACATGAGCACCAGTTGTGTTACACAAGGACACATTCATTTTTTGTAGGCACAGGGAGATTAAGTGATTTGCCCAGAATCACAGGATGTTGAGCATCATTGCAGAGACTCGAACCTGGTTCCCCAGATTACAGATTGACTGCCCTAGCCGTTAGGCTACATCCTCTCCCCACCGGAAGTTGTGGATGTGTCCTTGCGTACAGGTGTGCCTTTACAAAGTCCATCTAACCTGGGATCTGGGACAAGTTCATAGACTGGTGTGGATTCTGCAATACGGACCCCCTCACTAGCAAAACTGTTGGATGTGTTACTGTGTTTTTAGTCTCTCGCCCAGCAAGGCCTTGCAGTGGGCACTATAACAGGTTATGTTGCAGGGATTCTGCTCATACACAGAACTATGCACAAGAAAACAGGACCTCAGTAAATAGTGGTGTACCTCCTATTACCTTAGTATCTAAAATCCCAACCGACTAGCAATAGTGTCTCATTCGGTCTCCTACAAATATCAAGAAGCTACGAATGTTTAGACAACCCAGAACACGAGCACTCCCGACTCATCTCAGAGTCGTGGGAACAAGACAATCTTTCGCTCTCACGTACTTGTCCACAATAAGAATAATCAGAGTCACTAAATAAGTTCAAATGTTCAAATTGTTTATTTTGACTATAGTGATTCATAAAACAGTATGCGTACCACGACCAGCAGCAAAATGCATAAAACTAGCATCATTAGCATTGTTACAATACCATAGAATACAAAAGGAGTTGTCATTTTATAAAGACTGTGAAAAAGGCAAAATAACTGGGCCTAATCACCCTCCCCTTGGTAGTAAGAAGTTATTTTATATAACAGAAGATCTCTAGGCGTTATTAGCAGACCCCCTACCTGAAAGCCTAAACGCACAGGTTTACATCATAGGAACAGCAGAGCTCAGCTCCATGGAACGGCTTTCTTCGAGTGTGTTTCAAAAACATGCAGCAACGCTACATCAAAGCTCGATTCTTCCATACTGCAGCTGCTGGTAACATGTTTTGTCTAGGTAATAGGGACTGACCAGAACAGAATAACAAGAGACATTGTTGATCGACCTTGCACATTATGTTCAGACCGAGTTGAAGGCAAGGCTGAGAACGTGAAAAACAATCTGTTATCATGTACAGGGCAGAGGCAAAGTGTCGCGAAAGCAAACTCTTAGCAGAGGCGTGCGCAAAAGCAGCAGCATAGGGCAAGCAAAACTCATGCTAACTTAGCAATGTTGACAATATATCTAAGGGCCACATAACCCCATATAACACCCTCCCCCTGGTAAGTCAGTAGGACATAGACAAAAGAACAAAAACAGAGTTCAAAAAGTCAGGCAGAGTTTATAATATTGGTGAGGGACTTTCTAAAAAAAACTAAATCGGAGAGGAAAAAAAAGAAAGTTCGAAGAAAAAGCTAAAGGCACTTTGAGCTAGAAAAAAGAGTCTGTATTCCAGACAGCGGAGTAGGGACGACCCAAGTAGTCAATCCATGAAGGTTTGGGTACAAAGGAATGCAATTCCTTCCAATAGTTCATCATTGTCATTGGTAGAAAAAAGTGATGACATCCAATTTAGCAAGTCGAAGGAACAATCATGTTCCTCACAAGCAGGAGCATCCAAAAGGAAAAATGGGAAACTTGCAGTATATTCAATGAAACTTCATTGTAGGAAAGTCTGCGCAGCCGCACAGATATCCCATTGATCCAAGATTCCAAGTAAAGCTGCACGTGTCATTTGACCATCCACAGAACAAGCCTCGTCATGCGCCTCTAAGGGACCCATCAACTGGCAGAAATCAGGGATTGGACAGCACGTGTTCGATAAGCAAAGTTCCATCGCCCAGGAGAAATGACATCTTTTGGAGTTAAGCACTGGCTGCACGCAAGTAAAATAAGCAAAGCGGAACGTCAAGTCGTAACTTACGCCAAGCGTTGCTAAAGGCAAGCATCCCAAAGCCTCATATAGGCAATTACGGTACAGTTGTAGCTGGGCCGGCATGTGCAGAGCCACAAAGTGAGCATCCATTACGAAGCAGAAGGAGGAGAAGTAGGACACCAGCTGCCAGCGCCAATATTAAGGGGAACCCTCCGAAAACGCTGGAATAAATAGAATGGATAAAAGCCGGCATTACCCCGAATATAGTTTGAAAGGAAGAGACCAGGCCAGATCCCACACACTTAAAAAAATGTGCAAGGCCTGTCATCTCGGATGCATTAAATATTTGGTGAATTAGTTCCCCAAAATGAAGTGGGAGGTTAGTGTTAAGAAGGGACTGTATCTCACTCGAGGTCCGAGCCACCTGCAATCTGAATGTTTCCTGGGCGGAAGTGAGGGCCACCTCGTGTTGTAATAAAAGGGCTTTGAGCCTGCTTAACTTGTTGAACTCTGTTTTCAAAGTCGGAATGGAAGGCCAAAGCGAAGAATCTAAACTCCCCTGCGGGGGCGGGAAAAGGACATTACTACAGCAAGTTACTCGCTGGGAAACTGTTACCAAGCATGGGACTCCCGCCTGCAAACCACAGCAGTCTTGATTGTTTAAAATGAGATAGCTGCCGTTAGTAAGCAATGTAAAGACAGGCGTGATGGATGGTACTGGGGTCCCCTTTAAAAAATAAAGTTAGATTCGGCGCTGACACGTTGCACTCGCCGTGCAGTTTAACGTGATCCACGGACTGGGGACGACTTGGACTTGTTCCCCCTTCATGTTTCCCCTCTCCTCTATTTCCAGTCTTCTGCTGCTGTCAGGTACCGGGACCCGCACTGTGCCTTTAAGAATTGGGAGCTCCAACCTCCTGGGCCGACACATGTGACCTGCTCACATGCACCTATCGGTGACTGGTGGCGTTCGGAGGAGGAAGTGAAAGGGACCGGCATCAGCATAACGAGCGCGTCTCCCGAGTCGAGTGGTCTCCTGCCAGAACCTACAGAAGCGGAAACCGATGCCCTAGACGTCCCGGTGCGGAATCTAACCCCCAGCGGAAAGAGGGAGCCGAACCCGATTCGGCACTGCGACCACGCCAGCCACGTTCCAGGAGAAGCGTGGCCACAAGAGGTACGTGATCGTGTCTCGGCCTTTTGGGTTAAGGATAGGGGAGGCGGGACGGTTTCTGGCACCCAGAAGCCAAAGTAGAAGACGTGCTGGCTTAGCCCAGATTAAGGCGCGCGATTCACTGGTGGCGGTACCTGGGTCTTACGTCCCCCCCCACTCCCTTCCCATTTGCAAAGTATAGCCTCCACGGGGCCCAGCCTTACTTTTCCTTCTCTTTTCTTTTTTGACTCCAATCCCTGAATCACGGAGCGTGAAGATCCGAGGAGGACACAACGACTCCTGGACCCGAGCACTGACGAGCACCGAAGCGGACGCCTCCTATCCTTCCCCCCTTTTTCCGTCTACCTACCTGCTAAACACGAATAAACACCCTTGGAACACTACCTCTCTCCGTCCTTCTGTCTCCAAGCGCCACACATGGTGGAGAATGCGGGCAGTATAGCTCCATAGGACAGTCATGGAGAACCTCGTCCAGCAGCTGATAGCGGGACAACAGAAACTGGAATGGGCGCTGGAGAAACAGATGACGTCGGCCCAGGCTGACAGAGACTTGTTCAGGGACACTATAAGCCAGCAGGTTGACTGCATTCAGAGGGTGGCAACCGACCAGCCACAGCCGAACCCTGGGGTCCATCCCAGTGGCCCTAACATAGCGCTACAAAAGCTTCTCCCTGGCGAAGACCCGGATGCCTTCCTTACAAACTTTGAACGGGCTGCACGAGCCTGTGCTTGGCCAGAAGCCAAGTGGCCTTTCTTCTTGGCACCCCTCCTAAGTGGAGAAGCGCAGGCTTCATACCAAGTGGCCAACCCCACAGGGAACACGCCCTATGCAGTCATAAAACGTGTCATCCTAGATCACCTCGAAATGGATCCCGAAGCTTATCGGATACGCTTCAGAAAAGAAAGAGGAGCACCAGGGGAAAACCCAAAAACCCTGTACTTCAGGCTAAAAGCCGCTGCGGATAAGTGGCTCAAGCACCTGGAACATACCAAAGAGGAAATAATGGAACTAATTTACCTCGAGCAGTATCTGGAAGCATTACCTTATCTCACGCAACGCTGGTTGAAGCAGCATCCACACCTGTCTGTCGAGGAGGCCGTGAATATGGCCACAACTTTCGCAAGAGCCCAACCCGGTGCTTTGCCGGGAGAAAACCCCCTAAACAGGACCACCATACCTCCGCATAAGTTTGAAAGAAAGCCAGTAAAACACCCATCCGAACCTCCTCGGGCTCGATTTCGGTCTGATCCTCTCCCCCACAAAGGCCCCCAGTGTTTCGATTGTGGAGAGTGGGGCCACATCGCCCGCTTCTGTCCCCACAAGAAACCACCAGATGAACCCATGGACGTTAGCTGCATTCCATCTACTGTGTACTATACTGAAGAGATGGGGCCTTGCTTCTACGTAAGTGTCAAAATAGAGGGGAGGGAGGTAAGAGCATTGCTGGATTCCGGTTGCCGACAATCGGTTGTTCTTGAGTCCCTGATAAGCCCCTCTGCTCTCCTGACAGATGAACGGATACCCATACGGTGCGTTCACGGGGATGTCCATACCTATCCAGTAGTGTGCCTCCCCATCTCTCTCCCGAATGGTAGGACTATTCAGGGGTGTTTTCCAACTTGCCAGAACAGCTAATCCTGGGATTAGACAACCCTCTGTTCTTACACCTCCTGAGGGTGACGGTACAGCCTTCTAAACCCCATCCACAAGAACAGCCGTCTTATCTAACCCAGGCCCCCTGGCTTTCTGACCGCAGCTTTAAATACAACCAAGAGCACGATCCAACCCTCCAAGCTGCTTGGTCTCACGCCCGTCAGGCAGCCTTGTCATCCCAGTCAGTGTTTCCTCTTTTCCACATAGAAAAAGATCTCTTATATAGGACAGGGAATCCCGGTGACTCACCCCAACTCCTGGTACCCCAAACATTCAGGGAGCAGATCCTATTTTTTGCCCACACACACTTGCTTGCGGGACACAGAGGGGCACAAAAAACCACAGAGATGGTCCTACAACACTTCTATTGGCCAGGCATTTATTCCAACATCGCAAAATACTGTCAGGAGTGTGAGGTCTGTCAACGTAAGAACCCCTACAGACCTCCTGCTGTTCCCCTTCAGCCTCTTCCGATTATCGGAAGGCCTTTTGAACGCGTAGGAATGGACCTTATAGGCCCCTTCCCTCGCACTAGGAAAGACAATCAATATGCGCTGGTCATAGTTGACTATGCCACCCGTTACCCCGAGGCCTTCCCTTTGCGCGCCCCCATGACCACCAACATTAGTGACAGACTAATAGAATTGTTCTCACGTGTG
This sequence comes from Calotriton arnoldi, assembly GCA_963921515.1. Taxonomy (NCBI): domain Eukaryota; kingdom Metazoa; phylum Chordata; class Amphibia; order Caudata; family Salamandridae; genus Calotriton; species Calotriton arnoldi. The sequence continues at coordinate 1,522,966 of CAWUFW010004022.1, forward strand.
GGGTTCCCTAAGGAAATTTTGACCGACCAAGGGACCCCTTTCGTGTCACGCTTAATGAACCAAGTCTGTAAATCGCTCAACATCTCTCATATCAGTACCTCAGTATATCACCCCCAGACTGACGGTCTCTGCGAGCGCTACAATGCCACTCTGAAGCTTTCCCTTAAAAAGATGCTTAGCGTTGAGGGTCGCGAATGGGACGCGCTCCTTCCTCTGGCTCTTTTTGTGGTGCGAAGCCAGGTGCAGTCTAGTTTAGGCTGTTCCCCATTCGAACTGCTTTATGGGAGACGGCCTCGAGATTTGCTGGAAATCACCAAGGAGGCCTGGGAACAGGAAAAACAAGAGGAAACCCGGTCTTTCCTAGAATACACCATGGCTTTACGCACCCGCATACATAAACTGAGAGACTTCGCTGAGGCGAATCTGGAAAAAGCGCAATCTAAACAACAAATACTGTATAACAAAGGAAAAAAATGGCGGCAACTCGCCGTAGGTGATTGGGTACTGGTCCTCCTACCCTCCAGCCTGTCTAAGGTCCGATCCGAATGGAAGGGCCCTTTCCGCATTGTAAAAAAAATCGGATTGACCACTTATGAGATACAACTCAAAAAAAGAAAGTCCCAGATGTACCATATCAACCTTTTAAAAAAATGGTTGCGTCCCATACCTCAAAATGTACAGATCACAATCCCCTCTGAAAAGAACAACTGCACCTTAGATCAGTTAATTGTAAATGACTCCTTATCTAGTACCCAAAAAGAAGCCTTACACACTGCCTTGTTACCGTTCGCTTCTTTGTTTTCTGATCTTCCCGGGAAAACAACATTAGTAGAACACACTATTTCCACTCTTCCCGGGAAGACCGTCAAACAAAGGCCCTATCGCATACCCACCGCACGGAGAGAGGCCATTAAAAGTGAGGTTGAGAACATGCTGGAGATGGGAGTAATAAAACCATCCCGGAGCGAATGGTCGTCTCCGATAGTCCTGGTGCCAAAACCGGACGGTTCCGTCCGGTTTTGCATCGACTTTCGGGCTGTTAACAGCATCTCTAAGTTCGACTCCTACCCTTTACCCCACGTTGACGAACTTATTGAGAAGCTCGGGGATGCCCAATACATAACCACCCTCGACCTCACAAAAGGATATTGGCAGGTGCCCCTCAAAGCCCAAGACCAAGAGAAAACGGCTTTCTCTACGCCCACGGGTCTCTACGAGTTTACCGTTTTACCCTTTGGCCTCCATGGGGCACCTGCTACCTTCCAGAGACTCATGAATAAAGTGCTAGTTGACCAACAGGAGTATTCATCCGCTTACCTGGATGATATTGTCATCTATAGCCCCGGTTGGGACCTTCATGTACAGCATTGTCAACAGGTGTTCCGGGCATTGCAGCTGGCAGGGCTTCACATCAATGCCAAAAAGTCTAGAGTGGGCTTTCAAAAGGTTAAGTACCTGGGCTATTTCTTGGGTAATGGGGTTATTGAGCCACAAAGTGAAAAGGTCAGAGCGATAGTCAACACACCCTTCCCTTCCACTAAGAAAGAGGTCAGGGCCTTCCTTGGCTTACTGGGCTATTATAGGAGGTTCGTCCCCAGGTATTCGGAGATTGCTAGCCCCTTGACTGACCTCCTTCGAAACCAGGTGAAGCCCCGAGACCTCCTGAACCCTTCCCCTCTGGCCGTACAAGCTTTTTTGGACCTGAAGGCCGCCATTACATCTGGTCCTGTCCTAAGATCCCAAAACTTTTCTACAAGTTTCATTCTCCAGACAGATGACTCTGACAACTGTCTAGGGGCTGTGTTGTCCCAGGAGTCCGACGATGGGGTTGAACATCCGGTGCTGTTTATCAGTCGTAAACTGTTTCCTCGGGAACGCCGATACCCAGTCATCGAGAAGGAGTGTCTTGCCATCAAGTGGGCTGTGGAGAAGCTCCGGTACTATCTGGAGGGCTCTCATTTCCTTCTCTACACGGACCATGCTCCTTTGCTCTGGATGAGCCGTAACAAGGGGAATAACCCCAGGGTGTTACGGTGGTTCCTCTCCTTGCAGCCCTTTTCATTTGAGGTCCGTCACCGTCGGGGTGCCACTAACGGGAATGCAGACTTCCTCTCTCGGATTCCCCTGTCCCCCGATCGGGAACAGTCTGGGGTAGGGGTGTGTGGCGAGGTGTCTGCCCATGATCCACGGACTGGGGACGACTCGGACTTGTTCCCCCCTCATGTTTCCCCTCTCCTCTATTTCCAGTCTTCTGCTGCTGTCAGGTACCGGGACCCGCACTGTGCCTTTAAGGATTGGGAGCTCCAACCTCCTGGGCCGACACATGTGACCTGCTCACATGCACCTATTGGTGACTGGTGGCGTTCGGAGGAGGAAGTGAAAGGGACCGGCATCAGCATAACGAGCGCGTCTCCCGAGTCGAGTGGTCTCCTGCCAGAACCTACAGAAGCGGAAACCGATGCCCTAGACGTCCCGGTGCGGAATCCAACCCCCAGCGGAAAGAGGGAGCCGAACCCGATTCGGCACTGCGACCACGCCAGCCACGTTCCAGGAGGAGCATGGCTACAAGAGGTACGTGATCGTGTCTCGGCCTTTTGGGTTAAGGATAGGGGAGGCGGGACGGTTTCTGGCACCCAGAAGCCAAAGTAGAAGACGTGCTGGCTTAGCCCGGATTAAGGCGTGCGATTCACTGGTGGCGGTACCTGGGTCTTACGTCCCCCCCACTCCCTTCCCATTTGCAAAGTATAGCCTCCACGGGGCCCAGCCTTACTTTTCCTTCTCTTTTCTTTTTTGACTCCAATCCCTGAATCACGGAGCGTGAAGATCCGAGGAGGACACAAAGACTCCTGGACCCGAGCACTGACGAGCACCGAAGTGGACGCCTCCTATCCTTCCCCCCTTTTTCCGTCTACCTACCTGCTAAACACGAATAAACACCCTTGGAACACTACCTCTCTCCGTCCTTCTGTCTCCAAGCGCCACAACGTGTTTGCACACAAGAGAGTGACCCACTGTCGAATCACATTCCTCCCCTGTAAGGAAAACTTCTTTATTATCCCTCAGACACCGATAAGCAAAGGGCAGGACCCATAATTCATGCAGAAAAGCACTACCAAGCGGTTCAAAGCGGCCAACAGGAAAGTGTTGTATACATGATGTAAAATGAAAAAGCGAAAAGGGCAAAACGATAACACCATGAATTAACCACACAGCAGAGTCCGTTTCCGCTACGGAAAACGGTAAAGGTTCCAATTGTTCAATATGTAACAGCGTGTATACAGCATCTTTCATGGACACAAACCTCTGTTTATCAGTCAGGTTAAAAGGCAAAAATAAAGCAGTGGCATTCAAATAATCCCAAGGCACTTTACCCATTTTCAGTGTCTGCAACGTCCAAACAAATTGCATGACCGACCTCAACTGATTTTGACCATGATATAACACAGAGACATCACTTTGCACAATATCTATTACAGAAGACACAATATTGTCTAAGGTGTAAATGCGTTAAGATAGTGTGTTAATGCTGTTGTCCACTACTGCAAGGACTTTTTCTAAATATGCCTGATCAATTTGACTCAGACGGAAGGCTGCTTCCATCTGTGAAAGTTTCCAAATTTCATTATAAGCGGCCTAAATAAATCGCTTGGCCCTTGGATTACGTGGGCCCAGGAGAAAATCAGCCAAATTTATATTGTTCGATAGGAGGGAAAGGTGCTCTTTCACAGATGCCAGGGTAGAGTGTTGTAACCACTGCTGGCACAATTTACCTACCGAGTATGTAGTCACAGAATGATTAGGTTGATAACGAGGGTCAGGCCTAGTCTGTTTAAAACCAGGTGTAATATTATAGAAACGCAACTGGCATGCATTTGCATTAGTTTGCCACACCAACCATCCTGATGAATCAACCTTAGAAACATTAAAGGAGGCATTTTGAAGGAGAGCCTGCAAAGCCTCAATGGTGTGGTTAGTATATAACCGCCAATTGTCATATTCAGCTAATGATGGAATGGAGGGGGTATTCATGTTTTTGGTAATGGCAAGGCCATAACAGGTTGATGGGTAAATGGTTTCATTTAAAAATAACAATTGTGTCGGGATCAGGCAGGCACGATGTAATGCCTCAGTGCCCTGTACCTGCCAGGGCTTCGTGCCCCGGATTGACTTCAAGTCTATAGCCTGTTTCCAATGGTCATATCTGTATGTGGCCAACTGTGTTCTAAACAAGTTGGCGTAAATCAGTTTAGTGTGTGATAACAGGTACTTAGATGTAGGGGACTTTTGAAGCCTAAAAATATGATTGAGTAGTCAAATCATAATTTGAAAAATAGGTGAACTTATTTCTAAGAACTTTAGAACTCCCTCTCAATGTTCCCATTGGGTAAAATTAAAAACAGGTCTCATCGTGTTGGTTTTGTGTAAAAAATGATGCCCATAATGTTGATAGCAAAAGAGATCACCATAAATGGCAGAATTTAAATACAAATCTTCAGCATCAAAGGCAGCATAATATTTTAAATCTGAAAACAATGCATGAACTGCCTGCACATCCCAATCATCCGAATGTTTGTCCCGTGTCACCACATCTCCTAATGAGACTCGAAACACGTACGGAACTCGAAGGACCTCAGTCGGGCCATGAATTTCGTAATAACTTTGTCCCAAACAATACCATCAGGAACTGGGAAAGCTGAAATGTTCACAAAAGATTGGTCACATTTCATGACATGGGACGATGTGTGAGGAGCCAAAGTTCCATCGGCCATTTGTACTGCAGAGCGTTCGGGGAGATATTGGCCATTTATGAGCAAAAGGAACACTGTCACAAATTCAATTGACATGAAGAGAAAAATTAGGATCAATATTAATCAAATGTAGGTCCATGGGGGAACGAAGTATGCCTTTTTGAACCAGGAGTAAAAAATATGTAATTTAGAAGGGGGTACATCAGACAAACTGGATGAGGAGGAGGACGGGGCAGAAGAAAGGTGTGCCTGTTCTCCCTCACAGGCACTCACTGGACTTGCAAGCAAAGGAGAAAGTGCTAAATCTTCCATTCGTACCCGTGGGCTTGATGGCAACTCACTCACGGAATCAATAGACGGAATAGGGCACCCAATTTCCATCGCAGAAGATGATTGTCGCAAAGGTTGAAAATCGATCACAGTGTCCATCATATGAGCAGACATCCGTGTGGTAGCAGATGATGTCAAAGGCAATGGCGTTAAGGAAATTGCGTTGCACGAAACTGCAGGTGTTACACTATTCAGAATCGGCCACACGGTGTAACTTGACATTGTCCACTGAGATGTACCTGTTGTCTCTGCGACCTGGCAACGGTGGTAGAATGACTGTACGAGTACCCTTCAGTCCAAGCACTGAAACTGAAGCCCGGTAAGAGGGACCAAATTCTTTTTGGTTTTCAATTTTCTCTCTCACCAGATCCCCAATTTTAGGAAGCCAGCCGGTAACAGGATTCAGTAGTGCATCAGCAGGCGAAGATGGCAAATGCTCAGTTGCCAGAGTATCACTTGCCTTTTGTAGGTCCTGTAACATAGCAGAATGATTATCTACGTCAAACTTAGAGGCAGCCGCCACAATGTCCAGACCATCAAGGTCAGGAACAAACATGTGAAAGCCAAAGAGCATTTCGTAAGGGGTCCGCCCACCCAGAGATCTTCTAGGGAGATTATTTAGTGCACGTTGGACCCCATACAAGTGGGACAGCCAGTCCCTGCCAGTACCTAAGACTCTAGCTGTCAAGGAATGCTTTAAGTCACGGTTCATTCGCTCCACAACTGAATTGCCCTTAGGCCTGTATGGAGACGAAAACTGCACCTGTACCCCCAATGACTTCATCGCATCCTTGTAAGCCTTAGAGTCAAACGCTGGACCTTGGTCAGAATGGAAGGTACCACAGGCAAACATTCCGATAAAGACACGCAAATCCCTGATGACATTTCGAGCGTCAGCACTACGTTGTGGCCAGACCCACAGGAATCGAGTGCACGAATCAACCGCAACCAAGATATACTTGTATGCAGTATCAGAAGAAAGAGGACCGCAGTGATCAAGATAGACACAGCCAAAAGGTCTATTAGAAATACATAACTGAGTTTGTGGTGGACGCGTGACCGTAGAAGGTTTAATTTGTTGACAAACATCGCAGCAAAGAACATAGTTACGAGTCTGTTTATATAAACCACGCCACCAGTAACATTGCTGAAAAATAGAGACTGTTGCTGACACACCAGCATGGGCCGAAGCAATGCCTTCATGTGCGGCCTTGATCAAAGCTCGTCTGCGGTCAGAGTTGGGAATCAGCCGATCCCCAACCGAAGGAATGGTAGCATAAGGAACCTGTTCGGGAGTTCATGATAAGAGTACTTAGAAGGGAAACCCACAGGATAATTACCACCCTCCCTAGCTGCAGCGACTGCTGCCAGAATCTCATTATCAATCCTAGTCATAGATCTTGTAACTGCTGCTACGGAACACGTGTCTACTGCAGACTTGGCTGCTTCATCAGCCAAAGAATTACCAAGAGCGTGCGTTCCGACACGCTGGTGGCCAAGAGTGTGAATAACATGTGTGAGAGGCAGACGTTGTTTAAGATCTGCCACTCGAACCCAAAGCGCTTTATGCTTAATTGCGCTGCCTTTAGAATCGCGGTAATCATTGTGAGACCAAAAGAATAAGTTGTCATTGAACGACTGGACACAATAGTACGAATCGCACACAATAAGGGTATTCACAAGAGGATCAGCAAACTCTAAAGCTAGAACAAGAGCGTGCAGCTCCGCCAATTGCGCCGTACAGTCTCCAAGTGCCTGTGTGTGCACAATGGAAGACTTAAACTCTCCTTCTTCAATGGTGCCAGCCACAATAGCGCAAGCTGTTGAATAAGCATATCTGAAAGAGACACGTTAGTGACAGATTCCTTACCTTAGAATATCCCCAGGCGTCAGGCTGGATCCGGAAAGTTTTTGCGTAGCAGTACCCTTGCGCGTCGGTAGGCGGCGTCGTGTGGCTCCGCGTCCGTCGTCGGCGTCGGGATCGCCGGGATGACGTCGCGGGCAGTACTTAGACGCCGCCCCTGCGCGCTGACGTCTGTTCTTCTTTTTTTCTGCGCCAGTAAGCGCAGATCCGGGAAGAGCACTGCCCTAGTAATTTTTTGACTAACTTTTTGGTGATTTTTCACTGTTTTCTACAAGTCATCTCGACTCCACGGTGTCGGTAGGGATGCCCGGCTTCAAGCCATGCGACGCCTGTGGTCGAATGATGTCGATCACAGACCCGCACTTAAAGTGTCTCTACTGTCTCGGCCGCGACCACGACACGAAGTCGTGCTCCGACTGCCGGGCCTTGCACCCGAAGGCTTTGCGAGAGCGGTCTCGAAAGCTACTCGAGGTCCGGCAGTCAGCTCCGCGCCGCTCCAAGCCCCGGTCACGCGAGAGCTCGAGGGGCCGGTCGCGGAGTCCTTGCCGGTCGTCGGAGTCCAAGTCTTCGCACTCCTCGGGTAAGTCGAAGCACAAAAAGTCTAAGAAGCACCATCGCTCTAAGACTTCGCCTCGCCGGTCTCGCGACTCGGCTGAGGCCCCTTTCGGCACCGTCCCCGCCCCGCGGCTCCGGATGTGCCTATGCAGCCGCCCCCGCATTACCCGTCCTTCCCGAGTTCGGGAGCGACTCCGGGCCGAGATACAGGAATTCCTGTCGGCCATGGCCCGCCTCTTCGGGCCTCAAGGCCCCTCCGGTGCACCTTCGGGCCCCGCGAGTCCTGATGGGGTTGCCCCGGCGCCGCCGACGACTCCGGTCCCGGCGCCGCCTGTCCCACCAGCCTCGCTCCCGGCCCCGGCTTCGGCCCCGGCCTCGATCCCGGCTCCTGTGGTGCCGCAACCCCCATCGACGCCGGTTGACCTAACCACGCCTCCGCCGATGTCCCCGGTGCCGTTCCTGATGCCGTCCGGGGCTCCGGGCGGCGTCGTTCCCCGGTTCTCTCCGGATCCGGACGCGGCGTCGGACCGGCGTCGCTCGACGCCGGCGCCGATGAGACCTTGGGTCCCAAACGTCCCTCCTCCTCCTTATTTTCAACCGGAGGAGGACCAGGAGAGCTGGGAGGGGTCGGATGACCCTCTCCACACAGCAGTGTGACTATGATCAGGACTGGGCAGAGGAACTTGGGGATGCCAGTGGTCTGGACACTTCCCTGACATTGGCATGCTGTCTCCTCCTTCCGTGGCTACGGAGGAGGGAGCAAATTTCGCAACGGTGTTGCGTAGAGCAGCTGGAGCCTTACACCTCCAATTGCGTACAGTGGCTGTCAGGACTAACCTCCTGACGGAAGTGCTTCAGCCGGCAGCTACCTCCTCGGAGCCATTGCTGCCGTTTAATGACGCACTTTCTGACGTTCTTTTGAGCACCTGGTCCAAGCCCGCCACAGGGGCTCCTGTGGATAGGAATGTGGCCCGACGCCATCGCCCTGCTCCGGGCGATCCCTTGTTTCTCTTTCAACATCCCACACCCGAGAGCTTGGTTGTCCAAGCCTCTGCCTCCCAAACCGCATTCCCTACCGCCCCTCCGGATAGGGAATCCAAACGCCTGGATCAATTTGGGAAGAAGGCCTTTTCTTCCTCCAGTGCTGGCTTGCAGTCCGTCAACACCCTTGCCTTTTGGGCCGATACTCCCACTCTCTGTGGGATTCAGTGGCGCTAGTTTTGCCCCAGTGTCCTGAGGAGGTCCAGACACTGCTTTCCCACGCCATTGCGGAAGAAAGGGATGCGGCAAAGTACACCATCCGTTGTGGCCTTGATACCGCCGACTCGCTGGGCAGATCGCTTGCAACGACGGTGGCGCTCCTTCGCCACGCCTGGCTGAGAACAACTGGTTTCTCGGGTGATGTCCAGAACACACTCATGGACATGCCCTTTGATGGAGTCGGTCTTTTTGGTACCAAAGCAGACCATGCGCTGGAGCGTTTTAAGGACTCACGGGCTACTGCCAAGTCCCTGGGCCTTTCTGCTGTACGCCCTCCGCTACCCTCTGCTTTTCGCCCCTTTCGTGGCCACGGAAGGGGTGCCCAGTCACGTCCGCTGCCCAGCCACCGGCCCGCGCAGCAAGCGTCTTCCCGTGGCCGAGGACGTGGCTCCCGCCGTGGCGGGTCAGGCAACCAGCGTGCGGGTCAGGCCACCAACCCCGCCCCGTCCGCGGCCTCCAAGCCCTCCTAGTCCTTCTTTTCAGGTGCACAGCACGCCAGTAGGGGCAGGGTCCGCCATCACCTTCACCACTGGCATGCCATCACCTCGGACAGGTGGGTCTTGGACATTGTCCGAAGGGGCTACTCCCTCCCCTTCGAGACCACCCCCCAGCCATGCCACCTCAATTCCACCGCATGTCAGGGGATCACTTGGTGCTTCTCCAGAAGGAAGTCACGGCCCTCTTGTCCAAGAGGGCCATCGAGCATGTTCCGACCCCAGAAGTAGGACGTGGTTGCTACTCCCACTACTTTCTGGTGCCCAAGAAGGACAAGGAGGACATGCGTCCTATCTTGGACCTCCGGAACGTCAATCGCTTCCTCCGGAAGGAGAAGTTCAAGATGCTCACCCTAGCTCAGGTCTTGACTGCCCTCGACCCTGGAGACTGGTTGGTAGCGTTGGACTTGCAGGACGCTTATTTCCACATCCCCGTCCTGCCGGGCCACCGGCGTTACCTGCGGTTCACGGTAGGCCTCGAGCATTTTCAGTTCACCGTGCTCCCCTTTGGCCTTACCAGTGCCCCTCGGGTGTTCACGAAAGTGATGGCGGTGGTCGCAGCTCATCTGCGCCGGGCAGGGGTTCCAGTCTTCCCCTACCTCGACGACTGGCTGCTGAAGGCGGGCTCGTCCCAGGCAGTCGTCTCCCACCTCCAGACTACGGCCGAACTCCTGCACTCGCTGGGGTTCTCCATCAATGTGCCGAGTCGCATCTGATTCCTTCTCCACAGCTCCTTTTCATCGGAGCAGTTCTGGACACGACGCAGTTTCGGGCCTATTCTCCCGAACGGCGAGTCCGGGATATTCAGGCTATGATTCCGATCTTTCAGCCTTTATCCTGGGTTTCGGTACGGATGACCCTGAGGCTGCTGGGCCTCATGGCCTCCTGCATCCTGCTGGTCGATCATGCCAGATGGCATATGCGGGCTCTGCAGTGGGACCTGAAGTTCCAGTGGGCGCAGCACCAGGGCAACCTGTCCGATCACGTCCAGATCTCGGAGGGGACTGCAAAACAGTTGCAGTGGTGGCTCTCAAACCGGCAATGGGTCCTGGGCAGATCCCTCTCCCTTCCCCAGCCAGAGCACACAGTTGTGACGGACGCGTCCCTTCTGGGATGGGGCGGTCACATAGGAGAGGCGGAGATCAGAGGCCTCTGGTCTCCGGCGGAGTCCCGGCTCCATATCAACCTTCTGGAGCTCCGGGCGATCCGACTTGCACTCAAGGCATTCCTTCCCTCTGTCAAAGGGAAGGTAGTGCAGGTGTTCACAAACAACACCACCGCCATGTGGTACTGCAACAAACAAGGCGGGGTGGGGTCGTGGACCCTATGTCAGGAGGCTCTGCGCCTCTGGACATGGCTGGAACATCAGGGCATATTCCTGATGGTTCAACACCTGGCAGGTTCCCTGAACGCCAGGGCGGACGAACTCAGCCGCAGGTACATGATGGATCACGAATGGCGTCTTCACTCGGAAGTGGCGCAAGGACTCTTTCTACAGTGGGGAGAGCCTTGGTTAGATCTATTTGCCACCGAAGAGAACGCACAATGTCATCAGTTCTGCGCGTTGGAATTTCCAAGGCGGCACTCGCTCGGCGACGCTTTTCGTCGCGAGTGGAGTTGCGGTCTGTTGTACGCCTTTCCGCCTATACCACTTCTACCCAGAGTGTTGAAGAAGATTAGATGCGATCGGGCCCAAGTCATCCTTGTGGCTCCGGACTGGGCACGAAGAGTTTGGTATCCCGAGCTACTCAGTATGAGCGTAGATCCCCCGATCCGTCTGCCTCTTCGGGAGGATCTTCTGTCGCAGCAGCAGGGGACGGTCCTCCACCCGAACATGTCCACTCTCCACCTGCTTGCGTGGAAATTGAGCGGCGGCAGTTGATTCCTTTCGACTTGCCTCCTGAAGTTTGTGATGCGATTCTGGCAGCCAGGCGTCCCTCCACTAAGGTGGTATACGCCTGCAGGTGGAACAAATTTGTGGCATGGTGCACAGCAAAGGCTGTGAATCCCCTTTCTGCCCCTCTTTCTGAGGTTCTTCTGTTCCTTCTTTCTCTGGCCCAACAGGGTTCTGCCCTGGGTACCATCAAGGGCTATCTTTGTGCTATCTCCGCCTTCCTCAGGCTTCCTGATCAGCCCTCTCTTTTTAAGTCCCCTGTTGTTAACAGGTTTCTAAAAGGCATTACACACCTCTACCCTCCTGTTCCGTTTATAATGCCTCAGTGGGACTTAAACTTGGTTCTTACTTTTTTAATGTGCGCTCCTTTTGAGCCTCTCCACAACTGTCCTCTTCGTCTTCTAACTCTGAAGACAGCCTTTCTGGTGGCCATCACCTCCGCTCGGCGGGTGAGTGAGCTCCAGGCTCTGTCATGCAAGCCTCCCTTTCTGTCTGCCCATCCAATCTGAAAGAGACACGTTAGTGACAGATTCCTTACCTTAGAATTTCCCCAGGCGTCAGGCTGGATCCGGAAAGTTTTTGCGTAGCAGTACCCTTGCGCGTCGGTAGGCGGCGTCGTGCGGCTCCGCGTCCGTCGGTCGGCGTCGTGATCGCCGGGATGACGTCGCGGGCAGTACTTAGACGCCGCCCCTGCGCGCTGACGTCAGTTCTTCTTTTTCCGCGCCAGCAAGCGCAGATCCGGGAAGAGCAGTGCCCTAGTCATTTTTTGACTAACTTTTGGGTGAATTTTTCACTGGTTTTTTCTTCTAATCGACTTCAAGGTGTTGTAGGGATGCCCGGATTTAAACTTTGCGGCGCCTGTGCTCGGATGATGTCCATCACAGACCCGCATCGGGAGTGTCTCTTCTGCCTCGGCCGAGGCCACGACACGGAGTCTTGTTCCGACTGCCGGGCCCTCAACCCGAAAGCTTTGCGAGAGCGCTCTCGAAAGCTCCTCGAGGCCCGGCATTCGGCTCCGCGGAAGCCCCGGTCGCGTGAGAGGTCCAGGGGTCGATCGCGGAGTCCTCACCGGTCGTCGGCATCGAAGTCTTCTTCGTCCGGTAAGTCCAAACACAAAAAGTCCAAAAAGCATCGTCGCTCTAGGACTTCGCCTCGCCGGTCTCGCGACTCGGCTGAGGCCCCTCCCGGCACCGTCCCCGCGGCCCCGGACATGCCTGTGGAGCCGCCCCCGCAATACCCGTCCTTCCCGGGTACGGGGGCGGATCCGGCCCAGATACAGGAATTCCTGTCGGCCATGGCCCGCCTCTTCGGGCCTCCAGGTCCCTCCGGTGCGCCTTCGGGCCCCGCGGGCCCTGATGGGGTTGCTCCGGCGTCGCCGACGGCTCCGGCCCCGGCGTCGTCTGTGCCTCCAGCCTCGATCCCGGCTCCGGCCCCGGCCTCGATCCCGGCTCCGCAACCCCCATCGACGCCAGTCGACCTAACGACAACTCCGCCGGCGCCGATGTCTTCGGTGCCGTTCTCGACGCCGCCCTGGGCTCCAGGCGGCGTCGTCCCCCAGTTCCTTCCGGCTCCGGACATGGACCCGGAACGACGTCGCTCGACGTCGGATCCGGCGCCGATGGGACCTTGGGTCCCTAATGTCCCTCCTCCTCCTTATTTTGAACCAGAGGAGGACCAGGAGGACTGGGAGGGGTCTGATGACCCTCTGGCACAACAGTGTCAGTACGATGAGGACTGGACAGAGGGTCTAGGGGAGGCCAGTGGTCTAGATACTTCCCCTGACACTGGCATGCTGTCTCCTCCCGTGGCTACGGAGGAGGGAGTCAATTTTGCAACGGTGTTGCGTAGGGCGGCTGGGGCCTTACATCTCCAACTCCCTACTTTGACAGTCAAGCATAATATCTTGACAGAGGTGCTTCAGCCGGCAGCCTCCTCTGCGGAGACTGTGCTGCCGTTTAACGACGCCCTCACTGACGTTCTTTTGGGCGCCTGGTCCAAGCCCAACACAGGGGCCCCTGTGGATAGGAACGTGTCCCGACGCCATCGCCCAGCTCCGGGCGACCCCCTGTTTCTCTCTGTCCACCCCACTCCTGAGAGCTTGGTTGTCCAAGCCTCCGCTTCCCAAACCGCCTTCCCTACCGCTCCTCCGGATAGGGAATCCAAACGCCTGGATCAATTTGGGAAGAAGGGTTTTTCTTCCTCCAGTGCTGGCTTGCGGTCCGTCAACACCGCTTGTCTTTTGGGCCGATATACCCACTCCTTGTGGGATTCGGTGGCGAATTTTTTGCCCCAGTGTTCTGAGGAGGTCCAGACACTGCTTTCCCGCGCCATTGCGGAAGGAAGGGATGCGGCCAAATACACGATACGATGTGGCCTTGATACCGCCGACTCGCTGGGCAGGTCTATTGCAACGACGGTGGCGCTGAGACGCCACGCCTGGCTGAGAACCACTGGTTTTCAGGGGATGTCCAGAATACTCTCATGGACATGCCCTTTGATGGAGTCGGTCTTTTGGGTCCAAAGCAGACCATGCGTTGGAGCGCTTTAAGGACTCACGGGCTACTGCCAAGTCCCTGGGCCTTTCTGCTACACGCCCTCCGCTGACTTCTGCTTTTCGCCCCTATCGTGGCCACGGTAGGGCGCCCCTTCACGTCAGCAGCCCAGCCACCGGCCCGCGCAGCAGGCGTCTTCGCGTGGCCGAGGACGTGGATTCCGCCGTGGCGGATCGGGCAACCAGCGTGCGGGTCAGGCCACCACCTCCAACCCGTCCGCGGCCTCCAAGCCCTCCTAGTCCTTCATTTCCGGTGCACATCACGCCAGTAGGGGGCAGGGTCCGCCATCACCTTCCCCACTGGCGTACCATCACCTCGGACAGGTGGGTCTTGGACATTGTCCGAAGGGGCTACTCCCTCCCTTCGAGACCACCCCTCAGCCATGCCACCTCAATTCCACCGCATGTCAGGGGATCACTTGGTACTTCTACAGAAGGAAGTCACGGCCCTCTTGACCAAGAGGGCCATCGAGCGTGTTCCGACCCCAGAAGTAGGGCGTGGTTGCTACTCCCACTACTTTCTGGTGCCCAAAAGGACAAGGAGGACATGCGTCCTATCTTGGACCTCCGGAACGTCAATCGCTTCCTCCGGAAGGAGAAGTTCAAGATGCTCACCCTAGCTCAGGTCTTGACTGCCCTCGACCCTGGAGACTGGTTGGTAGCGTTGGACTTGCAGGACGCTTATTTCCACATCCTCGTCCTGCCGGCCCACCGGCGTTACCTACGGTTCACGGTAGGCCTCGAGCATTTTCAGTTCACCGTGCTACCCTTTGGCCTTACCAGTGCCCCTCGGGTGTTCACGAAAGTGATGGCGGTGGTCGCAGCTCATCTGCGCCGGGCAGGGGTTTCAGTCTTCTCCTACCTCGACGACTGGCTGCTGAAGGCGGGCTCGTCCCAGGCAGTCGTCTCCCACCTCCAGACTACGGCCGGACTCCTGCACTCGCTGGGGTTCTCCATCAATGTGCCGAAGTCGCATCTGATTCCTTCTCCACAGCTCCTTTTCATCGGAGCAGTTCTGGACACGACGCAGTTTCGGGCCTATCCTCCCGAACGGCGAGTCCGGGATATTCAGGCTATGATTCCGATCTTTCAGCCTTTATCCTGGGTTTCGGTACGGATGACCCTGAGGCTGCTGGGCCTCATGGCCTCCTGCATCCTGCTAGTCGATCATGCCAGATGGCATATGCGGGCTCTGCAGTGGGACTTGAAGTTCCAGTGGGCACAGCACCAGGGCAACCTGTCCGATCACATCCAGATCTCGGAGGGGACTGCAAAACAGTTGCAGTGGTGGCTCTCGAACCGGCAATGGGTCATGGGCAGATCCCTCTCCCTTCCCCAGCCAGAGCACACAGTTGTGACGGACGCGTCCCTTCTGGGATGGGGCGGTCACATGGGAGAGGCGGAGATCAGAGGCCTCTGGTCTCCGGCGGAGTCCCGGCTCCATATCAACCTTCTGGAGCTCCGGGCGATCCGTCTTGCACTCAAGGCATTCCTTCCCTCTGTCAAAGGGAAGGTAGTGCAGGTGTTCACAGACAACACCACCGCCATGTGGTACTGCAACAAACAAGGCGGGGTGGGGTCGTGGACCCTCTGTCAGGAGGCTCTGCGTCTCTGGACATGGCTGGAACATCAGGGCATGTTCCTGATGGTTCAACACCTGGCAGGTTCCCTGAACGCCAGGGCGGACGAACTCAGCCGCAGGTGCATGATGGATCACGAATGGCGTCTTCACTCGGAAGTGGCGCAAGGACTCTTTCTACAGTGGGGAGAGCCTTGGTTAGATCTATTCGCCACCGAAGAGAACGCGCAATGTCATCAATTCTGCGCGTTGGAATTTCCAAGGCGGCACTCGCTCGGCGACGCTTTTCGTCGCGAGTGGAGTTACGGTCTGTTGTACGCCTTTCCGCCTATACCACTTCTACCCAGAGTGTTGAAGAAGATTCGGCACGACCGGGCCCAAGTCATTCTTGTGGCTCCGGACTGGGCTCGAAGAGTTTGGTATCCCGAGCTACTCAGTATGAGCGTAGATCCCCCGATCCGTCTGCCTCTTCGGGAGGATCTTCTGTCGCAGCAGCAGGGGACGGTCCTCCACCCGAACCTGTCCAGCCTCCACCTGCTTGCGTGGAGATTGAGCGGCGGCAGTTGATTCCTTTCGACTTGCCTCCCGAAGTTTGTGATGTAATTCTGGCAGCCAGGCGTCCCTCCACTAAGGTGGTATACGCCTGCAGGTGGAACAAGTTTGTGGCATGGTGCACAGCAAAGGCTGTGAATCCCCTTTCTGCCCCTCTTTCTGAGGTTCTTCTGTTCCTTCTTTCCCTGGCCCAACAGGGTTCTGCCCTGGGTACCATCAAGGGCTATCTTTGTGCTATCTCGGCCTTCCTCAGGCTTCCTGATCAGCCCTCCCTTTTCAAGACCCCTGTTGTTAACAGGTTTCTAAAAGGCATTACACACCTCTTCCCTCCTGTTCCGTTTGTGATGCCTCAGTGGGACTTGAACTTGGTTCTTACCTTTCTTATGTGCGCTCCCTTTGAGCTCTCTACACAACTGTCCTCTTCGTCTTCTGACTCTGAAGACAGCCTTTCTGGTGGCCATCACCTCCGCTCGGCGGGTGAGTGAGCTCCAGGCTCTTTCATGCAAACCTCCCTTTCTGTCTGTCCATCCAGACAAGGTTGTTCTTAGGACGCGTCCGTCCTTCTTGCCAAAGGTGGTTACTGCCTTCCACATTGGGCAGACCATCACTTTGCCCACCTTCTTTCCGCCTCCGCATCCTTCCAGAGAGGAAGAGAGGCTCCACCGTCTGGACCCAAAACGTGCTCTTGCTTTTTATATTAACCGCACACAACACTTCCGGGTGGATGACCAGCTCTTTGTTGGCTACGTGGGCGCCAAAAAAGGTCTGGCTGTACACAAGAGAACCATCTCCCGCTGGGTGACCTTGTGTATCAAGGCCTGCTATTCTTTGGCTAAAAAGGAGCCTCCTGTTGGGCTGCGTGCCCATTCCACCAGGGCAACGGCTGCTACCACGGCTTTAGGCCGCGGTGTTCCGCTGCAGGATATCTGTCAGGCAGCTACGTGGGCCTCGCTGCACACGTTTACAAAGCATTACTGCCTTGACAGTCAGGTCCGGAGAGACGGCTTCTTTGGCCGTTCTGTTCTCCGAGACTTCCTTGTCTGATGTTTGTTCGCAGACCCACCACCGGGGTTGGTATTGCTGGGGTATCTATTCTAAGGTAAGGAATCTGTCACTAACGTGTCTCTTTCAGATGCACAAGTTACTAACTTGTGTAACGATATATCTGTAAGAGACAGTAGTTAGTGACAGATTCCTCACCGCCCACCCATCCTCCCCGTTCTGCGAACTGATTTCTAGGGTTAAGGACATCCCTTTCAGGGCCCTAGTATTTTTCAGACACCTATGTCAGCTTCTTGCATGGCTCTGCGTTCCTGGCGCGGAAAGTCGTGTACAGAACTGACGTCAGCGCGCAGGGGCGGCGTCTAAGTACTGCCCGCGACGTCATCCCGGCGATCACGACGCCGACGACGGACGCGGAGCCGCACGACGCCGCCTACCGACGCGCAAGGGTACTGCTACGCAGAAAACTTTCCGGATCCAGCCTGACACCTGGGGATATTCTAAGGTAAGGAATCTGTCACTAACTACTGTCTCTTACAGATATATCGTTACACAAGTTAGTAACTTGTGCCCCACGTGCGCTGATTTACATTACTTTATTTTCACACCTTCAAATGCGGATCTGGAGTTTGCTCCCTCTTTTTTCTGTCACTTCACAGGATTATTTTCTCAAAATGTTTAGTGTGCAAAGGATTATGTCCCCCCCCCTCCTCCCCAAACCCACAGGCTTTATACCCTGCAGCGGCTGTCACAAAAATGTGTCTGTGACCGATCCTCACCAGGTATGACTCCGGTGCCTGGATTTATCGCACAAGTCCAAGTTGTGTGGGACTGTGCTAGGCTGAACCTGAAGGCTATCCGGGACCACAAAGCCAAGCTGTACATCGCCGGAAGGCACTTAAGCGCTGGTCTTGCTCGAAGTCAAGGAAGCAGATACATTCTTGCTCTTTATGCCATTCTCAAGAGAGGTCCTCTTCCTATTCAAAGCCTTCAGGTAAGTCTAAGACCAATTAAAAAAACATGGGCAGCAGCTGTGCAACCAAATCCTACAAGGCATGGAAATATTGGCCCAAGAAGCATGTGGTGTTCAGCGACTGCAATGCCAAGCTGCTGGAAGAGAAGATCTGCTTCCAGATGTTCAACCTCTTGGATTGTCTGTCAATTGGGGTGGTAGCAAACAAGCTTTGCTTGATCTTTGCTGTCAAAGTCTCCACCACCTGGCTCTCAGGGGAAGGATGCTGGGAGAGGAAGGCTGGGTTTCCTGGACAGGATGATGTTGGCGGCAATCATTCTGTGCATAGGAGTCCCTGTGCAGGGTTTGTCCAGACTTCTAGGAGAGCGATGGTAACTGCCCCATTAAAGAGGAAAAAGCGCTCTGTAGACTTTGCCCCGGGTGAAGCACCTCCGTCAATACATTGGTCTTGACTTTGATGACAGCTGGGGCCTGAAAGGGTGGTGGCACTCGTGCTAGCGTAATTCCAGATCCAGGTGTAGATCCATAGGACCTGGCTGGCATCTAGGGTGCACCTGCTGATGGTAATTCAGCAGGAGCACCCCTCGGCCCCGTGGGGCCTGAAGGCATGCCAGAGGGGGCTGTGGGCCCAAAGATGAAGTGCATGATGTAGTGGAACTTTCTTGAGTTGGGAAGGTGTCACTCCGGCTCTGGGAAACACAGGGAAGTGGGGAGCAAGCCTAGCAGCCAGCTTTGCAGGTGTAGTGGATAAGCGTGGCCTACAAACACGTAGTTTGCTGGGAGAAAGTTCAAGAGCACTTCAATTTCTTGTGCTTCTTTAACATACATAACTTTGAGGACGACGACGTGTAAGTGAAATGACGATCGTCTGTGGGACCGGTCCTGAGAACAACCTCAAGATCTCCCTCAGAAGTGGGATCGGTGTGGAGCCTTCTTCTGCCATGCCACCCGTAGGCACCGGGACACTCTGTGCGCTTTACAAATCTGCTTCATCATCATGCTTCACCATCATAGGCTAACAAAGTGTGGGTCAGAGACAGTGACATTCCTCACACAGTTTAAATAAACCCTGTGGGTTTGTTGGGGAACATGTCCCTAGCACCCTGGGAGCAAAGCTAAAAAAAAAAGACTCAAAGTTGAAAAAAGTGATAAAAAAATGACTGAGGTAGCTCTCTGGATCCGCGCGGTTGGTGCAGAAAGAAAGGAGCTGATGTCAATGTGCCGGGGTGGCACCTATATAGGCACCGTGCACATCACTTTCGATGTGGAATATGTCAGCGCGGAGCTATCCAATGCTACCTATCGGCACACAGAGGATACTGCTTAAGATTTTCCGGATCCAGTCTGACAGAATATTCTAAGGCGAGGAATCTATGGTTAGAATGATCTATCAGAAAGATGGATACTATCTAAATGATGAACCTCTTAACCCCTTCCCTGCGGGGGTAATTCCCCCACGGGCGGGGCGGGGGTGAGCGCGGCGCCGCGGTGCTCGTGATGAGACCAGCTCGTTATGAGTCACGGTGGAACTGTGCTCATGACGAGCTGGTTTCGTCACAACCCCGCCCACTCATTAATTCTCTCGCACAGGCGGGGAATTAATCCCGCATGGGCGGCGCGCAGCCGTTATGACGAGACCAGCTCGTCATGAGCACAGCTCCACTGTGACTCATGACGAGCTGGTCTCGTCATGAGCACCGAAGCGGTTAAGCTAATCTGAGTTCCCTTCTATACCTTCACAGGCAACTATCCATATGCCTGAGTCTCATTTGATCAAAACCTTACTACACACACATGCCCAGGCTCATAATTCCTTCAGTTTAACAAATGACAGTGATTTTTAGTATCTCAACTGTATGACTACTTAATGAATGGTTCCCCGAAGAAATTTCATTTTCCTTTATCTACTAGTCCAGTTAAGAAGTGGAGCCATAAATGGCAACAGGGATTTTATGTACTCTCTCATAGAAGAAACCTTTATGGATTAGTCAAGAATAGGCAAACTTGTTTGATAATAAGGTCTATTTCACACTTGCACGGGTAATGACCAATGCATTAAGGTATAGCATGTCATGTTTCTTTCACAGTACTGATGGGTGAGCATGTCTTTCATATGTAAGTTGGAGGAGGTGTTCTTAAACAGTGAGGTACTATTCTATCCGTATCTTGGCTTCATTGATAGAATTTTTTTTTTTTAAGTCCCACAAGGTGTCACTGACATTTTGTGATTTGGGAGCACTTTCCCATGAGTGATTTAACGCACACTGTAACACACAATGTAAATATGTCAATCAGTTTGATAGCTGCTTATGTTGATGTCTTTTAACATAAAGAAGTCAAGGTCTTATGAGAGTAGACAAAACGTGTTGGCTAGAATCAGCTGTTTATCAAGCATTGGCAAATTTATTAATAAAGAAGATTGATTTACACAGGACTCTAGATGGGACTATATTTGTGAACAAGTGCTTAAACCTATAGTAATTAACTGTGGTTTTCGTACCTCATTGGGGTACATTGGAGTGGCTGTTTCCCATTGTTGTTGAGCACTGTGACTGAAGAAAATTGGACAAGATAAGCAGCAATTGAAGTTTGTGTGCTCTCTGCCACCCATTTTTGTGCAAAAAGTATTAAAAGTAGAAACATGATTTTCCTGGGTGTCAGGGTGCCTCCTGATCTCAGTCCCCATCTGCTACCACAGAGCCTATCGTCCAACTTGTTCTGATCCAGCCTGAATTCCCAGGCCCATCATTGACACTGCAACAAGTCATGGCCTTTAAAGAGACCATATTGAGCATTTTCTGTACCCTTTCTGGCTCCCTCTGACGTGCCTTAGGGCCGCAAGAGTCAGAAGAGAACTCCAGTTGAATTATCATCAGCGGATCTGTCACTGCTGCCGTCTGTGCCTCTTGACCCCTCTGCGGGGTGTGAGAAGTTGGCCTGGCATATGCTGTCCACTAATTATAGTGGGCACCTTGCACCAGTCCAAATCGACTCTTATGGTAGGTAGGTTAAAGACAACCTTATTGAAAGCTATCCTAGTGGTAGCTGTGGAGAGCAGCCTTCAGGCTAAGTCTTGAAGGAATGTAAAGCAGCTTGTTTTACCAGTCTATAATCTCTTGAGTGACCAAATGAAAGAGCACCACACCAGGTATATATTCAAAATATATGTATTTATTACTAAACACACCCCTCTAGTCTCTTTATGAGGCTAGAGTTCGAAGTACATAGGTTATAAGATCTTAAATCACAGTAATAGCACAAATACACGTTTGGGCCCTAGGGGCGTACCAAACCATATACCAATAAAGTGGTATGCGAACCACGACTGAACTAGACACTAGGCCTAGAGCCTCTAGAAGTGCTTGGACCACAAGGAACCACCCAAGGTAGTGACACAGGGGACCCACGGGAGACGCGTGCAGTGTAAATACACAACCGCGATACGCCGTTAACTTCTATGGAGAAAGTCGGGATCGGGAAAATAGAAGAAAGGGACACTTTAAAGAGGACTAGGACAAAACCCTTTGAGATCTAGGACTTTGAAGAGTCTCTACCCACGGGAGCACCGGAGTACTCGTGTTACCTCACCCAGGGAAGCCGGGTGCATAGGTGCCTTTCGGGGTCGGGTTTCGTCGTCGTTTCGTATGGCGATCTGCTGCAAAGTGCTGCTGGCGACCAGAAGAAAAGTGTCCGGGTGGATCCAAGAGTGGATCGGAGTTCTGGTGAACCTGAAAGCAGAGGGGACAGAGTCTGGGTCACTAGCCAGTGACCAGGAAGGCGATGGACAGATGCCCACCGATGTCGAGTGCTTCAGGTGCGTTGACGGTTGTCTCGTTTCTGCAGCCACGAGGTCCAGGAGGCGTTGTTGGCGACCAGGAGCAGGATTCGGGCTGGTACACGATGTCTGTCGAGTGCTGCGGTGTCGGCGACCGGATTGGACCCAACAAGCCTTGGCAACGGCAAGTCTCGATGTAGCTGAAGATCGTCGATGGTTCAGACCAGCAAGGTCTGGGGAACTCACCCAGCGAGGGTAAGTCAGGGCAGGCCTGGAGCAACCAGGGGAGCCCTTTGGTTTCTTTAGAAAGTCTTCTGGGGACCCACGAGCCGGCTGGCAAGGGATCGCAAAGACACCTCGGGCGGAATCACTCAACAGGGGCCCACGGTCACTCGGGACGGTGTAGGCCTCTGATCTTCGGAGGGATTCCTGCTGGAGGTTGGGACCACACGTGGTCCAAAGCACAGGTTCGTAGAACGTTGTGAAGGGGTTGCACTCGACAATAGTGCACGGTACCCAGGGGTCGCGGTTCCTCGTCACTCGTGGGGTCCACTTGCCTCAGCTTCGCTGGGGACTCACGATGGCCTTGGAGAAGTCAGGAAATCCACTTCTTGGGCTGCAGGGACTTCGGACTCCGGCGGGAGCGGCGTAGTTTGCGACCGTCGTTATCGTTTTTGGTGCCTGCCAAGCAGGGGAGTCACTCCTTGACCCCAAGGGAGATTCTTCAGTCCTCTAATCGTGATGTAGAGCGTCGAAGGTCCAGGATTCAGTTTCCAAGTTTAGTCCAGGGATATCTAATCTTGCTGTGGCAAGGGTTCCCCATTTTAACCAGTAAAACAGGGAGGGACTAACTCTATGACCCCACCTATGGGAGGGTCAAGGGAGGGGTGGCTACACCCACTTCCCTTTGTCCAGTTTCGTGCCAGAGCAGGGGCAGGTAGCCCCTGAGCTGGTTTGAACTGGCATATGCACAGAGGAGCCTTTTGCTCCCCCAGTGCAGGACTTCAAAGCACTCTAAGAGTGCACCCACCCAGCCCCAATACACATTATCCTGTCTGGGGAGGTGGTCACACCTCCCTGCAACAGGAAACCTATTGTCCAGGCCTCCCCTGCCGGAGTTTCGTCCAGCAGCAGGAGGCCAGACTTGTGTCTGTGGCAGCAGCATCCATTTTGTGATGCCAGGGCTTCAGAAAGAAGTTACCGGGTAAGCCAGAGTTAACATGTCTTTCCCTCTAGAAGGGTGGAATGCTACCCCCGCCGCCAGGATTGGCGGGGGGTAGTATTCCAAGATGTTTGACACCAAACACGACATGTTTAGGTGCAGCCATTCCAAAGTTAGCATTTTACCACGAGGATATAATGCGCTTAAGAGTATATGGTCAGGCTGCACTACAAACAGCATCAGAGATGGTCTCCAAACGCTGCAGAGGGGCCCTGCTCATGCAGGGGCACCCTCTCACATAGGAACCATGCACTCTGCCTTTAGGATTGATAAGGCCTGCCTTAGGAGTGACTTATAGGTTTATATGTGTGTATGTTTTTAGTGATATAGGTAACCTATATCACAGTAAGGAGTGCATGCACCACCTTACCCAGGCTGCAGTAGCAGACCTGTGGTGTCAGTTTGGATGGCCTTCCAGGGGTGGCATAATACATGCTGCAGCCCCTGGCAGGCCTCTGAGGTACCTATGCCCTTGGTACATAGTATACCATATACTAGGGACTTATAAGGGCACTCCAGATTCCAATCAGAGATGTGCCTAAGGCACATGGAAACCTTTTACAGAGAAAGCAGATAGACTGGGGCCCTGAATAGCAGGATCCCAGTCCAACTAAGTCATAAACCAGCAAAACACCATAAAAAAAGTGGGGGCAACCATATAGTCAGATTCCACCTTCCTACATAACCCCCCAAACGAAAGGAGATAAGGCTAACCTTGGCCAGTTGAGCCTATATTGACTAAGTGGCCATATAAGGAAGCACCTGCACTAGCATGGTTGCCCCCTATGTTATGGTCCACTAAGCAATCCCTCACCCTAAGGGTATGAGAGGGTCTCCACCATGGGGAATCACTACCTCTGGTGTGCTTAGGTAAAGTACAAGGCTGGTGAGGTGTCTGAGTAGGGAAGTGAGGCCCTAGGAATGTTGGCCTCAGCTTCCTCAGATCACTGGTCACCATGTATGCCTGTCTTTCCATGACTGAGTTGCACTTTGCTCTAAGGGTCAACCTTTGGCTGCCTACAGCTGGGGGTTGGGTCCCTTTGGATGGAACACTGGAGGGACATGGCAGGTTTGGAACCTTCTGGTCCCAGGTTTGCCCTTGCCTACCAGAGTCCTTCTGGGGGAGGTCCCTACATAAAGGTATGGGGGATCCCTCAGTGTGTAGAGGAATTTTCACCTGGCTAGGGCTACTAGACTGGGTGCCCCTAATCTGCTGATGGGGGCTTCCTCTGGACAGGGGGCCCGGGGGTCCACTGACCTCCCTGACCTCTGCTGCCCTGGGCTGACTGAGGCAGGGTAGAGAGGGGCAGGTTACCTGCTCCAGACTGGGTACCACCTTGGAAGGGTCCTCTGCCATCAGGGGTGTGGCCAGGCCAGGCCTGACTGGGGGAAGAAGACTTTTCTTCAACCCTTGTGCTCTCGTTTGGGGGAGAGTGGGCCATTCTTTCAGGCTCCATCTCTCCAAATTCTTGGGCTGGGGCTGTGGCCATCACAGCCCCACTAACCTTTACAGGGACGCCCAACATCCTAAGATGGGTTTGGTGTTCAACTTCAGCCCAGGCTGAAATTTCCAAATCATTGCCCATCAGGCAATCTACAGGTAAGGTGGGGGACACTGCCACTCTCTTTGGGCCTGTGACCCCCTCCCAGCTGAGATTGACTATGGCCATGGGGTGATCTGTTCTGACACCATCAATGTTGGTCACCTGGTACTTAAACTCAGGTAAAGACTGGTGAGGGGGACTAGTTTCCCTGCCACCATGGTGACACTAGCCCCTGTGTCCCTAAATGCCACAGCTTTCTGACCATTAATCATTGGCTCCAATCTGTACCTGCCCAATGCTATGGGACCCATGGTAAAGGTGGCAAATCCTATACCACCATCAGAGTCAGAGGAGTCTGTTGAGGGGTCCCTGTCTAAACTAGGGCCCACCTCTGTTCCTCTTGCAAAAGCACCCAACTTTTTGGGTGCACTACTCCCAACTGGAGGATTACTACTGGTAGTACCAGGAGGGGTGGTAGTAGTTGTGGGAGGAACATTTTCCTTATTGCCAATCCTGGGGCAACTGGGATCAGTTTTCCAGTGCCCAGGCTTTTTACAGACATGGCAATATGGTTTCTTTTCAGGAGAGGAAGGAGTTTGGGACCCACCCCCAGAAGAGGAATTTTGGGGCCCTGTAGGGGACTTATCCTTAGATTTATCCCCACCTTTCTCTTGGGACTTAGTAGAATCTTTCTTCTGGTCACCACCCTGATTTCTAGTTTTTACTCTGGTTCTGACCCATTTGTCTGCCTTCTTTCCCAATTCTTGGGGAGAGGTCAGATCAGAGTCCACCAGATACTGGTGCAAAAGCTGGTTTTGACAATTATTAAGGATCTGCTCCCTCATAATCAAATTGTACAATCCTAAAAAGTCATGCACTTTGTTGCCATGTATCCAACCTTCCAGAGCCTTTGTAGCACAATCTACAAAATCAACCCAGTCTTGAGTCTGAGCTTTTTGGGTGTCTCTGAACTTCAACCTATACTGTTCAGTGGTTAGGCCAAACCCATCTATCAGAGCACTCTTCAAGACTGTGTAATTGTCAGCATCCTCTTCTCTTACAGTGAGGAGCTTGTCTCTACCTTTGTCTGCAAAGGAGAGCCACAAGATTGCTGCCCACTGCCTCTGGGGGACCTTCTGAACTTTACAGGCCCTCTCCAGTGCAGTTATCCATTTGTGGATGTCATCCCCACTCTGGTAGGGAGGGACAATCTTGTTTAGGTTTCTATGGTCATATGACCTTTCCCTATCTCTAGGGATATTGCTGCCACCATGGGACTCTAGTCCCAACTTTCTTCTCTCTCTAAGGAGATCTAGGGATTCTCTATCTAAAGCCAATTGCTTCTTCCTGATCTCTAGTTGAGTTTCCTCATACTGGACCAGTCTCTTTCTTCTCTCATGAGAGGATTCCCTCCTGTGAGAAGAAACAGAGCTCCCTATTGAGGTGCCAGAGTGGTTAGACTCCTGAGAAGGAGACCTAGACTTTCTGTGCACACTCATAATCCTTCCTGGGGGACAAAGGTGTGGTTGTCTAGATCCTCATCTTCATCTTCCCCAGAAGGGATTGGGTTTTCCAGGTCAGGGTCATTGTCACCCTCCTGGTCAGTTTCAGAGGGGGGGCTGGGGGTAGTAGTACCCCTGGCCCCTTCCTCATCTGCTGGCCCACCCTCTGCTCCTACCCCTTCAGTCTCTGAGGACTTACTAAGATCATAAGCCACCAACAACTCCTGGAGGTGTTGGGTGGTGGGACTTTGGCCTGTCCTTAATTTCCTCACGTTACACAAAGCTCTCAATTCCAAGAATGGGAGTGTGTCATACTTGGAGGGTGGAAGCTCAATGGCTTCCTGCAAGGCATCTTTGGATCCTGCTTTTAAGGACATTACTAGTGTGGTGTGGTGTATGCACTACCTACTCTAGTGTGGCCTACTAAACTCTCTTGAGTTGTAGAAAGGGTTGTGCTATCCCTTAACACACAACTCTAAGTTCAGTAGAACTTACTGATATTCTAAGCTTAAATTATATGTACCTTAGGTACCTTTAGTGGTTTTCAGTTGATCAATTCAATTGAGATTATCTGGTAAAACAATAGCAAGCTGGAATCCCACACGCTGCACACCAATGTGAGAAGTTGGCCTGGCATATGCTGTCCACTAATTATAGTGGGCACCTTGCACCAGTCCAAATCGACTCTTATGGTAGGTAGGTTAAAGACAACCTTATTGAAAGCTATCCTAGTGGTAGCTGTGGAGAGCAGCCTTCAGGCTAAGTCTTGAAGGAATGTAAAGCAGCTTGTTTTACCAGTCTATAATCTCTTGAGTGACCAAATGAAAGAGCACCACACCAGGTATATATTCAAAATATATGTATTTATTACTAAACACACCCCTCTAGTCTCTTTATGAGGCTAGAGTTCGAAATACATAGGTTATAAGATCTTAAATCACAGTAATAGCACAAATACACGTTTGGGCCCTAGGGGCGTACCAAACCATATACCAATAAAGTGGTATGCGAACCACGACTGAACTAGACACTAGGCCTAGAGCCTCTAGAAGTGCTTGGACCACAAGGAACCACCCAAGGTAGTGACACAGGGGACCCACGGGAGACGCGTGCAGTGTAAATACACAACCGCGATACGCCGTTAACTTCTATGGAGAAAGTCGGGATCGGGAAAATAGAAGAAAGGGACACTTTAAAGAGGACTAGGACAAAACCCTTTGAGATCTAGGACTTTGAAGAGTCTCTACCCACGGGAGCACCGGAGTACTCGTGTTACCTCACCCAGGGAAGCCGGGTGCATAGGTGCCTTTCGGGGTCGGGTTTCGTCGTCGTTTCGTATGGCGATCTGCTGCAAAGTGCTGCTGGCGACCAGAAGAAAAGTGTCCGGGTGGATCCAAGAGTGGATCGGAGTTCTGGTGAACCTGAAAGCAGAGGGGACAGAGTCTGGGTCACTAGCCAGTGACCAGGAAGGCGATGGACAGATGCCCACCGATGTCGAGTGCTTCAGGTGCGTTGACGGTTGTCTCGTTTCTGCAGCCACGAGGTCCAGGAGGCGTTGTCGGCGACCAGGAGCAGGATTCGGGCTGGTACACGATGTCTGTCGAGTGCTGCGGTGTCGGCGACCGGATTGGACCCAACAAGCCTTGGCAACGGCAAGTCTCGATGTAGCTGAAGATCGTCGATGGTTCAGACCAGCAAGGTCTGGGGAACTCACCCAGCGAGGGTAAGTCAGGGCAGGCCTGGAGCAACCAGGGGAGCCCTTTGGTTTCTTTAGAAAGTCTTCTGGGGACCCACGAGCCGGCTGGCAAGGGATCGCAAAGACACCTCGGGCGGAATCACTCAACAGGGGCCCACGGTCACTCGGGACGGTGTAGGCCTCTGATCTTCGGAGGATTCCTGCTGGAGGTTGGGACCACACGTGGTCCAAAGCACAGGTTCGTAGAACGTTGTGAAGGGGTTGCACTCGACAATAGTGCACGGTACCCAGGGGTCGCGGTTCCTCGTCACTCGTGGGGTCCACTTGCCTCAGCTTCGCTGGGGACTCACGATGGCCTTGGAGAAGTCAGGAAATCCACTTCTTGGGCTGCAGGGACTTCGGACTCCGGCGGGAGCGGCGTAGTTTGCGACCGTCGTTATCGTTTTTGGTGCCTGCCAAGCAGGGGAGTCACTCCTTGACCCCAAGGGAGATTCTTCAGTCCTCTAATCGTGATGTAGAGCGTCGAAGGTCCAGGATTCAGTTTCCAAGTTTAGTCCAGGGATATCTAATCTTGCTGTGGCAAGGGTTCCCCATTTTAACCAGTAAAACAGGGAGGGACTAACTCTATGACCCCACCTATGGGAGGGTCAAGGGAGGGGTGGCTACACCCACTTCCCTTTGTCCAGTTTCGTGCCAGAGCAGGGGCAGGTAGCCCCTGAGCTGGTTTGAACTGGCATATGCACAGAGGAGCCTTTTGCTCCCCCAGTGCAGGACTTCAAAGCACTCTAAGAGTGCACCCACCCAGCCCCAATACACATTATCCTGTCTGGGGAGGTGGTCACACCTCCCTGCAACAGGAAACCTATTGTCCAGGCCTCCCCTGCCGGAGTTTCGTCCAGCAGCAGGAGGCCAGACTTGTGTCTGTGGCAGCAGCATCCATTTTGTGATGCCAGGGCTTCAGAAAGAAGTTACCGGGTAAGCCAGAGTTAACATGTCTTTCCCTCTAGAAGGGTGGAATGCTACCCCCGCCGCCAGGATTGGCGGGGGTAGTATTCCAAGATGTTTGACACCAAACACGACATGTTTAGGTGCAGCCATTCCAAAGTTAGCATTTTACCGCGAGGATATAATGCGCTTAAGAGTATATGGTCAGGCTGCACTACAAACAGCATCAGAGATGGTCTCCAAACGCTGCAGAGGGGCCCTGCTCATGCAGGGGCACCCTCTCACATAGGAACCATGCACTCTGCCTTTAGGATTGATAAGGCCTGCCTTAGGAGTGACTTATAGGTTTATATGTGTGTATGTTTTTAGTGATATAGGTAACCTATATCACAGTAAGGAGTGCATGCACCACCTTACCCAGGCTGCAGTAGCAGACCTGTGGTGTCAGTTTGGATGGCCTTCCAGGGGTGGCATAATACATGCTGCAGCCCCTGGCAGGCCTCTGAGGTACCTATGCCCTTGGTACATAGTATACCATATACTAGGGACTTATAAGGGCACTCCAGATTCCAATCAGAGATGTGCCTAAGGCACATGGAAACCTTTTACAGAGAAAGCAGATAGACTGGGGCCCTGAATAGCAGGATCCCAGTCCAACTAAGTCATAAACCAGCAAAACACCATAAAAAAAGTGGGGGCAACCATATAGTCAGATTCCACCTTCCTACACGGGGTCCTTCCCAGCTCCAGGGACGGCACCCAATCTGGCTTCAAATCTAGCACCAAGACCCTCAGCCGTTCCCTGCGTGTCAACGCTGATTCCTCTGATGCTGGAGTAAGAACTCCTAAGCAAATCCACAGTGACCGTGACCGAAGTCAGGCCCACCTTGATCTCGGGTGCAATCTATTCAGCCCCATTCAGACTCACATGGGACTCAATATTGACTCAAACGAGTTCCCTTCATGTCAGATTCATAATGAAGGAGATGACATCCCAATTTCATGAGGAGGAGAATTAATGTTTTGACCTTCTAGATGCCAGTGGACTGGACACCTATCTCGTAGACTGTCTGGAACTCCCCAACTTGTCCCTCCACAGAGGAATGAGCTTTGTTTGCTTTCGTGATATTGAGAGCTGCGGAAGTATTGACCCTCCAGCTTCATCTGTTGAGGTGAAGACCAATGGTAGGAAGCTGGCTCTGTATATACTATCCCAAAGTAAGGTATAGTGTGCACGGAGTCCAGGGGATCCCCAGAGGTACAGCAGAGGCTAAATTAGATAATCACTAACAGCTCTCTTGTGGTAGTGTGGTCGAGCAATTAGGCTTATCAGGAGGGTGTGTTAAGCATTTATTGTGTTCACTCAATCAAGGACTGATTACACGCGCTCAGAGACAGAATCCAGTCCAATTAAGTAAGTATAAAAAATGTATACTTATGTATCTGAAAGAGACACGTTAGTGATAGATTCCTTACCTTAGAATATCCCCAGGCGTCAGGCTGGATCCGGAAAGTTTTGCGTAGCAGTACCCTTGCGCGTCGGTAGGCGGCGTCGTGCGGCTCCGCGTCCGTCGTCGGCGTCGTGGTCGCCGGGATGACGTCGCGGGCAGCACTTAGGCGCCGCCCCTGCGCGCTGACGTCAGTTCTTCTTTTCCGCGCCAGCAAGCGCAGATCCGGGAAGAGCAGTGCCCTGGTCAATTTTTGACCATACTTTTTGGTGATTTTTTCACTGTTTTTCCGACTTTAAGGTGTCGTAGGGATGCCCGGCTTCAAGCGATGCGGCGCCTGTGCGCGGATGATGTCCGTCACCGACCCGCATTGGGAGTGTCTCTTCTGCCTCGGCCGAGGCCACGACACCGAGTCTTGTCCCGAATGCCAGGCCCTCAACCCGAAAGCTTTGCGAGAGCGGTCTCGAAAGCTCCTCGAGGCCCGGCATTCGGCTCCACGGAGGCCCCGGTCGCGTGAGAGGTCCAGGGGTCGCTCGCGGAGTGCACACCGGTCGTCGGCATCGAAGTCTTCTTCGTCCGGTAAGTCTAAGCACAAGAAGTCCAAGAAGCATCGTCGCTCTCGGACTTCGCCTCGCCGGTCTCGCGACTCGGCTGAGGCCCCTCCCGGCACCGTCCCCGCCCCCGCGGCCCCGGACTTGCCTGTGGAGTCGCCCCGACATACCCGCCCTTCCCGGGTTCGGGGCGGATCCGGCCAAGGTACAGGAGTTCCTGTCGGCCATGGCCCGCCTCTTCGGGCCTTCAGGCCCCTCCGGTGCGCCTTCGGGCCCCGCGGGCCCTGATGGGGTTGCTCCGGCGTCGCCGGCGGCTCCGGCCCCGGCGTCGCCCGTGCCTCCAGCCTCGATCCCGGCTCCGGCTTCGGCCCCGGCCTCGATCCCGGCTCCACAACCCCCATCGACGCCGGTCGACCTCACGACACCTCCGCCGGCGCCGATGTCTCCGGTGCCGTTCTCGACGCCGCCCTGGGCTCCGGGCGGCGTCGTCCCCCAGTTCCTTCCGGCTCCGGACATGGACCCGGAGCGGCGTCGCTCGACGCCGGCTCCGGCGCCAATGGGACCTTGGGTCCCAAATGTCCCTCCTCCTCCTTATTTTGAACCAGAGGAGGACCAGGAGGACTGGGAGGGGTCTGATGACCCTCTGACGCGCAACTGTCAGTATGATGAGGACTGGACAGAGAGTCTAGGGGAGGCCAGTGGTCTGGATACTTCCCCTGACACTGGCATGCTGTCTCCTCCCGTGGCTACGGAGGAGGGGCCAATTTTGGTACGGTGTTGCGTAGGGCTGCTGGGGCCTTACGTCTCCAGCTCCCTACTTTGACGGTCAAGCCTAACATCTTGACAGAGGTGCTTCAGCCGGCAGCCTCCTCTGCGGAGACTGTGCTGCCGTTTAACGACGCCCTCACTGACGTTCTTTTGGGCGCCTGGTCCAAGCCCAACACAGGGGCTCCTGTGGATCGGAACGTGTCACGACGCCATCGCCCCGCTCCGGGCGACCCCCTGTTTCTTTCTGTCCACCCCACTCCTGAGAGCTTGGTTGTCCAAGCCTCCGCTTCCCAAACCGCCTTCCCTACCGCTCCTCCGGATAGGGAATCCAAACGCCTGGATCAGTTTGGGAAGAAAGGTTTTCTTCCTCCAGTGCTGGCTTGCGGTCCGTTAACACCGCTTGTCTTTTGGGCCGATATACCCACTCCCTGTGGGATTCGGTGGCGGATGTTTTGCCCCAGTGCCCTGAGGAGGTCCAGGCACTGCTTTCCCGCGCCATTGCGGAAGGAAGGGATGCGGCCAAATACACTATCCGTTGTGGCCTTGACACCGCCGACTCACTGGGCAGGTCGATTGCAACGACGGTGGCGCTCCGACGCCACGCCTGGCTGAGAACCACTGGTTTTTCAGGGGATGTCCAGAATACTCTCATGGACATGCCCTTTGATGGAGTCGGTCTTTTTGGGTCCAAAGCAGACCATGCGTTGGAGCGCTTTGAGGACTCACGGGCTACTGCCAAGTCCCTGGGCCTTTCTGCTACACGCCCTCCGCTGCCTTCTGCTTTTCGCCCCTATCGTGGCCACGGTAGGGGCGCCCCTTCACGTCAGCAGCCCAGCCACCGGCCCGCGCAGCAGGCGTCTTCGCGTGGCCGAGGACGTGGATTCCGCCGTGGCGGATCGGGCAACCAGCGTGCGGGTCAGGCCACCACCTCCAACCCGTCCGCGGCCTCCAAGCCCTCCTAGTCCCTCCTTTCAGGTGCACGGCACGCCAGTAGAGGGCAGGGTCCGCCATCACCTTCCCCACTGGCGCACCATCACCTCGGACAGGTGGGTCTTGGACATTGTCCGAAGGGGCTACTCCCTCCCCTTCGAGACCACCCCCCAGCCATGCCACCTCAATTCCACCGCATGTCAGGGGATCACTTGGTGCTTCTACAGAAGGAAGTCACGGCCCTCTTGACCAAGAGGGCCATCGAGCATGTTCCGACCCCAGAAGTAGGGCGTGGTTGCTACTCCCACTACTTTCTGGTGCCCAAAAAGGACAAGGAGGACATGCGTCCTATCTTGGACCTCCGGAACGTCAATCGCTTCCTCCGGAAGGAGAAGTTCAAGATGCTCACCCTAGCTCAGGTCTTGACTGCCCTCGACCCTGGAGACTGGTTGGTAGCGTTGGACTTGCAGGACGCGTATTTCCACATCCCCGTCCTGCCGGCCCACCGGCGTTACCTTCGGTTCACGGTAGGCCCCGAGCATTTTCAGTTCACCGTGCTCCCCTTTGGCCTTACAAGTGCCCCTCGGGTGTTCACGAAAGTGATGGCGGTGGTCGCGGCTCATCTGCGCCGGGCAGGGGTTTCAGTCTTCCCCTACCTCGACGACTGGCTGCTGAAGGCGGGCTCGTCCCAGGCAGTCGTCTTCCACCTCCAGACTACGGCCGAACTCCTGCACTCGCTGGGGTTCTCCATCAATGTGCCGAAGTCGCATCTGATTCCTTCTCCACAGCTCCTTTTCATCGGAGCAGTTCTGGACACGACGCAGTTTCGGGCCTATCCTCCCGAACGGCGAGTCCGGGATATTCAGGCTATGATTCCGATCTTTCGGCCTTTATCCTGGGTTTCGGTACGGATGACCCTGAGGCTGCTGGGCCTCATGGCCTCCTGCATCCTGCTGGTCAATCATGCCAGATGGCATATGCGGGCTCTGCAGTGGGACCTGAAGTTCCAGTGGGCGCAGCACCAGGGCAACCTGTCCGATCACGTCCAGATCTCGGAGGGGACTGCAAAACAGTTGCAGTGGTGGCTCTCGAACCGGCAATGGGTCATGGGCAGATCCCTCTCCCTTCCCCAGCCAGAGCATACAGTTGTGACGGACGCGTCCCTTCTGGGATGGGGCGGTCACATGGGAGAGAGCGGAGATCAGAGGCCTCTGGTCTCCGGCGGAGTCCCGGCTCCATATCAACCTTCTGGAGCTCTGGGCGATCCGGCTTGCACTCAAGGCATTCCTTCCCTCTGTCAAAGGGAAGGTAGTGCAGGTGTTCACAGACAACACCACCGCCATGTGGTACTGCAACAAACAGGGCGGGGTGGGGTCTTGGACCCTTTGTCAGGAGGCTCTGCGCCTCTGGACATGGCTGGAACATCAGGGCATGTTCCTGATGGTTCAACACCTGGCAGGTTCTCTGAACGCCAGGGTTGACGAACTCAGCCGCAGGTGCATGATGGATCACGAATGGCGTCTTCACTCGGAAGTGGCGCAAGGTCTCTTTCTGCAGTGGGGAGAGCCTTGGTTAGATCTATTCGCCACCGAAGAGAACGCGCAATGTCATCAGTTCTGCGCGTTGGAATTTCCAAGGCGGCACTCGCTCGGCGACGCTTTTCGTCGCGAGTGGAGTTGCGGTCTGTTGTACGCCTTTCCGCCTATACCACTTCTACCCAGAGTGTTCAAGAAGATTCGGCACGACCCGGCCCAAGTCATTCTTGTGGCTCCGGACTGGGCTCGAAGAGTTTGGTATCCCGAGCTACTCAGTATGAGCGTAGATCCCCCGATCCGTCTGCCTCTTCGGGAGGATCTTCTGTCGCAGCAGCAGGGGACGGTCCTCCACCCGAACCTGTCCAGTCTACACCTGCTTGCGTGGAGATTGAGCGGCGGCAGTTGATTCCTTTCGACTTGCCTCCCGAAGTTTGTGATGTGATTCTGGCAGCCAGGCGTCCCTCCACTAAGGTGGTATACGCCTGCAGGTGGAACAAATTTGTGGCATGGTGCACAGCAAAGGCTGTGAATCCCCTTTCTGCCCCTCTTTCTGAGGTCCTTCTGTTCCTTCTCTCTCTGGCCCAACAGGGTTCTGCCCTGGGTACCATCAAGGGTTATCTTTGTGCTATCTCGGCCTTCCTCAGGCTCCCTGATCAGCCCTCCCTTTTCAAGTCCCCTGTTGTTAACAGGTTCTTAAAAGGCATTACTCACCTCTTCCCTCCTGTTCCGTTTGTAATGCCTCAGTGGGACTTGAACTTGGTTCTTACCTTTTTAATGTGCGCTCCCTTTGAGCCTCTGCATAACTGTCCTCTTCGTCTTCTGACTCTGAAGACTGCCTTTCTGGTGGCCATCACCTCCGCTCGGCGGGTGAGTGAGCTCCAGGCTCTATCTTGCAAACCTCCCTTTCTGTCTGTTCATCCAGACAAGGTTGTTCTTCGGACGCGTCCGTCCTTCTTGCCGAAGGTGGTTACTGCTTTCCACATTGGGCAGACCATCACCTTGCCCACCTTCTTTCCGCATCCTTCCAGAGAGGAAGAGAGGCTCCACCGTCTGGACCCAAAACGTGCGCTCTCCTTCTATATCGACCGCACGAAACACTTCCGGGTGGATGACCAGCTCTTTGTTGGCTACGTGGGCGCCAAAAAAGGTCGGGCGGTGCACAAGAGGACCGTCTCCCGCTGGGTTACCTTGTGCATCAAGACCTGCTATTCTTTGGCCAAGAAGGAGCCTCCTGTTGGGCTGCGTGCCCATTCCACCAGGGCAACGGCTGCTACCACGGCCTTGGGCCGCGGTGTTCCGCTGCCGGTTATCTGTCAGGCAGCTACGTGGGCCTCGCTGCACACGTTTACTAAGCATTACTGCCTTGACAGTCAGGTCCGGAGGGATGGCTTCTTTGGCCGTTCTGTCCTCCAGGACTTCCTTGTCTGATCTTTGTTCGCAGACCCACCACCGGGGTTGGTATTGCTGGGGTATCTATTCTAAGGTAAGGAATCTATCACTAACGTGTCTCTTTCAGATGCACAAGTTACTAACTTGTGTAACGATATATCTGTAAGAGACAGTAGTTAGTGATAGATTCCTACCGCCCCACCCATCCTCCCGTTCTGCGACCTGATTTCTAGGGTTAAGGACATCCCTTTCAGGGCCCTAGTATTTTTCAGACACCTGTGTCAGCTTCTTGCATGGCTCTGCGTTCCTGGCGCGGAAAGTCGTGTACAGAACTGACGTCAGCGCGCAGGGGCGGCGCCTAAGTACTGCCCGCGACGTCATCCCGGCGATCACGACGCCGACGACGGACGCGGAGCCGCACGACGCCGCCTACCGACGCGCAAGGGTACTGCTACGCAAAACTTTCCGGATCCAGCCTGACGCCTGGGGATATTCTAAGGTAAGGAATCTATCACTAACTACTGTCTCTTACAGATATATCGTTACACAAGTTAGTAACTTGTGCTTTATTTCTAGAACCAAGCAGGACTTGGCACAGGTAGGTAAAATGTACTTTTAAATGCAAAACTTTACAAGGAAATGTAGTTGGGAATAGAATTGCAATTCTTACTGGTTTGTATTTGCTTTTAAAACTGTTTAAATTACATAGAAATTACTTTTGATTACTTGTGGATTACTCTTCAGTTACTTACAGTATTTGAGGTGATATGCCAAGATATCACACACTGGAGCTTGCAACTTACAGTTAAGAGCGACAATCTTTAAGTTAGAGTCCAGTTACTTTTCTTTCATACAAAAACAGGTTCAAAACATTTAGAACATTTTTTGGAACAAAACTTGTAACATTGGTTCCTATGGGAAAAATAAGGTTATCGATTTGCAGGTAAGTAAACGACATGCAAGAATAGTTTTTGGGGATTAGAACTAAGGTTCCCCAAGGTTCATTTAGGCACTCAAATTGCACCACCAGTGGCACTGGGGTGGCCGGGTTGGGAGTGCAGGAGCCCAATGTTAGCCAATGTCACTAAGGGGGCCTTTGGTCTAGGGCTGCTTATGAGCAGGCCACTCGGGTATGAGACCAAAGCTCCTGGGGGTTAGGATCAGCACTACACAGGCCAACAATCAGCACAGGAGCTGCACCACCAGCGGCAAGGAGGCGGCCGGATGCAGAGTGTCAAGAAGACGTTGGGGGACCTGTAGTTTTCAATGGAGATCTCCGGTTCAGAAGAGATGCTGCAGACTCGGTCAAGGAGGTTTCCTGAGGGCGACCACTGCCAAGAGAAGTAAGTTGGGTTGTTGAGGGATGCCTGGACACTGTCGGTTGGGCCACCCAAATCTCTGGGGCGTCGGGTGTAGAGGTGTCTTTAGGCCTTCATCTACAAGGTGGCCCGAGTATACAACAGTTCCCTGCCCTATCTGGCATTTAGATGCCTTGATAGTTAGGCCTGCAGTTTGCAAGGCCTGTAAAACCTTCCCCAGGTGGACTAGGTGATTCTGCCAGGAAGAACTAAACAGAGCAGCAACATCATCAAGATAAGCTGCACTAAAGCATTCCAACCCAACAGGGACTTGATTTACCAACCTTTGGAAGATGGCATGGGCATTCTTTAGACCGAAGGGCATCACAGTAAACTGGAAGTGCCCATCTGGTGTGGAGAATGCTATCTTTTCTTTTGCTCCAGGGGCCATGCCAATCTGCAAGTACCCTGCAGTCAAGTCAAAGGTACTGAGACATTTGGCAGCCCTTAACTTATCTTTAAATTCATCAGCTCTGGGGATGGGGTGTTCATCTGTCTTATGCCTCTGTAGTCCACAGAAAACCTAATTTCTCTCTTTCCACCGTGTGGATGAGGTTTGGGGGCTAGGACCATTGGGCTAGCCCAGGGACCCTAAGAAGGCTCAATGACCCCCAACTCCAGCATCTTGCTGACCTCAGCCTTGGTGCTTTCCTTAACTTGGTCTACTGGTGATAGATTTTGGTTTTAACAGGCAAGCTGTCTCCAGTATCCACATCATGGGTACAGCAGTATGTCTGACCAGGGGTTAAGGAGAAGAGCTGTGAATACTGCTGCAGGACATGTCTACAATCAGCCTGCTGTTGGGCAAAGAGGATGTCTGAATAGACAACTCCATCCACTGACCCATCTTGGGGGCTGTAAGGTAGGAGGTCAGGGAGAGGTTCAATCTCTGTCTCCTGATCCTCATCAGTAACCATCAACATGGTTACATCAGCCCTGTCACAGAAGAGTTTCAGGGGGTTCACATGTATCACCCTTTTGGGGAGCTGCGAGTGCCAGCTCTGCCAAGTAGGGGGCCTCACTCTTCTTTTCTAAGATAGGGTAAGGGCCACTCCATTTGTCCTGGAAAGCCCTTGGTGGCACTGGCTCCAAATCCCACACGTGTTGCCCTGGTTGGAATTCCACCAGTGCAGCTTTCTGGTCATACCAGAGCTTCTGGAGCTCCTGGGTGGCCTCAAGGTTTTTGGGTGCTTTCTGCATGTACTCTGCCATCCTGGAATGAAGGCCTAGTACGTAGTCCACCACATCTTGCTTTGGTACATGATGGGGTTTCTCCCATCCTTCTCTCACAAGGGACAGTGGTCCCCTTACAGGGTGGCCAAACAGAAGTTCAAAGGGGAAAAATCCTACTCCCTTCTGAAGCACCTCTCTGTAGGCAAAAAATAAACAGTGTAACAGGGCACCTCATCTCCTTTTGAGTTTTTCAGGGAGACCCATTATCATGCCTTTCAATGTCTTGTTGAATCTTTCAACAAGGCCATTGGTTTGTGGGTGATAAGGTGTTGTGAACTTATAGCCCACTCCATACTCATCCCACATGTGTATCAAGTATGCAGATATGAAGATGGAACCTCGGTCTGATACTACCTCCTTAGGAAACCCTACCCTGGTGAAGACACCAATGAGGGCCTTGGCGACTGCAGGGGCTGTAGTCGACCTAAGGGGAATGGATTCAGGATACATGATCCACTACTACTAGTATTATTTGTTTCCTGAGGCTGTGGGAGGTTGAAGAGGACCCACTGTATCCACACCTAACCTTTCAAAGGGAACCTCAACCACTGGTAGTGGAATTAAGGGGGCCTTTGGGTGTCCACCTGTTTTGCCACTGGCTTGACAAGTGACACAGGAGCTTACAAACTCATTTGCTATTTTGGGACATCTGTGTCCAATACAAGTGGTTGACATTTCCCATGTTTTTGTCTGACCCAGATGTCCAGCTAGGGGGATGTCATGAGCCAAGGTGAGCAGGAACTCTCTAAACAACTGAGGCACTACCACTCTCCTGGTGGCACCAGGTTTGGGGTCTCTGTCCTCAATGTACAGTAGTCCCTCCTCCCAAAAGACCCTGTGGGAGCCACTGACACCTCCCTGATCCTGTGCAGCAGCTTGCTGTCTCAGGTATTCAAGAGAGGGGCAGACCTGCTGCCCAAGGCACAGCTGTTCCCTAGAGGGCCCTCCTGGGCCCAAGAGCTCTACTTCATAAGGTTCAAGCTCCATTGGCTCTATTCCCTCTGAAGCTGACAAGTCCTCTCCCAGAGGAGTCCTGATCCTTTGTCTGTGTGGAAGCTGTTACACCAGTATTCCTACCTTTTCTCTTGGGAGGTTGGGTCATTTTTCAGTCTCCAACTCTCCTTTTTCACATTGTGCTAGACATGGTGCTCTTGTTTTCACACACTATTTTAGGGATGTTTAGCATTGCTGCATGTGTCCTTTCTACCTCAGTCCATGCTGAGGTCTCCAGATCATTTCCAAGCAGACAATGGACTGGAAGTTTTGGAGAGATCACTACATGTTTCAGGCCGGTAATCACTCCCCAATCTAATGTTACCATAGCCAGGGGATGGACTACAGTGTCATTATCAGCATTGGTTTCTGGGAAAGATTTCCCAGTTAGGAATTGTCCCGGGGAAACCAGTGATTCTCTTACCATTGTGACACTGGCTCCTGAATCCCTTGGGGCTTCTACACTTGACCCTTTGATCTTGGGGTGCTGCGGGTACTTATTTAAGTTTGTGGGCCATACAGCTACGGTTGCCATATCTACCCCACCCATGGAGACTAGTGTAGCTTCTGTGTGCACTCTGATGTGCTCAGGGCACACCATTGATCCCATCTGGAGATTTGCCATTCCAGGGTTAGCTGGAGGGGAAATAGAGGCTTGCTTGTTGGGACAGGCAGGATCTCCAGTTTGATGTCCCTTCTTGTTACAGTGGAAACGTCAGGCCTTCACAGGATCAAAGTTCCCACCAGTGGGCTGGGAAGAGTTCTTGGGCCCACCCCTGAACAGGATTTTGGGGGCCATTAGAAGACTCTTGGCTTTTATCTTTGGGTTTCTCACCCTCTTTTCCCTGGGGAGGCTTTGTAATCCCTTTCTTTTGGTCACCCCCAGTCGTTGTCTTGGTCATCCTTGTCTTGACCCAATGGTCCGCCTTCTTTCCCAATTCTTGGGGAGAAATTGGACCTAGGTCTACCAGATGCTGATGCAAATTTTCATTGATACACTTACTTAAAATGTGCTCCTTCATAAACAAATTATAAAGTCCTTCATAATCCTACACTTTACTTCCAGTCAACCAGCCACCTAGTGTGTTTTACTGAGTAGTCTACAAATTCCACCCAGGACTGACTCTGGTATTTCTGAGCCCCCCTGAATTTAATTCTGTACTCCTCAGCAGTGAGTCCAAATCCCTAAATCAGTGTACGCTTCATGAGTGAAGCTTACACCGCTACGGCACGTGTTTTACCTAGTCTTTGTTTGTAAGAAGATTCACACAATGCTGCTGTAGGGCTCTAATAGTTCTGTATATGCAGGGGAAGCGTAGATTGCTCCACAAGCTGTAGCATTTGCATGTATGAGAAAAGAAACTTGTACAGCTGATACCTGTTTTTGTTCCTGTTTCTTTACTATACTTTTAAGAGAGATAACCTTGCGCAGCTGCAAAGTTCCCTGTACTGTTTTTATGTGTTAGGAAGTATAACACTGCTACTGCCAAAAACTGTTACTGTGGCCAAAGGTTGTTGAAAATTGAATTTAGTGAAATATTTTTACTTTCTGGCATGAAAATTATTATTGCACCAGTTTTTGGTAGGCACATCTATTCTATTTAATTCGCTGTCAGAACACCAGTTGATATGTCTTATTTTGTTTCAGTTGGTGGTGGCAGTGATCTCCGGCTTTGGACAGTAAATGGTGATCTTGTTGGACATGTTCACTGCAGAGAAATAATTTGTTCGGTTTCATTCTCCAATCAACCTGAGGGTCTGTCTGTCAATGTTATTGCAGGTGGACTTCAAAATGGAATTGTAAGGTGAGAAATTACCACATATATGAGCATGGTAAAGACTTTAGTTTTTCCAATGTGGTTTATATCATTTATGTAAGATTTTTGGCATAGTGTCTATTCTCAAGCTTTTCTTGAGTTTTGTGAGACTTTAGACATCATTGTAATGGAAGTTACTGATTGTAGGGTATTTGGGTTGATAGCAAGTGCTTTGCTCTTGTTGACTATTTGATGAAACTCAGTGAAAGACCTCCCCAGTATTCATTGTTACTCACTTATAATTCTATATTTTATGTGTGATTACAGGATTATAAATCTGATTATTCAGGAGTGAGACGTAGCAACAATCGGTAACAAAAGTTGTTTTTCCATCTGTTGCTTTATGACCAAGGAATTACAGTCCATGCTGAAAGGGCTGTTGGACATCCTACCAGTGCAGTGCTGGGTCTCTGCTTCATTGATGAGCAGAGCTCAGCAGCAGTTGGGGTGGGAGGGGAGGGCTACAGAGAGAAGTGTGAGTTGGTGGCAGGAGGACAGGTTTAAATATATTTTATATCTGGGACAGGAAACAAATTGAAGAGGGTTATGGAGGGCAATGGGACGGAGGGGGTGGCAAAACACCAGTGTAAGATAGGAGCCACACAAGAGTGTAGCGAGATGAGGCTTTATTTAGATATCCCAATTACAAGAGCAACAGGGTGTTAGACTTGTCAGTTCCACTGCCTACATCAACTGATTCCTATCTTTAAGCTTAACATTCCATTCCCAAATTATAAATTCCACACCATGGAACATACCACTGTGCCACATATCTCCCCTTCCAACACCTTAAAGAACGCACATAAGTATAGAATAATGGAAAGCATTTTCTAAAGTAAAGACCAGATGAAAGACATGGGAGAATCATACTCAAGAGGCGTGCACCTACAAAATTCTTGTCAACTAACAAAAGAGAAAATATATACAAATAGGATCAAATCATAATCAACTTTGTGGTGAATGAAAATACAGGCCACAAAGTTGCCACATTCACCAAAGCTTGATATTGTGTACCATGACCAGAACATCTGAGAACATCATACATAGTCCTCTAACCATTTCGGTTTTCTAATGCATCTCCTGCTTCTCTCTCTTCATTCTTCACACATAATATTCGCAACTCATCTGAACCATCCTCACAGTGTACTTAGCTATACGATTTAGATTCCTCATTCTACCGTTATTGGTTTACACTGCATTTTTAAACACTTACAACCCAGAGGATGTGAAAATTTGGAGTGTTGCTTGTACCCGAAGGGAACCTTAACTGCTGCATAATCACCCATTTTGCCTCATTCTTGTCCACAGCCTTCATCACATCAAAATGAAGCCAGTTCCTTCTCTGGTTCTAGAATTACTTCAATGTCTATTCTTCATACAGACTTTGCACAAATTAACCTTTGTTCTACTCCATCTAATCAGTAGTTACATTTGTGTTTAACTTTCACCTTTAAAAAGTTCAAACAGGCTTTTACCTATGGAGCAATGAGAGTCACTCCAATAGCTCTTAATTTCTCAAAAACATCCTTCTTCCAATTCAGTCCGCTACACTTGGCCAGCTGAATGCTTTCCTTCACAGTGCAGTTGAACTTCTCAACAACTCTGTTAGTCTGAGGGTGATATAATGACGTCTTTTTATGTATAATACATCTGTCACTTAGACATTTCTCCATTTCCCTTAAAGTAAGTTGTATCCCATTGTCTGTGAGTAAACTGCAAAGGACCCAGTGCCTCCTTAAAAAAATTAATTGTACATAAATTATGTCATTCTCCCAGTTGTTATATTTGAAGCAATTTCCATCTCGGGTCACCGCGAAAATAATTCTTCCCAAGACCAAGTTGTAATACAATTCCTTCCCCCTTAAATTGGACTCATAATTTCCAGACGGACTTTCTCCCAAGGTAACAATGGTAAATCTCTACAAACCTCAGGGGGAATCCTCATCTTTTTGATGTTTTCACTTAAATGACGCTTTATACATTCTCTAACTCCCCTCTACAATATCGGGTCTACACCAGGCCACCAAAGTTCATATCTCATAGAGATTTCTAGCTGCAGATTCCTTACCTTCCAATAATTCCCAGGCATCATTCTGGATCTGGAAATTTTTCATGAGCAGTGACTGGTCTAGCTGGTAGATGGCGTCGTTTGGCTCTGCGGGGCGTTGTCTGTGCTATAAGTTAAGTGTGCAGTGACTATATAGGCGCCACCCCAGCGCCCGAACGTCAGTTCTTTTCTTTTCATGCCAGTCAATGCTGATCCGGGAAGATCTACCCCCAGTCTTTTTTGACTGATATTTTTTTAACTTTTTAAAAAGATTTTTTCAAGACCTTGTCTACTGGTGCATCAGATAGAAGAGCTGGTTTAAAACCATGTGGTGCCTGTCATTGATGGATGTAGGTGACAGACCCGTGTTTGATATGCCTCTGGTGCTTGGAGCGCGAGCACGCTGCCACGACCTACATCGACAGCCACGCCATGCACCCCAAGGCCTTGAGGGGGCAGTCTCTTAAGCTCCTCGCCACACATCGCTGCATCGCTCCAGAGCTTGGTCACGAGGAAGGTCCTGAGATTGTTCGCTGAGCCATTCCAAGCTCTCGTCGTCAAAGTTGTCTTGGAAATCGGGTAAGTCCCACAGACACAAGAAGAACAAGAAGTCAAAGACATTCCACATTATCCAAAGGCGATACGAGGAAGGAGCACAGGTCTTCCACTCCTCCAGACTCATTATTTGGGCCCTTATCAAGGAGGCACATTCAGTCTATGGAGTCGCCATCTCATACGTGACCTCTCGTTCATACGAATATAGTCGAGTCCTACAAGGAGACCTTTTTACTTCGGAACCTACTCGAACCATTCAGACCATATATACGCCCTGACGAAGTTAAGTGGCTTTGAACGAAACGCGTTGGCTGAGGCTTGTTGCACATATCTGTTGGAATA
Organism: Calotriton arnoldi; assembly: GCA_963921515.1. NCBI lineage: Eukaryota > Metazoa > Chordata > Amphibia > Caudata > Salamandridae > Calotriton > Calotriton arnoldi. Next base: position 1,566,418 of record CAWUFW010004022.1, read on the forward strand.
CCAAATAAAGAACCTTTTTCAAAAAAGAAAATGACCAATCGTTGTTACTGAAACAGACTACTGGGGTAGTGCACTGCTCCACTTGTTCCTAATTTTTGTATATCTGCCTGGCAGTTTGCATCTCCCAACGGCAGGTGCAGGGGCAGATTGTGCACACCAATTGTGACCACATCACGAATTACCTATAACGGGAACGCAGCCAAGAGGTGCGGCCACTGGAGTCCGCCGTTGATCCCTGCCCTCCACAGAAGTCAAAGAGATCTTCGACTTCACTACATCCATCAAAGCCATCTGAGAAGACGAGGGAGCTCGGACATTCGAGGCGTAGGTCCGGTGGAGCCTATGCCTGGTCTGTCTCTGCGCCTCCCAGAGTTTCCAGGAGCTGGACCAACTCCCGCCCAGTTACGAGAATTCCAAAAAGGCATCTCATATTTGAGTAGCCCATCCTTTCTGGAACACCTTCGGGCCCCATGGGCTCGGGTGGGGTCCCAACTGGTCTTCTGCCTGTGGGTTCAGCCTTGGTGATATTCGGGGCCCTTGGATGTGTTAATGGTTCCAGAGCGGTGCTGGTCGAGCCACCTCGATCTTCCCCGGCAATTGCTCCAGTGCAGACGCCCCCAACGCAGCCGACTTCCCATGGCAGCGACATCCCCATCGTCATCCCCGACTCCGACACGGAGCTGAACTGGCGTCGTCCGACGCCGGCGCCGAAGGGGGGCAGGCCCTTCATGTCCGAGGCAGTGCTTATATGTTGGGGCGAATGGGAGGGGTCTCAGGACCCTTATGGTTACCGGTACCCTGTAGAAAAAGTTGAGGACAACTGCTATGAGGAATTGGAAGATGTCAGTGGTTTGGACACCTGACTGGCTTGGTCTCTCCCCCTACCGTGGCTACGGTGGAGGATGCCTCATTTGATATGGTGGTGAGAACGGCAGCTGAGGTCTTGGGCCTTCAGTCACCCTTGGTGGCAGTCAAGACGAATGTCTTGACAGAAGTGCTTCAGCCAGGTGTTACCCCATCTGAAGTCTTACTCCCTTTTACTAAAGCACTTATGAATGTCCTTCTTGGGGCCTGGTCCAAGCCCTGCACCGGGGCTTCTGTGAATAGGACAATTGCCGGGCGACATTGCCCCGCTCTAGGGGATCGCAATTTCCTCATCCAGCACCCCACCCCTAAGATCCTGGAAGTCCAGGCCTCCACCTTCCATGTTAACACTGGAGCATTCCCTTCCACTCCACTGGCCAGGGAATCCAAGAGGCTGGACACCTATGGTAAGAGGGTTTTCTCTTCTGCCAGCCTAGCATTGCAGTCGGTGAACACTGCATTCCTGTTGCACCAATATACCCACACGATTTGGGATGTGGTTATGCAAGTGCTGCCAATGGTCTCAGAGGAGGACCAAGCCATACTGTAACAGGCAATTGCAGATGGCAGAGCTGCAGTGTGAGAAGTTGGCCTGGTATATGCTGTCCACTAATTATAGTGGGCACCTTGCACCAGTCCAAACAACCCCTTATTGGAGATAGGTTAAAGACAACCTTTATTGAAAGCTATCCTAGTGGTAGCTATGGAGAGCAGCCTTCAGGCTAAGTCTTGAACGAATGTAAAGCAGCTTGTTTTACCAGTCTACAATCTCTTGAGTGACCAAATGAAAGAGGACCACACCAGGTATATATTTAAAATATATGTATTTAGTCTTAAACACACCCCTCTAGTCTCTTTATGAGGCTAGAGTTCGAAGTACATAAGTTACAAGTCGAATATCAACAGTAATAGCACAAATACACGTTTGAGCCCTAGGGGCGTACCAAACCATATACCAATAAAGTGGTATAAGAACCACGACTGAGCTAGACACAAGGCCTAGAGCCTGTAGAAATGCTTGGACCACAAGGAACCACCCAAAGTAGTGACAAAGGGGACCCACGGGGGACGTGTGCAGTGTGAGAACACAGCCGCGAGCCGCCTTTGACTTCTATGGGGAATGTCGCGGTTGGAGTGTTAAAGAAAAAGGACACTTAGAGGAGGACTTGGAGCAAACCCCTTTAGAACTAGGTGGTTCTGGAGTCTATACCCACGGGAGCACCGGAGTACTCGAGTTACCTCACCCAGGGGAGCCGGGTGTATAGGTGTCTTTCGGGGTCGGGTTTCGTCGTCGTTTTCAATGGCGATCTGCTGCAAAGTGCTGCTGGCGACCAAGTCGAAAGTGTTCGGGTGGATCCAAGGGTGGATCGAAGATGTGAAGAACCTGAAAGCAGAGGGGACAGAGTCTGGGTCACTAGCCAGTGACCAGGAAGGCGATGAGCAGATGCCCACCGATGTCGGGTGCTTCAGGTAGGTTGACGGTCGTCTTGACTCTTCAGCCACGAGGTCCAGGAGGCGTCGATGACAACCAGGAGCTTGATTCGAGCTGTCCCACGAAGTCTGTTGATTGCTGCGGTGTCGGCGACCGGATTGGACCCTACAAGCCTTAGCAACGGCAAGTCTCGTAGAAACAAAGAAAGGACGATGTTGCAGACCAGCAAGGTCTGGGGGACTCACCCAGCGAGAGTAAGTCAGGGCACCTCTGGAGCAACCAGGAAAGCCCAAGCAGAAGAAGAGTTGCCTTCGGGAGGGCCCACTAGCCAATGGACTAGCGACCGCGAAGGAGCCTCGAGTGGACGCACTTGGAGCTGGCTCACAGGACACTCGTGGAGTGGAGGCCAGTGATCTTCGGTGCAGTCGGTGCTGGAGGCGGAGGCTACTTGGAGCCCAAAGCACAACTTCGTGGGAGACCAGGAAGAGGATGCACTTGCAAAAGTACTCGGTGTCCAGGGGTCACGGTCCCACGTTATCCACGACAGCTACGGGCCTCAGCTTTGCTGGGGACTCAGGGCAGCCTCGGAGAAGTCTGGAAATCCACCTCTGGTGATGCAAAGACTTCGGCGTCCGGCGAGAGCTTCAGCGATGCAGACCGGACAATTGCTTCTTAGGTGCCTGCCAAGCAGGGGAGTCACTCCTTGACCACAAGGGAGATTCTTCAGTCCTCTAATCTTAAAGTAGTGCGTTGAAGGTCCAGGATTCGGCGTCAGAGTTTCGTCCAGGGTAATCTAAAGTTCTAAGGACTGGGGTCCCATACTTATACAAAGTTAGGGGGTTGGACATACTCTGGGGACCCACCTATGGGAGGGTCAGGGAAGAGGGGTGGTTACACCCATTCCCTTTGTCCAGTTTCGCGCCAGAGCAGAGGAAGGTAGCCCCTGCAACCGGTCTGAACTGGCATATGCACAGGGACACCAAATGTGCCCCCAGTGCAGGACTTCAAAGCACCAGAGGGTGCTCCCGCCCAGCCCCAATACACACTATCCTGTCTGGGGAGGTGGTTACACCTCCCTGTGACAGGAAACCTATTGTCCAGGCCTCCCCTGCCGGAATTTCAGTCAGCAGCAGGAGGCCAGACCCGTGTCTGTGGCAGCGGCATCCATTTTGTGATGCCAGGGCTCTGGAAAGAAGTTACCGGGTAGCCCGGTGTGTACATGTCTCTCCTCTAGAAGGGTGGAATGCTACCCCCGCCGCCAGAATTGGCGGGGGGTAGTATTCCAAGATGTTTGACACCAAACACGACATGTTTCTGTGCAGCCATCCCAAAGTTAGCATTTACCGCGAGGATATAATGCACTTAAGAGTATATGGTCAGGCTGCACCACAAACAGCATCAGAGGATTGACTCCGAACGCTGCAGAGGGGCCCTGCTCATGCAGGGGCACCCGCTCACATAAAAACCAAGCACTCTGCCTTCAGGATTGTAAAGGCCTGCCATAGGAGTAACTTATAGGTTTAGATGTGTGTGCAATGGTAGTGATATAGGTAGCCTATACCACTGTAAGGGGTGCATGCACCACCTTACCTAGGCTGCAGTAGCAGACCTGTGGTGTCATTTTGGGTGGCCTTCCAGGGGTGGCACAATACATGCTGCAGCCCCTGGCAGGCCTCTGAGGTACCTATGCCCTGGGTACATAGTATACCATATACTAGGGACTTATAAGGGCACTCCAGATTCCAATCAAAGATGTACCTAAGGCACATGGAAACCACTTTAGAGAGGAAGCAGCTAGGCTGGGGTTCTGATTAGCAGGGCCCCAGCCAGACTAAAGTCGAAAAACAGTGAAGCATCAGCAAAAAGTGGGGGTACCCATGTGAAGCAGATCCTACTCTCCTACACAACCCCCCCCCCCGACGCAGGGATAGTTAAACTAACCTTGACCAGTTGAGTCATAATGTTCTAAGTGGAAATACCTAGAGAGTCTATCTGCATTGGCATGGTTACTCCCAGGTCTATGTTCCACTGTAAAGTCCATCCCCTGTAGGGAAATGGACCACCTAAGCAGTTTGGGGTTTTCACCCTTCATTTGTTTTAGCATAGGAGGGGCTTGTGGTCTGCTTGAACAAGGAAGTGAGTACCAAACAAGTATGGCCTCAACTTCTTCAGAGCCCAAACCACAGCAAAGGCCTCCCTCTCTATGGCTGACCAACGTTTCTCTCTAGGGGTCTGCCTTCTGCTAATAAAAGCTACTGGCTGATCATGACCTTCATCATTCAATTGTGACAGTACAGCCCCTACCCCCAATTCAGATGCATCTGTTTGGACAATGAACTTCTTGGAGTAATCAGGACTCTGGAGAATGGGAGCAGTGCACATGGCCTGCTTCAGGTCATCAAATGCCTTTTGACAGCTAGCTGTCCACTGAACCTTTTTGGGCATTTTCTTGGAAGTTAAGTCATTCAGGGGTGTCACTATTGATCCATACCCCTTGACAAATCTCCTGTAGTACCCAGTCAGGCCTAAGAAGGCTCTCACCTGAGTCTGGGTAGTTGGAGCAGCCCAGTCCATGATGGTCTGGATTTTGCTCTGCAGTGGTTGAACCTGGCCTCCACCTACAATGTGGCCCAGGTACACAACCTGACTCTGCCCTATCTGGCACTTGGTGGCCTTGATAGTGAGGCCTGCCTTTTGCAGGGCCTCCAAAACATTTCTGAGTTGGACCAGGTGATCCTCCCAGGTGGAGCTAAAGACAGCAATATCATCTAGATATGCTGCACTGTAGGCCTCCAGACCTGTAAGGACTGTATTCACCAACCTCTGAAAAGTGGCAGGTGCATTCTTCAGACCACAGGGCACTCCCACAAATTGATAGTGCCCACTAGGGGTTGAGAATGCTGTCTTTGGCTTTGCATCGTCAGCTAGCCTGATCTGCCAGTAGCCAGCTGTTAGGTCAAATGTGCTTAGATACTTGGCTGAGGCCAAAGTGTCTATTAGCTCATCTGCCCTGGGTATTGTATGGGCATCAGTCCTAGTGACTGCATTGAGACCACTGTAGTCCACACAAAACCTCATCTCTCTTTTCCCACCACTGGTGTGAGGTTTTGGCACAAGGACCACTGGACTAGCCCAAGGGCTATCTGAGGGTTCAATAACTCCCAAATCCAACATTTTCTGGACTTCTGTCCTGATACAGTCCCTGGTCAGGTTGCCTATAAATCTTATTTTTAATAGGCAGACTGTCCCCAGTGTCCACTTCATGAGTGCACCAGGTGGTCTGACTTGGAGTCAGAGAGAACATATGTATGTACTGGTTGAGCACTTGTCTGCAATCAGTTTGCTGCTGAGCAATGAGACTGCCTGCCAAGGCTACACCAGCCACTGACCCATCATCAGGGTTCTGTGAGAGCAGGTCAGGGAGTGGGTCACTCTCTTCCTCCTGTCCCTCATCAGTAGCCATGAGCAAGCCCATGTCTGCCCTGTCCACATATGGTTTCAATCTGTTGACATGGAGAACCCTGTGGGGGCTCCTGGGTGTTCCTAGGTCTACTAAATAGGTAACCTCACCCTTCTGTTCAACAATGGTATGGGGTCCACTCCACTTATCTTGGAGAGCTGCTGGGGCCACTGGCTCCAGCACCCACACCTTCTGTCCTGGCTGGTAAACAGTCAGTACAGCCTTTTCGTCATGCCAGGCTTTTTGCAGTTCCTGGCTAGCCTCAAGGTTTTCAGTTGACTTTTTCATGTATTCAGCCATCCTGGAGCGGAGACCAAGTACATAGTCCACTATGTCTTGCTTTGGGGGCTTGAGAGGTAACTCCCATCCTTCCTTCACCAAGCACAATGGACTCCTGACAGGGTGACCAAACAAAAGTTCAAAAGGGCTGTAGCCAACCCCCTTTTGAGGCACCTACCTGTATGCAAACAAAAGGCAGGGCAAGAGTATGTCCCATCTTCGCCTAAGCTTTTCTGGGAGCCCTTTAATCATGCCCTTTAAGGTTTTGTTGAATCTCTCAACTAAACCATTGCATTGTGGGTGATAGGGTGTGGTGAACTTGTAAGTCACTCCACACTCCTTCCACATTGCCTTCAAGTATCCAGACATAAAGTTTGCATCCCTGTCTGATACAACCTCCTTAGGGAAGCCCACTCTTGAGAAAATTCCCAGGAGGGCTCTTGCCACCACAGGTGCTGTAGTGGTCCTAAGGGGAATAGCCTCTGGGTACCTAGTGGCATGGTCCACCACCACTAGGATAAACCTGTGCCCAGATGCTGTTTGGGGATCCATGGGACCAACAATATCAATCCCCACTCTTTCAAAGGGAACCCCCACCACAGGTAGTGGTATCAGGGGGGCCTTTGTGGTGCCACCTGCTTCCCACTGGCTTGGCAGGTTACACAGGAGTGACAAAACTCCTTGGTGTCTTCAGACATGTGGGGCCAGTGAAAGTGAGGGACAATTCTGTCCCAAGTCTTGTTCTGGCCCAGGTGACCTGCTAGAGGAATGTCATGGGTTAGGGTCAATAGGAAGCCCCTGAACTTCAGAGGTATAACCAACCTCCTGGTGGCACCAGGCTTGGGGTCTCTACACTCTGAGTACAAGAGTCCATCATCCCAATACACTTTATGGGGACCACTAGCATTCCCAGCAGCCTCAGCAGCAGCTTGCTGTCTGAGGGGTTCAAGAGAGGGGCAGCTCTGCTGCTCCTGGCTCAGATCTGCCCTGGAAGGGCCCCCTGTCCCCAAGAACTCAACCTGGTCAGGTTCAAGCTCCTCTGGGACAGTTCCTTCCTCAGGACTGAGATCATCCCCCTCAAGAGACTGATCTTCCTTCTGAGCCAAGGGGGAAGGCACTGCCTTAACCCTACTACTCCTCCTCTTGGATGGCACTTGGTCCGTTGTTCCAGGATCCAAGGCCTGTTCAGTGTTAGACATTTTGTTCTGTGACCTGGTCACAGTAAACACATCTGCAGGGATCCCCAGCATTTCTGCATGGGTCCTGAGCTCCACTTCTGCCCAAGCTGAAGTTTCAAGATCATTGCCAAGCAAGCATTCAACTGGTAGGTTTGCACTCACCACAACCTTCTTAAGGCCAGTTACCCCTCCCCAGGAGAAGTTAACAACTGCCAGAGTATGGTCTGTTCTGACATTGCTAGCATTGGTCACTTGGTACATTTCACCAAGTATAATCTGCCCAGGATCCACAAGGTCTTGTGTCACCATGGTGACACTCGCCCCTGTGTCCCTAAATGCCAAAGCCTCTTTTCCATTGATTAATGGCTGTTGCCTGTACTTGCCCAGATTACTGGGACTCACAGAGGAGGTCACATCCATGCCTCCATCACAGACTAGGACAGCCGGAGTGAGTTCTCTGACTACGCCAGAGCTCATCTCATTACCCAGGGTCAACCCTACTAAACCCTTAGCTGGAGTACTCCCACCACCATTTGTAACTGTACTAGGGGGAACAGGTGCCTTAGGGGCATTGGTGGGGGCTGGAATAGAGTCTTTGGACTTGGTGCAATCACTGGTCCAGTGTGTCTTTTGCTTACAGACTTTGCACCATGGTTTCTTTTGGCCTTTTCCCTTGTTAGACTGTGAATCCCCACCAGAAGAAGATTTTTGGGGGCCTTGTGAAGACTTCTGGTCTTTACCCTTCTCCCCACCCTTATCAGAGTTTTTAGAATCTTGATTCTTAGGGTCACCACCTTGGTTCTGTACCTTCTGCCTCACCCTGGTTCTGACCCATTTGTCTGCCTTCTTTCCCAATTATTGGGGAGAGGTCAGATCAGAGTCCACCAGGTACTGATGCAACAGCTGATTTTGACAGTTATTAAGAATCTGCTCCCTTATGATAAGATTGTACAATCCTGTGAAGTCACATACCTTACTGCCCATCAACCAACCTTCCAGAGCCTTAGCAGAACAATCAACAAAGTCCACCCAGTCTTGAGTCTGTGCTTTTTGGGTATCTCTGAACTTTAACCTGTATTGTTCAGTTGTTAGGCCAAACCCATCAATCAGAGCACTCTTCAAGACTTTGTAATTGTCAGCATCCTCTTCTCTAACAGTGAGGAGCTTATCTCTACATTTGTCTGCAACGGAGAGCCACAAGATTGCTGCCCACTGCTCCTGGGGGACCCTCTGTACTTTACAGGCCCTCTCCAGTGCAGTTATCCATTTGTGGATGTCATCCCCACTCTGGTAGGGAGGGACAACCTTGCTCAGGTTTCTATGGTCATAAGACCTTTACCTATCTCTGGGGAAATTGCTGCCACCATGGGACTCTAGTCCCATCCTTTTTCTCTGTCTACAGAGATCTAGGGACTCCCTGTCTATAGCCAACTGCTGTTTTCTGAGCTCAAGCTGGGCTTGTTCATACTGAAGCAGTCTCTTTCTCCTCTCATGAGAGGATTCCCTCCTATGAGAGGAGACAGAGGTCCCTACTGAGGTGTCAGAGTGGTTAGATTCCTGAGAAGGAGATCTAGACCTTCTGGGCACACTCACAACTCTTCCTGGGGGGGACAAAGGGGAGGTCATTCTGGGCCTCCTCCTCATCCTCAGGAGTAGCTGCACTGTCCAGGTCAGGATCATTGTCATCCCCCTGGCCAGTTTATGAGGTCAGGTCCTGGGCATTTTCATCCCTGGCCCCTCCCTCATCTTCTGCCCCACCCTCTCTGCCTACCCTTTCAGACCTAAGGGGTCTTCTAAGATCATCTAGCGGAAGCATCTCCAAGAGACGTTGGGTGTTGGCACTTTTGCCTGTCTTCAACTTCCTAACTTTGCACACCTCTCTTAATTCCAAGAATGAGAGGTTGTCATATCTGGATGGCAGGAGCTCACCGGTTCCTGGCAGTGAAGACATTACTAGTGTGGTATGGTGTATGCACTACCTACTCTAGTGTGGCCTACTAAACTCTCTTGAGTTGTAGAAAGGGTGTGCTATCCCTTAACACACAACTCTAAGTTCAGGTGAACTTACTGTATCCTAAGCTTGAATTATATGTACCTAAGGTACCCTTAGTGGTTTTCAGTTGATCAATTCAATTGAGATTATCTGGTAAAACAATTGCAAGCTGGAATCCCACACGCTGCACACCAATGTGAGAAGTTGGCCTGGTATATGCTGTCCACTAATTATAGTGGCCACCTTGCACCAGTCCAAACAACCCCTTGTTGGAGATAGGTTAAAGACAACCTTTATTGAAAGCTATCCTAGTGGTAGCTATGGAGAGCAGCCTTCAGGCTAAGTCTTGATGGAATGTAAAGCAGCTTGTTTTACCAGTCTATAATCTCTTGAGTGACCAAATGAAAGAGGACCACACCAGGTATATATTTAAAATATATGTATTTAGTCTTAAACACACCCCTCTAGTCTCCTTATGAGGCTAGAGTTCGAAGTACATAAGTTACAAGTCGAATATCAACAGTAATAGCACAAATACACGTTTGAGCCCTAGGGGCGTACCAAACCATATACCAATAAAGTGGTATAAGAACCACGACTGAGCTAGACACAAGGCCTAGAGCCTGTAGAAATGCTTGGACCACAAGGAACCACCCAAGGTAGTGACACAGGGGACCCATGGAGGACGCGTGCAGTGTGAGAACACAGCCGCGAGCCGCCGTTGACTTCTATGGGGAATGTCGCGGTTGGAGTTTTAAAGAAAAAGGACACTTAGAGGAGGACTTGGAGCAAACCCCTTTAGAACTAGGTGGTTCTAGAGCCTATACCCACGGGAGCACCGGAATACTCGAGTTACCTCACCCAGGGGAGCCGGGTGCATAGGTGTCTTTCGGGGTCGGGTTTCGTCGTCGTTTTCAATGGCGATCTGCTGCAAAGTGCTGCTGGCGACCAAGTCGAAAGTGTTCGGGTGGATCCAAGGGTGGATCGAAGATGTGAAGAACCTGAAAGCAGAGGGGACAGAGTCTGGGTCACTAGCCAGTGACCAGGAAGGCGATGAGCAGATGCCCACCGATGTCGGGTGCTTCAGGTAGGTTGACGGTCGTCTTGACTCTTCAGCCACGAGGTCCAGGAGGCGTCGACGACAACCAGGAGCTGGATTCGCGCTGTCCCACAACGTCTGTCGATTGCTGCGGTGTCGGCGACCGGATTGGACCCAACAAGCCTTGGCAACGGCAAGTCTCGTAGAAACAAAGAAAGGACGATGTTGCAGACCAGCAAGGTCTGGGGGACTCCCCCAGCCAGGGTAAGTCAGGGCACCTCTGGAGCAACCAGGAAAGCCCAAGCAGAAGAAGAGTTGCCTTCGGGAGGGCCCACTAGCCAACGGACTAGCGACCGCGAAGGAGCCTCGAGTGGATGCACTTGGAGCTGGCTCACAGGACACTCGTGGAGTGGAGGCCAGTGATCTTCGGTGCAGTCGGTGCTGGAGGCGGGGGCTACTTGGAGCCCAAAGCACAACTTCGTGGGAGACCAGGAAGAGGATGCACTTGCAAAAGTACTCAGTGTCCAGGGGTCACGGTCCCACGTTACCCACGACAGCTACGGGCCTCAGCTTTGCTGGGGACTCAGGGCAGCCTCGGGGAAGTCTGGAAATCCACCTCTGGTGATGCAAAGACTTCGGCGTCCGGCGGGAGCTTCAGCGATGCAGACCGGACAATTGCTTCTTAGGTGCCTGCCAAGCAGGGGAGTCACTCCTTGACCCCAAGGGAGATTCTTCAGTCCTCTAATCTTAAAGTAGAGCGTCGAAGGTCCAGGATTCGGCGTCAGAGTTTCGTCCAGGGTAATCTAAAGTCCTAAGGACTGGGGTCCCATACAAAGTTAGGGGGTTGGACATACTCTGGGGACCCACCAATGGGAGGGTCAGGGAAGAGGGGTGGTTACACCCATTCCCTTTGTCCAGTTTCGCGCCAGAGCAGGGGAAGGTAGCCCCTGCAACCGGTTTGAACTGGCATATGCACAGGGGCACCAAATGTGCCGCCAGTGCAGGACTTCAAAGCACCAGAGGGTGCTCCCGCCCAGCCCCAATACACACTATCCTGTCTTGGGAGGTGGTTACACCTCCCTGTGACAGAAAACCTATTGTCCAGGCCTCCCCTGCCGGAGTTTCAGTCAGCAGCAGGAGGCCAGACCCGTGTCTGTGGCAGCGGCATCCATTTTGTGATGCCAGGGCTCTGGAAAGAAGTTACCGGGTAGCCCGGTGTGTACATGTCTCTCCCTCTAGAAGGGTGGAATGCTACCCCTGCCACCAGAATTGGCGGGGGGGTAGTATTCCAAGATGTTAGACACCAAACACGACATGTTTCTGTGCAGCCATCCCAAAGTTAGCATTTACCGCGAGGATATAATGCACTTAAGAGTATATGGTCAGGCTGCACCACAAACAGCATCAGATGATTGACTCCGAAAGCTGCAGAGGGGCCCTGCTCATGCAGGGGCACCCTCTCACATAAAAACCAAGCACTCTGCCTTCAGGATTGTAAAGGCCTGCCATAGGAGTGACTTATAGGTTTATATGTGTGTGCAATGGTAGTGATATAGGTAGCCTACACCACTGTAAGGGGTGCATGCACCACCTTACCCAGGCTGCAGTAGCAGACCTGTGGTGTCATTTTGGGTGGCCTTCCAGAGGTGGCACAATACATGCTGCAGCCCCTGGTAGGCCTCTGAGGTACCTATGCCCTGGGTACATAGTATACCATATACTAGGGACTTATAAGGGCACTCCAGATTCCAATCAAAGATGTACCTAAGGCACATGGAAACCATTTTAGAGAGGAAGCAGCTAGGCTGGGGTTCTGATTAGCAGGGCCCCAGCCAGACTAAAGTCGAAAAACAGTGAAGCATCAGCAAAAAGTGGGGGTACCCATGTGAAGCAGATCCTACTCTCCTACATGCAGCAAAGTTCATCATCCGATGTGGGATCGACTCGCTGGGTAGAGTGATTTAATCGTCTGTGGCATTTAGACACACACCACTCCTGCAGAGAACCCCAGGCCTTTCAGGGGGATGTCCAGGCTTCTCTCATGGACATACCCTTGATGGCACTCTGTTCAGAGATAAGGCGGACTCCGCACTGGATCACTTCAAGGACAGTACGGCTACAGCCAGGTCCTTGGGCCTTTCCATGGCCCCTCGTCAATCCCAATCAGCCTTTCGTGACCATGGGAAGGACTTCCAACCGTGTCTTTACACACGCAGCCACCCTGGCCAGCAAACTGCACAATCTTTTTGTGTCCGGGTACACAGTTTCCATAGAAGTGCCAGTCATACCAGTCCACCTCAACCCAGGCAGCTGCGGCCTCCATACCCCTTTAGTATGCCCTCCGGCAATCATGGACATCCAGTGGGGGGCAGGATACTGCACCACTGGAGGTCAGTAACATCCAACCGTTGGTTTTTGCAGTTCTTCCAAAGGAGCTACTCCCGCCCCTTTGTGACCCCCTCCCCCCACTCATGCCACCTACTTAGGACAAGCTGACGGAGGACCACCTCTCTTGGCTGAGGGAGCTGTAAAGAAGGTGCCAGCATCAGAAGTAGGTCGTGGTTGCTATTCCCGCTACTTTCTGGTGCTCAAGAAAGATGGATGTCTTTGTCCTATTCTAGATCTGTGCCTTCTCAATCTCTTCCTGAAAAAGGAGAAATTCAAAATGCTCATGCTCGCGCAAGTCCTGTCTGCCCTGGCGCCAGGAGACTGGATAGTATCTCTGGACTTACAGGACTCATACTTTAACATCCCAGTCCTGCCTGCCCACAGTCGTTACCGCCGGTTCACGGTCAGCTAAGAGCATTTTCAGTTTTCCTTACTCCTTTTCGACCTTACCAGCGCCTCTCGGGTGTTCACAAAAGTGATGGCGACGGTTGCAGCTAATCTGCTGAGGTGAGGAATTCTTGTCTTTCTCTACCTCGGCTATTGGCTGTTGGAGCGGGGCTCATCCAAGGCAGTCAACTCCCACCTTCACTCTACAGCGAACCTTCTTCACTCGCTGGGGTTCACTATCAACGTGCCGAAGTCACACCTAACTCCTTCTCAGTTGCTCCCTTTCATCTGAGCTGTTCTGGACACAGTGCAGTTTCGGGTCTATCCTCCCAAACGGCGAGTCTAGGATATTCAGGCTATGATACTGATGTTTCAGCCTCCATCCTGGATTTCAGTGAGACTGACTCTGAGGCTCTTGGGTCTCATGGCCTCCTGCATCCTGCTAGTGAGAAATGCCCGCTGGCATATGCAGTCTTTGTAGTGGGACCTGAAGGCCTAGTGGGCACAGCATCAGGGGATTTCTCTGACATGGTCTAGATCTCAGAGAGAACTGCAAAGGACCTGCAGTGGTCTCTAACGAACCACAATTGGGTCAGTGGCAGACTCCTCTGCCAGAGCTAACAGTAGTGACATATGCGTCACTTCCGGGCTGGGGTGGCCATTTGGGAGCGGTGGAGATCAGAGGACTCTGGTCTCCGGTGGAATCCGGACTCCACATCAACCTGTTGGTGCTCCCAAGTGATCTGCCTAGCATTGAAGGCCTTTCTTCCTTCAGGGGAAGGCTGGTACACGTGTTTGTGGACAACACCACTGCCATATGGTACTGCAACAAACAGGGTGGGGTGGGATCGTGGAGCCTATGTCAAGAGGCTCATGCACCTCTGGACATGGCTGGAATGTCAGGGCATTTCCTTGGTGGTTCATCACCTGGCGGGATCTCTGAACATCAGGGTGGACAAACTTAGCCGAAGATGCCTAGCGGATCATAAATGGCGTCTCCACCTTGAAGTGGTCCAAGGTCTATTTCAACAGTGGGTAGAGCCTTAGTTAGATCCGTTCGCCACCGCAGAGAATGTGCAATGTCAGCAGTTCTGCTTGCTGGAGTTTCCAAGGCGGCTCTCAAGAAGATTTGGAACAACTGGGCAGGCACCCTGCAACTCTGCTTTACGACACTGTGCTTTGCTCAACTCCACACTGCTTTACTCCACTTCAATCTACTTTACTCCACGCCACTTTGCTTTACTCCACGCCACTCTGCTTTACTCCATGCCACTCTGCTTTACTCCACACCACTCTGCTTTACTCCACACCGCTCAATGCCACTCTGCTTACTCTTCTGCTTACTCCACTCTGCTTACTCCACTCTGCTTACTCCACTCTGCTTACTCTACTCTGCTTTACTCCATTCCAATCTGCTTTACTCCACTCTGCTTTACTCCACTCCACTCACCCCAATGCCTCTCTGCTCTACTCCAAGCCACTCTGCTTTACTCCACTCAACTTTACTCCACTGTGCTTTACTCCATGCCACTTCGCTCAACATCACTCTACTTTTCTCCATGCCGCTCTGCTTTACTCCACACCACTCTGCTTTACTCCACACCACTCTGCTTAATGCCACTCTGCTTTACTCCAAGCTTTTTAAAATGTATATTTTAGTAAGTATTGGGGGTAAATGTGCGCACAGTTATTTATGTAAACAATATTAGCCTTTAAACTAGTGCTTAATTTAAGCCAGGGTTTTCCGGTGCGCACCACCCCACTTACTAATAAACACATACTCCTATAATAAAAAGAAATCACCCCAAGGTATTGAAGTGATTTTAAATAACACCACTTAAGCACATAATACATTTAAGTACATAGAAAGTAAATACATATTTTTGGCCCACTTAAACTTTAATCCCCAACCATAGAATCATCATCTTTCTCCCTCACGCCACATCCACTCCACAATGACCTTTCTCTCACACATTCTGTTCCGTCTTTACAGCACATTCATTTACCTATCTCACCTGATCCCTTCCTTCTTTTCTGCTCTTACCCCTTCACACTTTTTTCCTTTTAACATTTTCTCCTGCTCTCTTCCATTCCTTTCCTAATTTCTCCCCACTCTTGCCCTCACTTACTCCTATTTCGTCTGCCTCTTAGCCAGTCTCTCCACACTTTCTCTCCTTCTCCCATTCTCCTCCTCTTCCCTTCTTATCTGTTTTACCCCCTCCCTCTCTTACACTCCTCTCCCTAGGACACATTTCACAGTGAAATTAACTGCATTTAAATTAGTCCTTAATTTTAGCCTGGGTTTTCTAGTGCGCACCACAGCACTTAATAGTGAAAAAATCACCCAAAAGTATTGAAAGTAATTTTAAATAACACCACTTAATACTATAATAAATTTTCTTACATACAAAATAAATAAATATTCTATCTCTTTGGTTAAATAATGTTTTCTTTCATATTTAATGTACAACACTTTTTTTTGGTTTTTTTTTGGCTTGGATGGCCTTTTAAGTCAACAGTGCACACATGGCATTCTTTCTTTTGTTTTCAAAACCCGAGCCATTAAGCATCCTGTTTCCCACTTGCATCAGAAGGCCTTTTGATAATTATCAGCATCACCATCTTTTCTATATGGTTAATTTGCACCCAGACAGTAAACAGAACATGTACTTTATCACATGCTGTTTAATTTCACAGTTTGTTGTGAACTATCAGCCAAGGGGTTAAATTATTTCCTTGCTGGATACATTAACATCCTGCTTTCAAAACACAATTGTACTTTACTATAGGTTTCTGCAAAATGTTTGTACTACCCATACTGCAAATATGTTTATTTAACCCAAAGATATTACACTTTTTTTAAACATCACTTAAGGACATAATAAGTTTTCATACAGACAAAAACATTACAGGATTTTCCCAAACACACATGCTGTTAGGCCACGCCACGTTTGTTGTAGGCTGCACAACATGTGTTTTGAATGTGCAAACCGTGTCGCTGCAGAGTAGGTATTTTTTTTTATACTTAGAGCTGTGTGTTTTAAACATTTTTAGCCTTTAAATTAATGCTTAATTTGAGCCGGGGTTTTTTGGTGCACACCACGGCAATTAATTATTAACACCTGCTTTTATAGCAAAAAATTCACCCAAACAGTAAAGTGAATTCAAATAGCAGCAGTTAAGGCCATAACATATGTTAACTAATTTATTTGCCCAGGATCACAGGATATTGGGACCACGGCAATACTCGAACTAATCCCCAGCTTCAAGGTTGGCACCGTCTCCCTTTATTTTTGGCAACGTTTTTTTCGTCCTAGTTCTGTAATATACTGTTTTTTTGCTAAAATAAAATGTATATCTGAAAGAAACAGTTAGTTATAGATTCCTTACCTTAGAATTACCCCCAGGCGTCAGACTGGATCCAGAACGTTTTTCCTCAGCAGTACCCCTGCGCGTCGGAAGGTAGCGTTGGTCGACTCCGCGTCCGTCGTGGTCGCCGGGATGACGTTGCAGTAGCTAAATAGACGCCGCCTTCGCACGCTGATGTCAGTTTTTTCTTTTTCCGCGCCAGCAAGCGCAGATCCGGAGAGAGCGGTACCCCCAGTCACTTTTTGACTGACTTTTTCTCGACTTCTGTCGACTTCGTTTCTTTGAGTATCGACTCCTGGTGCACGAGGGATGCCCGGCTTCCTGCAGTTCCTGTTACCGACTGATGTCGGTGACGGATCCGCACCGCGTGTGCCTCTACTGCCTGGAGCGCAACCACGACCCCAAGTCGTGCTCCGACTGCCGGACCATGGCCCCGAAGTCTTTGCGGGAGTGGTCCCGAAAGCTACTCGAGGTCCGGCAGTCGGCTCTGCGTCGTTCGAGGTCCCGGTCGCGAAGCCAACACCATTCTTCATCTAAGCCTTCGTACTCGGGGTCAGGTAGGTCAAAGCACAAAAAGAAGTTGAAGAAGCATCGTCACTCTTCGACTTCTCCCCGTCCATCGGCCGTCGCGACGAGGGATGCGGGTGGTGCCCCTTCCGCGGCTCCGCGTGCGGAGCCCGAAGGGCCGACTCCGGGTTTCCCTCCCTTCCCGGGACCCGTAGCGACTCCCCCCCAGCTTCGTCAATTTTACTAAGCGATGCACCCCATCTTTGGGCGGTTCGACTCCGCCGGTGAGCCCTCGGGTCCCGCAGACTCGGCTGGGGGCCCTGGGCCTTCGGCGCCGGCAGCTCCGGCGGGTCCCCTTGGATCCAGGCCTGGATCCGGATCAGTGCCGGTCGACCTTGTTACGCCTCCCCCGGGACTGATTCCACCGGCACCACGTCCGCCACCAGCGTCCCCAGCCGATGTCGACCCCGGCCTCCACCTCGAGGTAGACACGGAGCCGGACCGGCGTCAACCGACGCCGACGGGTACTTTTGTGCCCCTGTTCTACCCTGGCTCTTTGATACCAGATTGGCAGCCAGAGGAGGGTGAGGAGGACTGGGAGGGGTCTGGGGACCCTTTGACCGACCAGTTAGTGTATTAACAGGAATGGAGAGAGGAACTGGGGGAAGCCAGTAGTCTGGATACCTCACTAGACCTTGGCATGTTGTCTCCTCCTACCATGGCTACGGAGGAGATAGCGTCATACGCAGTGGGGTTGCGTAGGGCGGCCGAGGCTCTCAAACTCGAGCTACCTATGGTGGCAGTCAGGACTAACCTCCAGACAGAGGTGCATCAACCAGCAGCGAGCTCTTTGGAGCCCCTGCCACCATTAAATGTAGCCCTCATGGACATCCTTTTGGGCACCTGGCCCAGGCCCAACACAGGGGCTCCTGTGGACAGGATGATTGCCCGACGCAACCGCCCGGCCCTAGGCGACCCCACTTTCCTCTCCCAACACCCCACCCCTGAAAGCTTGGTGGTCCAAGCCTCTACCTCCAAGGGCGCATTCCCTACCGCTCCACCTGATAGGGAATCCAAAAAGCTGGACCATCTTGGGAAGAAGATGTTTTCTTCCACCAGCTTAGGACTGCGGTCGGTAAACATCACATGTCTTTTGGGCCGTTACACCCACTCCGTATGGGACACGGTTGCGCAGGTGCTGCCTCAGTTCCCGGAGGAGGCCCGGGCCGTGCTCTCCCGTGCAGTTGCCGAGGGGTGAGATGCAGCGAAGTTTACCATCCGCTGTGGGCTGGATACCGCCAACACACTTGGCAGGACGATTTCCACGTAGTAGCCCTTTGACGCTACGCCTGGTTGCATTCGACTGGTTTTTCCGAGGATGTCCAATACACTCTTATGGACATGCCCTTTGATGGCTATTGCCTTTTCGGCGACAAGGGAGACAACGCGCTGAAGCGCTTCAAGGAGACTCGAGCTACGACCAGGTCCTTGGGCCTCTCCACCACCTGCCCTGCGCAGTCTGCCTTTCACCCCTTTTGTGGCTACGGAAGGGGTGCCCCGCCATGTCCCGCCCAGAGCCACAGGTCGGCGCAAGCTGTTCAGCCTCAGCGCAGCCGGGGACGTGGGAACCAGCGCCGTGGTTCTAGGGGCCAGCGGGCGGGCCAGTCCACCACAGCCCCCTCTGCAGCAGCCTCCTAGCCCGACATTTCAGGGCCACCAAACGCCTGTGGGCGGCAGGATCCGCCATCACCTCCCCCACTGGCGCACCATCACTTCGGACAGGTTGGTTTTGCAAATAGCCCGAAGCGGCTACTCCCTCCCCTTCGAGACTACCCCTCCATCCATGCCACCTCAGTACCATCGCATGTCGGAGGATCATCTGGCCCTTCTCCAACAGGAAGTTTCGGCACTCTTGGCCAAGGGAGCCATCGAGCGCGTTCCTGCCCCAGAAGTAGGTCGTGTTTGCTATTCCCACTACTTTCTGGTGCCCAAGAAGGACAAAGGCGTGCGTCCCATCTTGGATCTCAGGAACGTCAACCGCTTCCTCCGGAAGGAGAAGTTCAAAATGGTAACGCTCGCTCAGGTCTTGTCTGCCCTGGAGACTGGATGGTAGCGTTGGACTTTCAGGACGCCTATTTCCACATCCCCGTCCTGCTGGCCCACCGACGTTACCTACGGTTCACAGTAAGCCACGAGCACTTTCAGTTCACCGTGCTCCCCTTTGGCCTTACCAGCACCCCTCGGGTGTTCACGAAAGTGATGGCGGTGGTCGCAGCTCATCTGCGCAGATAAGGGGTTCCAGTCTTCCCCTATCTCGACGACTGGCTGTTGAAGGCGGGCTCGCCCCAGGCTGTCGTCTCCCACCTCCAGACTACGGCTGACCTCCTGCACTCGCTGGGGTTCTCCATCAACTTGCCGAAGTCACACCTGACCCCCTCTCAGAAGCTCCTCTTCATCGGAGCGGTTCTGGACACGACGCAGTTTCGGTTCTATCCTCCCAAACAGCAAATGTAAATATATGTAAGTCCGTTTTTATATAGCGCAGCTACTCACCCTATCTGAAAGAGACACGTTAGTGACAGATTCCTTACCTTAGAATATCCCCAGG
This sequence comes from Calotriton arnoldi, assembly GCA_963921515.1. Lineage (NCBI taxonomy): Eukaryota > Metazoa > Chordata > Amphibia > Caudata > Salamandridae > Calotriton > Calotriton arnoldi. Next base: position 1,585,922 of record CAWUFW010004022.1, read on the forward strand.
CGTCAGGCTGGATCCGGAAAGTTTTTTGCGTAGCAGTACCCCTGCGCGTCGGTAGGCGGCGTCGTGCGGCTCCGCGTCCGTCGTCGGCGTCGTGATCGCCGGGATGACGTCGCGGGCAGTACCTAGACGCCGCCCCTGCGCGCTGACGTCAGTTCTTCTTTTTCCGCGCCAGTAAGCGCAGATCCGGGAAGAGCAGTGCCCTAGTCACTTTTTGACTATCTTTTTGTGAAATTTTTCACTGTTCTCTTCAACGAGTCTTCACGACTCCTAAGGTGTCGTAGGGATGCCCGGCTTTAAGCCCTGCGAGGTATGTGGTCGTATGATGTCCATCACGGACCCCCACCTCGAGTGTCTCTTCTGCCTCGGCCGAGGCCACGACACGAAGTCGTGCCCTGACTGCCGGAAACTTCATCCGAAGGCTTTGCGAGAGCGGTCTCGAAAGCTCCTTGAAGTCCGGCAGTCGGCTCCGCGCCGCAGCAAGCCCCGGTCCCGGGAGAGGTCGAGGGGCCGGACGCGGAGTCCCCGCCGTTCGTCGGAATCCAAGTCTTCGCGCTCCTCCGGTAAGTCGAAGCACAAGAAGTCTAAGCGGCGTCATCGCTCTAAGACTTCGCCTCGCCGGTCGCGCGACTCGGCTGAGGTCCCTGTCGGCACCGTCCCCGCCCCCGCGGCCCCGGACGTGCCTGTCGAGTTGCCCCCGCATTACCCGTCCTTCCCGGGTTCGGGGGCGACTCCGGCCGAAGTACAGAAATTCCTGTCGGCCATGGCCCGCCTCTTCGGGCCTCAAGGTCCCTCCGGTGCGCCTTCGGGCCCCGCGGGCCCAGATAGGGTTGCTCCGGCGTCGCCGTCGACTCCGGTCCCGGCGTCGCCTGTCCCACCAGCCTTCGTCCCGGCCTCGGCTCCGGCCCCGGCCTCGACCCCGGTTCCGGTGGTGCCGCAACCTCCATCGACGCCGGTTGACCTAACCACGCCTCCGCCGACGCCGATGTCCCCGGTGCCGCTTTCCGACGCCGTCCGGGGCTCCGGGCGGCGTCGTTCCCCGGTTCTCCCCGGGTCCGGACATGGAGCCGGACCGGCGCCGCCCGACGCCGGTTCCGGCGCCGATGAGGCCTTGGGTCCCTTATGTCCCTCCTCCTCCATCTTTTCAACCTGAGGAGGACCAGGAGAGCTGGGAGGGGTCTGACGACCCTCTCACACAACAGTGCGAGTTTGACCCGGACTGGGTTGAGGAACTTGGGGATGCCAGTGGGCTGGATACCTCCCCCGACTCTGGCATGCTGTCTCCTCCCGTGGCAACGGAGGAGGGGGCTAATTTTGCAACGGTGTTGCGTAGAGCTGCTGGAGCCTTAAATCTCCAGTTGCCTACAGTGGCCGTCAGGACTAACCTCCTGACTGAAGTGCTTCAGCCGGCGGCCTCCTCTTCGGAGCCTGTGCTGCCGTTCAACGATGCACTCACTGACGTTCTTTTGGGTGCCTGGTCCAAACCCACCACAGGGGCTCCTGTGGATAGGAACGTGGCCCGACGCCATCGCCCGGCTCCGGGCGACCCCCTGTTTCTCTCCCAACACCCCACCCCTGAGAGCTTGGTTGTCCAAGCCTCTGCCTCCCAAACAGCCTTCCCTACCGCCCCTCCGGATAGGGAATCCAAGCGCCTGGATCACTTTGGGAAGAAGGCTTTCTCTTCCTCCAGTGCTGGCTTGCGGTCTGTTAATACCGCTTGCCTCTTGGGCCGATACACCCACTCCCTGTGGGATTCGGTGGCTGATGTTTTGCCGCAGTGTTCTGAGGAGGTCCAGACACTGCTTACCCGCGCTATTGCGGAAGGGCGTGATGCGGCTAAGTATACCATCCGCTGTGGCCTTGATACCGCCGACTCGCTGGGCAGATCGCTTGCAACGACGGTGGCGCTGCGTCGCCACGCCTGGCTGAGAACCACTGGTTTTTCAGGGGATGTCCAGAATACTCTCATGGACATGCCCTTTGATGGAGTCGGTCTCTTTGGTTCAAAGGCGGACCATGCGCTGGAGCGTTTCAAGGATTCACGGGCTACTGCTAAGTCCCTGGGCCTTGCTGTTGTGCGCCCTACGCAAACGTCTGCTTTTCGCCCCTTTCGTGGCCACGGAAGGGGCGCCCAGTCACGTCCACAGCCCGGCCAACGGCCCGCGCAGCAAGCGCCTTCGCGTGGCCGAGGACGTGGATACCGCCGTGGCGGTTCGGGCAACCAGCGTGCGGGTCAGGCCACCACCTCCAACCCGTCCGCGGCCTCCAAGCCCTCCTAGTCCCTCCTTTCAGGTGCACAGCACGCCAGTCGAGGGCAGGGTCCGCCATCACCTTCACCACTGGCGTCCCATCACCTCGGACAAGTGGGTCTTGGACATTGTCCGAAGGGGCTACTCCCTCCCCTTCGAGACCACCCCCCAGCCATGCCACCTCAATTCCACCGCATGTCAGGGGATCACTTGGTGCTTCTACAGAAGGAAGTCACGGCCCTCTTGGCCAAGAGGGCCATCGAGCATGTTCCGACCCCAGAAGTAGGGCGTGGTTGCTACTCCCACTACTTTCTGGTGCCCAAAAAGGACAAGGAGGACATGCGTCCTATCTTGGACCTCCGGAACGTCAATCGCTTCCTCCGGAAGGAGAAGTTCAAGATGCTCACCCTAGCTCAGGTCTTGACTGCCCTCGACCCCGGAGACTGGTTGGTAGCGTTGGACTTGCAGGACGCCTATTTCCACATCCCCGTCCTGCCGGCCCACCGGCGTTACCTTCGGTTCACGGTAGGCCTCGAGCATTTTCAGTTCACCGTGCTCCCCTTTGGCCTTACCAGTGCCCCTCGGGTGTTCACGAAAGTGATGGCGGTGGTCGCAGCTCATCTGCGCCGGGCAGGGGTTTCAGTCTTCCCCTACCTCGACGACTGGCTGCTGAAGGCGGGCTCGTCCCAGGCAGTTGTCTCCCACCTCCAGACTACGGCCGAACTCCTGCACTCGCTGGGGTTCTCCATCAATGTGCCAAAGTCGCATCTGATTCCTTCTCCACAGCTCCTTTTCATCGGAGCAGTTCTGGACACGACGCAGTTTCGGGCCTATCCTCCCGAACGGCGAGTCCGGGATATTCAGGCTATGATTCCGATCTTTCAGCCCTTATCCTGGGTTTCGGTACGGATGACCCTGAGGCTGCTGGGCCTCATGGCCTCCTGCATCCTGCTGGTCACTCATGCCAGATGGCATATGCGGGCTCTGCAGTGGGACCTGAAGTTCCAGTGGGCGCAGCACCAGGGCGACCTGTCCGATCACGTCCAGATCTCGGAGGGGACTGCAAAACAGTTGCAGTGGTGGCTCTCGAACCGGCAATGGGTCATGGGCAGATCCCTCTCCCTTCCCCAGCCAGAGCACACAGTTGTGACGGACGCGTCCCTTCTGGGATGGGGCGGTCACATGGGAGAGGCGGAGATCAGAGGCCTCTGGTCTCCGGCGGAGTCCCGGCTCCATATCAACCTTCTGGAGCTCCGGGCGATCCGACTTGCACTCAAGGCATTCCTTCCCTCTGTCAAAGGGAAGGTAGTGCAGGTGTTCACAGACAACACCACTGCCATGTGGTACTGCAACAAACAAGGCGGGGTGGGGTCGTGGACCCTTTGTCAGGAGGCTCTGCGCCTCTGGACATGGCTGGAACACCAGGGCATGTTCCTGGTGGTTCAACACCTGGCAGGTTCCCTGAACGCCAGGGCGGACGAACTCAGCCGCAGGTGCATGATGGATCACGAATGGCGTCTTCACTCGGAAGTGGCGCAAGGACTCTTTCTACAGTGGGGAGAGCCTTGGTTAGATCTATTCGCCACCGAAGAGAACGCGCAATGTCATCAGTTCTGCGCGTTGGAATTTCCAAGGCGGCACTCGCTCGGCGACGCTTTCGTCACGAGTGGAGTTGCGGTCTATTGTACGCCTTTCCGCCTATACCACTTCTACCCAGAGTGTTGAAGAAGATTCGGCACGACCGGGCCCAAGTCATTCTTGTGGCTCCGGACTGGGCTCGAAGAGTTTGGTATCCCGAGCTACTCAATATGAGCGTAGATCCCCCGATCCGTCTGCCTCTTCGGGAGGATCTTCTGTCGCAGCAGCAGGGGACGGTCCTCCACCCGAACCTGTCCAGTCTACACCTGCTTGCGTGGAGATTGAGCGGCGGCAGTTGATTCCTTTCGACTTGCCTCCCGAAGTTTGTGATGTGATTCTGGCAGCCAGGCGTCCCTCCACTAAGGTGGTATACGCCTGCAGGTGGAACAAATTTGTGGCATGGTGCACAGCAAAGGCTGTGGATCCCCTTTCTGCCCCTCTTTCTGAGGTCCTTCTGTTCCTTCTCTCTCTGGCCCAACAGGGTTCTGCCCTGGGTACCATCAAGGGTTATCTTTGTGCTATCTCGGCCTTCCTCAGGCTCCCTGATCAGCCCTCCCTTTTCAAGTCCCCTGTTGTTAACAGGTTCTTAAAAGGCATTACTCACCTCTTCCCTCCTGTTCCGTTTGTGATGCCTCAGTGGGACTTAAACTTGGTTCTTACCTTTTTAATGTGCGCTCCCTTTGAGCCTCTACATAACTGTCCTCTTCGTCTTCTGACTCTGAAGACAGCCTTTCTGGTGGCCATCACCTCCGCTCGGCGGGTGAGTGAGCTCCAGGCTCTATCTTGCAAACCTCCCTTTCTGTCTGTTCATCCAGACAAGGTTGTTCTTCGGACGCGTCCGTCCTTCTTGCCAAAGGTGGTTACTGCTTTCCACATTGGGCAGACCATCACTTTGCCCACCTTCTTTCCGCCTCCGCATCCTTCCAGAAAGGAAGAGAGGCTCCACCGTCTGGACCCAAAACGTGCGCTCTCCTTCTATATTGACCGCACAAAACACTTCCGGGTGGATGACCAGCTCTTTATTGGCTACGTGGGCGCCAAAAGGTCGGGCGGTGCACAAGAGGACCATCTCCCGCTGGGTTACCTTGTGCATCAAGACCTGCTATTCTTTGGCTAAAAAGGAGCCTCCTGTTGGGCTGCGTGCCCATTCCACCAGGGCAACGGCTGCTACCACGGCCTTGGGCCGCGGTGTTCCGCTGCCGGTTATCTGTCAGGCAGCTACGTGGGCCTCGCTGCACACGTTTACAAAGCATTACTGCCTTGACAGTCAGGTCCGGAGGGACGGCTTCTTTGGCCGTTCTGTCCTCCAGGACTTCCTTGTCTGATCTTTGTTCGCAGACCCACCACCGGGGTTGGTATTGCTGGGGTATCTATTCTAAGGTAAGGAATCTGTCACTAACGTGTCTCTTTCAGATGCACAAGTTACTAACTTGTGTAACGATATATCTGTAAGAGACAGTAGTTAGTGACAGATTCCTACCGCCCCACCCATCCTCCCCGTTCTGCGAACTGATTTCTAGGGTTAAGGACATCCCTTTCAGGGCCCTAGTATTTTTCAGACACCTATGTCAGCTTCTTGCATGGCTCTGCGTTCCTGGCGCGGAAAGTCGTGTACAGAACTGACGTCAGCGCGCAGGGGCGGCGTCTAGGTACTGCCCGCGACGTCATCCCGGCGATCACGACGCCGACGACGGACGCGGAGCCGCACGACGCCGCCTACCGACGCGCAGAGGGTACTGCTACGCAAAAACTTTCCGGATCCAGCCTGACGCCTGGGGATATTCTAAGGTAAGGAATCTGTCACTAACTACTGTCTCTTACAGATATATCGTTACACAAGTTAGTAACTTGTGCTACGGGTCTCAAGGCGCTGGGGGCCGGAGTGGAAATTAAGTGAGCTATTGCCCAGAGTCACATGGTGCTGAGCTGAGCTGCCGCCGGAGCCAGGGATCGAACCGTGAACCCTGTGCTCCGGAGTCAGCTGCCCTGGCCGCTGCACCACACAGCGAGTCTGGGATATTCAGGCTATGATTCCGGTCTTTCAGCCTCTATCCCGGGTTTCGGTTAGGATGACCCTCAGGCTACTGGGCCTGATGGCCTCCTGCATCCTGCTGGTGGACCATGCCAGATGGCATATGTGGGCTCTGCAGTGGGACCTGAAGTTCCAGTGGGCACAGCATCAGGGGAACCTATCAGATTGCGTCCAGATCTTGGAGGGCACTGCACACCAGTTGCAGTGGTGGCTCACGAACCAGGATTGGGTCGACGGTAGATCCCTCTCCCTTCCTCAACCAGAGTTCATAGTGGTGACCGATGCATCACTTCTGGGATGGGGCGGCCACATCGGGGAGGCGGAGATCAGAGGCCTCTGGTCTCCGGCGGAGTACGGGCTCCACATCAACCTTCTGGAGCTTTGGGTGATTCGTCTTGCACTCAAAGCATTCCTTCCCTCTGTCCAGGGAAGAGTAGTGCAGGTGTTCAAGGACAACACCACCGCCATGTGGTACTGCAACAAACTAGGCGGGGTGGGGTCTTGGACCCTATGTCAGGAGGCCCTCCGCCTCTGGACATGGCTGGAACATCAGGGCATATCCCTGGTGGTTCAACACCTGGCAGGTTCCCTGAACGCCAGGGCGGATGAACTCAGCCGCACTTGCATGATGGATCGCGAATGGTGTCTTCATTCGGAGGTGGTGCAAGTTCTCTTTCAGCAGTGGGGAGAGCCTTGGTTAGATCTATTCGCCACCGAAGAGAACGCGCAGCAGTTCTGCGCGTTGGAATTTCCAATGCGGCACTCGCTCGGCGACACTTTTCGTCGCGAGTGGAGTTGCAGTCTTCTATACACCTTTCCGCCTATACCACTTCTGCCCAGAGTGCTGAAGAAGATCAAGCGCGACCGGGCCCAAGTCATTCATGTGGCTCCCGATTGGGCACGAAGAGTCTTGTATCCCGAGCTGCTCAACATGGCCATCGATCCTCCGATCAGACTGCCTCTTCGGGAGGATCTTGTCGCAGCAGCAGGGGATGGTCCTCCAAGCGAACCTGTCCAGCCTCCACCTCCTTGCGTGGAGATTGAGCGGCGGCAGTTGATGTCGTTTGACCTGCCTCCCGAAGTCTGTGATGTTATCTTGGCAGCCAGGCGTCCCTCCACTAAGACGGTATTCGCCTGCAGATGGAACAAATTTGTTGCTTGGTGCACAGCAAAGGCTGTGGATCGCCTTTCCGCCCCTCTTTCTGAGGTTCTCTTGTTCCTCCTTTCTTTGACCCAGCAGGGCTCTGCTCTGGGCACTCTTAAGGGCTACCTCCCGGCCATTTCAGCCTTCCTTAGGCTTCCTGATCAGCCTTCTCTTTTCAAGTCCCCTGTTGTAAATAGATTCCTTAAGGGCATTGCACATCTTTTTCCTCCTGTTCCCTTCGTAATGCTCCAGTGGGACTTGAACTTGGTGCTTACCTATCTTATGTGCGCTCCCTTTGAGCCGCTGCATAACTGTCCTCTCAGGCTCCTTACCTTGAAAACTGCCTTTCTGGTGGCCATCACCTCTGCACGGAGGGTGAGTGAGCTACAAGCTCTTTCTTCCAAGCCTCCCTTTCTGGCTGTCCATCCTGACATGGTCGTCCTTAGAACTAGACCTTCCTTTCTTCCCAAGGTGGTTACTTCTTTCCACATTGACCAAACCATCACTTTGCCCACCTTCTTTCCGCATTCTTTAAAAGAGGAAGGGAAGCTCCACCGCCTGGATCCAAAACATGCACTTTCCTTCTATCTGGATCGCACAAAGCAATTCCGGGTGGACGACCAGCTCTTTGTTGGGTACGTGGGCGCTAAGAAAGGGCGGGCCATGCACAAGCGGACCATCTCCAGGTGGGTCGTTTTGTACATCAAAGCTTGCTATTCTTTGACAAAGAAGGAGCCTCCAGTGGGGCTGCGCGCCCATTCCACCAGGGCGACGGCGGCCACCACTGTTTTGGGATGGGGAGTCCCCCTTAATGACATCTGTCAGGCAGCTACGTGGGCATCGCTACACACGTTTACTAGACACTACTGCCTGGACAGCCAAGTCCGGAGAGATGGCTTCTTTGGCCGGTCTGTTCTCCAGGACTTTCTGGTGTGGTCTTGGTTCGCAGACCCACCACCGGGGTTGGTATTGCTGGGGTATCTATTCTAAGGTAAGGAATCTATAACTAACTGTTTCTTTCAGATGAACAAGTTACTTACCTTCGGTAACGATATATCTGTAAGAAACATAGGTTAGTTATAGATTCCTTACCGCCCCACACATTCTCCCCATTCTGCGAACTTACTTCTTGGGTTAAGGACATCCTTTCAGGGCCCTAGTTTTGTGCACCAGTGGTCAGTGTCTTGCATGGCTCTGTGCTACTGGCGTGGATAGTCGTGTACAGAACTGACAGCGCGCGAGGGCGGCGTCTATATAGCTACCCTGACGTCATCCCGGCGACCACGACGATGGACACAGAATCGACCGACACCACCTTCCGACGCGCAGGGGTACTGCTGACACTTCGGTGAGGGGTGGGCACAGAAATAGGTGTTGAGGGTTTGAGTTTCACCTGATGTTGGAAGGTCTTTAATTGAAGTATGCATTAACAAGCAGGACCGCAAAGATTATAGGGGTGGTGGTAGCAACTCCTGTAGAAAAGGCGTATCTGTATCTTGGTCCCACTCCAGGTCCTCTCCTCTGCCCGGAGGAGCCAATCATGCAGCTGACCCTGATGCTCCCTGAATTTCTTGGGCCCTTGACAGCATCACAAACGTTAAAGGCTTTCAAGGAAACCATGTTGCCCCACGGATTCACGGAAGCCTCCAGTCATATTACTACTGGCAGAACCGTCCTCAGTGATGTCTCTGCCTCCTGAAGGTGGATTTGGGTTTAGCTTAGACTCCAACACTGACTCTACATCCATAATCCACCCCGCTTCCTGCCATGTCGACATCGGCCCTGACATTGCCATCGCCGGAGGTCACCAATTCTATTGTCCTGTCCAGTACTGAACTGAATATATGTTGACCTCAAGCGAGGTCACGTCCTGGAACAGTTCTGACATGTTCAGCCCCAGTTCACCCTGATTCTGACAAAACAGAAAATCTGCCTAGGAGCTGCCCTCCAGAGCTCCAACAACTTTTTAGAGCAGACTCCAGCAAAGATATTCAGATTCTGGATATGATGGGTATGGATTCCCCCTATAATATGATGACTGCTTCTATTTGGACCTACAAGTGGCCATTGAATTGGCACGGGGCTGAGTTCTGCCCCTGACCCTTCAACAGAAGAGACAGCCTTATTTGCTATATTCATCAGGCGGACAGTAATTGTCCTCAACATACAATTACCATCTGAGGTGAAAACTAATGTCCTAGCTGAAGTCTTTAAGCCTGGGCAAACCATGTCTGAATTCTTCCTGCCGTTCAACAAAGCCCTGACTCTCACACTAATGGCTACCTAGGCTGAACCATGTTCTTGCCCTCCTGTAAATAGATAGGTAGCGCAAAGCCATAGACCTGCTTCAAGGGACCTTGCTTTCTTGATGTAGCACATTATTTCAGAGAGTCTGGTAGTTCAGTCTTCTGCTAGCAGGATTAATGCCAACTCATTCCCTATGCTCCACCTCTATCTCAAGATAGAGAGTAGAAGAGAATTGAAGCAATCAGAAAACAGATGTTCTTCTCGGCTAGCCTCTCTCATTCCCCAGTAAAAGTCAACAGCTTTCTGGGTAGGTACTCCAATGTATTATGGGACATGGTCACAGAGATCTTGCCAGCAGTCACAGAGGACTTCGGCGCAAAACTGGGGCAAACTATTCAGGGTGGCGAAAACGGATCAAAATATTTCATTAGATCAGAACTGGACACTACTTAAGCAGAGCAGTCTCCACTAGTGTGGTGCCCCAGTGCATGCATTGATAAGATCCATGGGCTTCTCAGGTGACATTCAGGCGTGACTCATGGATATGCGTTTTTTTTATTGGTCTCACCTATTTGACGAGAAGGTTGAATCTGAAAGAAACACATAATGATAGATTCCTTACCTTAGAATATCCCCAGGCGTCAGACTGGATCCAGAAAGTTTTCGTCAGCAGTACCCCTGCGCGTCGGTAGGGGCGTCGTGCGACTCCGCGTCCGTCGTTGGCGTCGTGGTCGCCGAGATGACGTCGCGGGCGCTACTTGGACGCCGCCCACGCGCGCTGACGTCAGTTCTTTCTTTTTCCGCGCCAGCAAGCGTAGATCCGGAGAGAACGGTACCCCTAGTATTTTGTGACTAAGTTTTTTAGATCTTTTTCTAACCCTTTTTCGAGTCGATATCGACTCCTGGTGCAGTTAGGGATGCCCGGTTTTAAATCCTGCGAGGACTGTCATCGGATGATGTCGGTGACGGACCCGCACTGCGCGACCATGACCCCAAGTCGTGCCCCGACTGCCGGTCCATGGCTCCGAAGTCTTTGCGGGAGCGGTCCCGAAAGCTGCTTGAAGCCCGGCAGTCGGCTCCGTGCCGTGACAGATCCCGATCCAGAGGGAGGTCGAGGGACCTTGCGCGGAATCACCATCGGCGATCGTCGGGATTGAAGTCTTCGCACTCGGGGTCAGGTAAGACGAAGCACAAGAAGTCGAAGAAGCATCATCGTTCTCCGACTTCCCCTCGCCGGTCGCGCCGTTTGACCTCGTTATGCCTCCACTGACGTCGACCCCACCGGCACCGATCCTGACGCCGCCCGCTCCTCGGGACGACGTCGACCTCAGATTCAGCCCCGAAGTGGACGTGGCGTCGGTCCGGCGTCGGTCGATGCCGTTCTCGGCGCCGTTTGGGGATTTCTATCCCCATGTCCCTGCTCCTTATTTTCGGCCTGTTGAACAGCCTGAGGAGCAAGGGGAGGACTGGGAGGGGTCGGACGACCCTCTCGCTGCAGCCTGCGAGTCTGAACAGGACTGGGCTGAGGACTTGGGGGACGCCAGTGGCCTGGATACCTCACCAGACCTTGGCATGCTGTCTCCTCCTACCGTGGCTACGGAGGAGGGAGCCAGTTACACAGTGGTGTTGCGTAGGGCTGCGGAGGCCCTACACCTCCAGCTCCCTACTGTGGCCGTCAGGACTAACCTCCTGACAGAGGTGCTTCAGCCAGCAGCTACTTCTGCGGAGCCGCTGCTGCCCTTTAATGAAGCCCTTTTGGACGTTCTTTTGGGCACTTGGTCCAGGCCCACCACAGGGGCTCCTGTGGATAGGAACGTGGCCTGACGCCATCGCCCGGCTCCGGGTGACCCCATTTTCCTCTCCCAACACCCCACTCCCGAGAGCTTGGTTGTCCAAGCCTCTGCTTCCCCAACCGCCTTCCCTTCCGCACCACAGGATAGGGAATCCAAGAAGCTGGATCAGTTTGGGAAGAAGATTTTCTCTTCCACCAGCTCTGCGCTGCGGTCTGTGAACAGCGCATGCCTCTTGGGCCGTTATTCCCACTGCCTGTGGGATACGGTGGGGAACGTGCTGTCTCAGTGTCCGGAGGAGGCCCGGCCTGCTCTCTCCCAGGCTGTTGCAGAGGGGAGAGACGCAGCCAAGTTCATGATCCGTTGTGGTCTAGACACCGCCGACTCACTGGGCAGATCCATTGCAACGACGGTGGTGGTTCGCCGGCACGCCTGCTTGAGAACCACTGGATTTTCAGGGGATGTCCAAAACACTCTTATGGACATGCCCTTTGATGGCCGTCGCCTCTTCGGCGACAAAGCGGACAGCGCGTTGGAGCGGTTTAAGGACTCACGTGCTACGGCCAAGTCCTTGGGACTCTTGGCAGTCCGCCCTCCTCCTCCTTCTGCTTTTCGCTCCTTTCGTGGCACAGGAAGGGGCGCCCCGCAGCGTTCGCAACAGAGCCACAGGCTGGCGCAACAGTCATCCCAGCACGGATGCCGTGGTGGACAAAGGGGCCAGCGGGCGTGTCAGACCACCACCACCCCCTCCACCTCTGCCTCCAAACTTTCCTAGTCCGAACTTTCAGGCCCATCAAACGCCAGTGGGTGGCAGGCTCCGCCATCACCTCCCCCACTAGCGCACCATCACTTCGGACAGGTGGGTTTTAGAGATAGTCCGAAGGGGCTACTCCCTCCCCTTCGAGACTACCCCCCCAGCCATGCCACCTCAATACCACCGCATGTCGGGGGATCACTTGGTGCTTCTTCAGCAGGAAGTTGCGGCCCTCTTGGCCAAGGGGCCATCGAGCGCGTTCCGACGCCCGAAGTAGGTCGTGGTTGTTATTCCCACTACTTCGTGGTGCCCAAGAAGGACAAAGGCCTGCGTCCTATCTTAGACCTCCGGAACGTCAATCGCTTCCTCCGCAAAGAGAAGTTCAAGATGCTCACTCTTGCTCAGGTCTTGTCTGCTCTCGACCCACAAGACTGGATGGTGGCGCTGGACTTGCAGGACGGCTATTTCCACATCCCCGTCCTGCCAGCCCACAGGCGTTACCTACGGTTCATGGTAGGCCACGAGCACTTTCAGTTCACTGTGCTCCCCTTTGGCCTTACCAGCACCCCTCGGTTGTTCACCAAAGTGATGGCGGTGGTCGCAGCTCATCTGCGCAGATCAGGGGTCTCAGTCTTCCCCTATCGCGACAACTGGTTGTTGAAGGCGGGCTCGCCCCAGACAGTCGTCTCCCACCTCCAGACTATGGCCGACCTCCTGCACTCGCTGGGGTTCTCCATCAACTTGCCGAAGTCACACCTGACCCCCTCTCAGAAGCTCCTCTTCATCGGAGCGGTTCTGGACACGACGCAGTTTCGGTTCTATCCTCACAAACCGGCATTGGGTCAACGGCAGATCCCTCTCCCCTCCCCAACCGGAGCACAGAGTGGTGACGTATGCGTCCCTCCTGGGATGAGGTGCCCACATGGGAGAGGCGGAGATCAGAGGCCTCTGGTCTCCAGCGGAGTCCCGGCTCCATATCAACCTTTTGGAGCTACGGGCGATCAGGCTTGCACTGAAAGCATTCTTTCCCTCTGTCAAGGGGAGAGTAGTGCAGGTGTTCACGGACAACACCACCGCCATGTGGTACTGCAACATACAAGGCGGGGTGGGGTTGTGGACCCTCTGTCAAGAGGCTCTGTGTCTCTGGGCATGGCTGGAACATCAGGGCATGTCCCTGGTGGTTCAACACCTGGCAGGTTCTCTGAACGCCAGGGCGGATGAACTCAGCCGCAGGTGCATGCTCGATCACGAATGGCGTCTTCACTCGGAGGTGGCGCAAGGTCTCTTTCAGCAGTGGGGAGAGCCTTGGTTAGATCGATTCGCCACCGAAGAGAACGCGCAATGTCATCAGTTCTGCGCGTTGGAATTTCCAAGGCGGCACTCGCTCGGCGACGCTTTTTGTCGCGAGTGGAGTTGCGGTCTGTTGTACACCTTTCCGCCTATACCACTTCTGCCCAGAGTGCTGAAGAAGATCAGGCGCGACCGGGCCCAAGTCATCCTTGTTGCTCCGGACTGGGCTCGAAGAGTATGGTATCCCGAGCTACTCAGTATGAACATCGATCCCCCGATCCGACTGCCTCTTCGGGAGGATCTTCTGTCGCAGCAGCAGGGGACGGTCCTCCACCCGAACCTGTCCAGCCTCCACCTCTTTGCGTGGAGATTGAGCGGCGGCAGTTGATTCCCTTCGACTTGCCTCCTGAAGTTTGTGATGTTATTCTGGCAGCCAGGCGTCCCTCTACTAAAGTGGTATACGCCTGCAGGTGGAACAAATTTGTGGCATGGTGCACAGCAAAGGATGTAGATCCCCTTTCTGCCCCTCTTTCTGAGGTTCTAATGTTCTTTCTTTCTTTGGTCCAGCAGGTCTGTGCTCTGGGCACTATTAAAGGCTACCTTTCTGCTATTTCGGCTTTTCTCAGGCTCCCTGATCAGCCCTCTCTTTTCAAGTCCCCTGTTGTAAATAGGTTTCTTAAAGGCATTACTCACCTGTTTCCTCCTATTCCTTTCGTGATGCCTCAGTGGGACTTGAATCTGGTTCTGACATACTTGATGTGCGCTCCCTTTGAGCCACTACACAACTGTCCTCTTCGTCTTTTGACGTTAAAGACTGCCTTCCTGGTGGCCATCACTTCCGCCAGGCGGGTCAGTGAGCTCCAGGCTCTTTCCTGTAAGCCTCCTTTCCTTTCAGTCCATCCGGACAAGGTTGTGCTCAGGCCCCGTCCTTCCTTTTTGCCAAAAGTGGTTACGGCCTTTCACATTGGGCAGACTATTACCTTGCCCACCTTTTTTCCGCCTCCGCATCCTTCCAGAGAGGAAGAGCGGCTGCACCGTCTGGACCCAAAACATGCGCTTTCTTTTTATCTTAAGCGCACACAGCAGTTCCTGGTGGATGACCAGCTTTTTATTGGCTACGTTGGCACCAAGAAAGGTTGGGCGGTCCATAAGAGAACCATCTCCCGCTGGGTTGTCTTGTGTATCAAAGCCTGTTACTCTTTGGCTAAAAAAGAACCTCCGGTGGGGCTGCGTGCACATTCCACCAGAGCTACTGCAGCCACTACTGCATTGGGACGTGGTGTCCCTCTGCAAGACATATGTCAGGCAGCCACGTGGGCCTCGCTGCACACGTTTACCAAACATTACTGCCTGGACAGCCACGTCCGGAAAGACGGCTTCTTTGGCCGTTCTGTTCTCCGTGACTTTCTGGTGTGATCTTTGTTCGCAGACCCACCACCGGGGTTGGTATTGCTGGGGTATCTATTCTAAGATCTGAAAGAGACACGTTAGTGACAGATTCCTTACCTTAGAATATCCCCAGGCGTCAGACTGGATCCGGAAAGTTTTGCGTAGCAGTACCCTTGCGCGTCGGTAGGCGGCATCGTGCGGCTCCGCGTCCGTCGTCGAGCGTCGTGATCGCCGGGATGACGTCGCGGCCAGTACTTAGACGCCGCCCCTGCGCGCTGGCGTCAGTTCTTCTTTTTCCGCGCCAGTAAGCGCAGATCCGGAAGAGCAGTGCCCTAGTCATTTTTTGACTAACTTTTTGGTGAATTTTTTTCACTGTTTCTTTTCGAAGTCGACTCCAAGGTGTCGGTAGGGATGCCCGGCTTCAAGCCATGCGACGCCTGTGGTCGAATGATGTCGATCACAGACCCGCACTTAGTGTCTCTACTGTCTCGGCCGAGACCACGACACGAAGTCGTGCCCCGACTGCCGGTCCTTACACCCGAAGGCTTTGCGAGAGCGGTCTCGAAAGCTCCTCGAGGTCCGGCAGTCGGCTCCGCGCCGCACCAAGCCCCGGTCGCGTGAGAGGTCGAGGGGCCTGTCGCGGAGTCCTCGCCGGTCGTCGGAGTCCAAGTCTTCGTCTTCGGGTAAGTCGAAGCACAAAAAGTCTAAGAAGCATCATCGCTCTAAGACTTCGCCTCGCCGGTCTCGCGACTCGGCTAAGGCCCCTGTCGGCACCGTCCCCGCGGCCCCGGACGTGCCTGTTGAGCCACCCCCGCATTACCCGTCCTTTCCGGGTTCGGGGGCGACTCCGGCCGAAATACAGGAATTCCTGTCGGCCATGGCCCACCTCTTCGGGCCTCAACGTCCCTCCGGTGCGCCTTCGGGCCCCGCGGGCCCTGATGGGGTTGACCCGGTGTCGCCGTCGACTCCGGTCCCGGCGTCGCCCGTGCCACCAGCCTCGGTCCCGGCCCCGACTCCGGTCCCGGCCTCGATCCCGGCTCCGGTGGTACCGCAACCCCCATCGACGCCGGTTGACCTAACCACGCCTCCGCCGGCGCCGATGTCCCCGGTGCCGTTCCCGACGCCGTCCGGGGCTCCGGGCGGCGTCGTTCCCCGGTTCTCTCCGGATCCGGACATGGTGCCGGACCGACGTCGCCCGACGCCGGCTCCGGCGCCGATGAGACCTTGGGTCCCAAATGTCCCTCCTTCTCCTTATTTTCAACCAGAGGAGGACCAGGAGAGCTGGGAGGGGTCGGATGACCCTCTCACACGAGATTGTGAGTATGATCAGGACTGGGCAGAGGAACTTGGGGACGACAGTGGTCTAGACACCTCGCCTGACACTGGCATGCTATCTCCTCCTTCCGTGGCTACGGAGGAGGGAGCAAATTTCGCAACGGTGTTGCGTAGAGCAGCTGGAGCCTTACACCTCCAGTTGCCTACAGTGGCAGTCAGGACTAACCTCCTGACGGAAGTGCTTCAGCCGGCGGCTACCTCTTCGGAGCCAGTGCTGCCCTTTAATGATGCACTGTCTGACGTTCTTCTGGGCACCTGGTCCAAGCCCACCACAGGGGCTCCTGTGGACAGGAACGTGTCCCGACGCCATCGCCCTGCTCCGGGCGACCCCTTGTTCCTCTCTCAACACCCCACCCCGAGAGCTTGGTTGTCCAAGCCTCTGCCTCCCAAACCGCCTTCCCTACCGCCCCTCCGGATAGGGAATCCAAACGCCTGGACCAATTTGGGAAGAAGGCTTTTTCTTCCTCCAGTGCTGGCTTGCGGTCCGTCAACACCGCTTGCCTTTTGGGCCGATACTCCCACTCTCTGTGGGATTCGGTGGCGCAAGTCTTGCCCCAGTGTCATGAGGAGGTCCAGACACTGCTTTCCCGCGCCATTGCGGAAGGAAGAGATGCTGCTAAGTACACCATCCGTTGTGGCCTTGACACCGCCGACTCGCTGGGCCGGTCTCTTGCGACTATGGTGGCGCTGCGTCGCCACGCCTGGCTGAGGACCACTGGTTTCTCGGGCGATGTCCAGAATACTCTCATGGACATGCCCTTTGATGGAGTCGGTCTTTTTGGCACCAAAGCAGACCATGCGTTGGAGCGTTTTAAGGACTCACGGGCTACTGCCAAGTCCCTGGGCCTTTCTGCTATACTCCCTCCGCAGCCCTCTGCTTTTCGCCCCTTTCGTGGCCACGGAAGGGGCGCCCAGTCACGTCCACTGCCCAGCCACCGGCCCGCGCAGCAAGCGTCTTCGGGTGCCCGAGGACGTGGCTCCCGCCGTGGCGGGTCGGGCAACCAGCGTGCGGGTCAGGCCACCCACCCCGCCCCGTCCGCGGCCTCCAAGCCCTCCTAGTCCCTCCTTTCAGGTGCACAGCACGCCAGTAGGGGCAGGGTCCGCCATCACCTTCACCACTGGCGTGCCATCACCTCGGACAGGTGGGTCTTGGACATTGTCCGAAGGGGCTACTCCCTCCCCTTCGAGACCACCCCCCAGCCATGCCACCTCAATTCCACCGCATGTCAGGGGATCACTTGGTGCTTCTGCAGAAGGAAGTCACGGCCCTCTTGGCCAAGAGGGCCATCGAGCATGTTCCGACCCCAGAAGTAGGACGTGGTTGCTACTCCCACTACTTTCTGGTGCCCAAAAAGGACAAGGAGGACATGCGTCCTATCTTGGACCTCCGGAACGTCAATCGCTTCCTCCGGAAGGAGAAGTTCAAGATGCTCACCCTAGCTCAGGTCTTGACTGCCCTTGACCCTGGAGACTGGTTGGTAGCGTTGGACTTGCAGGACGCTTATTTCCACATCCCCGTCCTGCCGGTCCACCGGCGTTAACTGCGGTTCACTGTAGGCCTCGAGCATTTTCACTTCACCGTGCTCCCCTTTGGCCTTACCAGTGCCCCTCGGTGTTCACGAAAGTGATGGCGGTGGTCGCAGCTCATCTGCGCCGGGCAGGGGTTCCAGTCTTCCCCTACCTCGACGACTGGTTGCTGAAGGCGGGCTCGTCCCAGGCAGTCGTCTCCCACCTCCAGACTACGGCCGAACTCCTGCACTCGCTGGGGTTCTCCATCAATGTGCCGAAGTCGCATCTGATTCCTTCCCCACAGCTCCTTTTCATCGGAGCAGTTCTGGACACGACGCAGTTTCGGGCCTATCCTCCCGAACGGCGAGTCCGGGATATTCAGGCTATGATTCCGATCTTTTAGCCTTTATCCTGGGTTTCGGTACGGATGACCCTGAGGCTGCTGGGCCTCATGGCCTCCTGCATCCTGCTGGTCGATCATGCCAGATGGCATATGCGGGCTCTGCAGTGGGACCTGAAGTTCCAGTGGGCGCAGCACCAGGGCAACCTGTCCGATCACGTCCAGATCTCGGAGGGGACTGCAAAACAGTTGCAGTGGTGGCTCTCGAACCGGCAATGGGTCATGGGCAGATCCCTCTCCCTTCCCCAGCCAGAGCACACAGTTGTGACGGACGCGTCCCTTCTGGGATGGGGCGGTCACATGGGAGAGGCGGAGATCAGAGGCCTCTGGTCTCCAGCGGAGTCCAGGCTCCATATCAACCTTCTGGAGCTCCGGGCGATCCGACTTGCACTCAAGGCCTTCCTTCCCTCTGTCAAAGTGAAGGTAGTGCAGGTGTTCACAGACAACACCACCGCCATGTGGTACTGCAACAAACAGGGCGGGGTGGGGTCGTGGACCCTCTGTCAGGAGGCTCTGCGCCTCTGGACTTGGCTGGAACATCAGGGCATATTCCTGATGGTTCAACACCTGGCAGGTTCCCTGAACGCCAGGGCGGACGAACTCAGCCGCAGGTGCATGATGGATCACGAATGGCGTCTTCACTCGGAAGTGGCGCAAGGACTCTTTCTACAGTGGGGAGAACCTTGGTTAGATCTATTCGCCACCGAAGAGAACGCGCAATGTCAGCAGTTCGGCGCGTTGGAATTACCAAGGCGGCACTCGCTCGGCGACGCTTTTCGTCGCGAGTGGAGTTGCGGTCTGTTGTACGCCTTTCCGCCTATACCACTTCTACCCAGAGTGTTGAAGAAGATTCGGCGCGACCGGGCCCAAGTCATCCTTGTGGCTCCGGACTGGGCTCGAAGAGTTTGGTATCCCGAGCTACTCAGTATGAGCGTAGATCCCCGATCCGTCTGCCTCTTCGGGAGGATCTTCTGTCGCAGCAGCAGGGACGGTCCTCCACCCGAACCTGTCCAGTCTACACCTGCTTGCGTGGAGATTGAGCGGCGGCGGTTGATTCCTTTCGACTTGCCTCCCGAAGTTTGTGATGTGATTCTGGCAGCCAGGCGTCCCTCCACTAAGGTGGTATACGCCTGCAGGTGGAACAAATTTGTGGCATGGTGCACAGCAAAGGCTGTGAATCCCCTTTCTGCCCCTCTTTCTGAGGTCCTTCTGTTCCTTCTTTCTCTGGCCCAGCAGGGTTCTGCCCTGGGTACCATCAAGGGTTATCTCTGTGCTATCTCGGCCTTCCTCAGGCTTCCTGATCAGCCCTCCCTTTTCAAGTCCCCTGTTGTTCACAGGTTTCTTAAAGGCATTACACACCTCTTCCCTCCTGTTCCGTTTGTGTGCCTCAGTGGGACTTGAACTTGGTTCTTACCTTTTTAATGTGCGCTCCCTTTGAGCCTCTACATAACTGTCCTCTTCGTCTTCTGACTCTGAAGACTGCCTTTCTGGTGGCCATCACCTCCGCTCGGCGGGTGAGTGAGCTCCAGGCTCTATCATGCAAACCTCCCTTTCTGTCTGTCCATCCAGACAAGGTTGTTCTTAGGACGCGTCCGTCCTTCTTGCCAAAGATGGTTACTGCCTTTCACATTGGGCAGACCATCACTTTGCCCACCTTCTTTCCGCCTCCGTATCCTTCCAGAGAGGAAGAGAGGCTCCACCGTCTGGACCCAAAACGTGCGCTTTCCTTCTATATCAACCGCACAAAACACTTCTGGGTGGATGACCAGCTCTTTGTTGGCTACGTGGGCGCCAAAAAAGGTCGGGCGGTGCACAAAAGAACCATCTCCCGCTGGGTTACCTTGTGCATCAAGGCCTGCTATTCTTTGGCTAAGAAGGAGCCTCCTGTTGGGCTGCGTGCCCATTCCACCAGGGCAACGGCTGCTACCACGGCCTTAGGCCGCGGTGTTCCGCTGCAGGATATCTGTCAGGCAGCTACGTGGGCCTCGCTGCACACGTTTACAAAACATTATTGCCTTGACAATCTGAAAGAGACACGTTAGTGACAGATTCCTTACCTTAGAATATCCCCAGGTGTCAGGCTGGATCCGGAAAGTTTTTTGCGTAGCAGTACCCTTGCGCGTCGGTAGGCGGCGTCGTGCGGCTCCGCGTCCGTCGTCGGCGTCGTGATCGCCGGGATGACGTCGCGGGCAGTACTTAGGCGCCGCCCCTGCGCGCTGACGTCAGTTCTTCTTTTTCCGCGCCAGCAAGCGCAGATCCGGGAAGAGCAGTGCCCTGGTCATTTTTTGACCATACTTTTTGGTGAATTTTTTCACTGTTTTTCTCTATCAAGGTGTCGTAGGGATGCCCGGTTTCAAACGTTGCGGCGCCTTTGCTCGGATGATGTCCGTCACCGACCCGCATTGGGAGTGTCTCTTCTGCCTCGGCCGAGGCCACGACACGGAGTCTTGTACCGACTGCAGGCCCTCAACCCGAAAGCTTTGCGAGAGCGGTCTCGAAAGCTCCTCGAGGCCCGGCATTCGGCTCCGCGGAAGCCCCGGTCGCGTGAGAGGTCCAGGGGTCGATCGCGGAGTCCACACCGGTCGTCGGCGTCGAAGTCTTCTTCGTCCGGTAAGTCAAAACACAAGAAGTCCAAAAAGCATCATCGCTCTAGGACTTCGCCTCGCCGGTCTCGCGACTCGGCTGAGGCCCCTCCCGGCACCGTCCCCGCCCCCGCGGCCCCGGACATGCCTGTGGAGTCGCCCCCGCAATACCCGCCCTTCCCGGGTTCGGGGGCGGATCCGGCCAAAGTGCAGGAATTCCTGTCGGCCATGGCCCGCCTCTTCGGGCCTCCAGGTCCCTCCGGTGCGCCTTCGGGCCCCGCGGGCCCTGATGGGGTTGCTCCGGCGTCGCCGACGGCTCCGGCCCCGGCGTCGCCCGTGCCTCCAGCCTCGATCCCGGCTCCGGCTTCGGCCCCGGCCTCGATCCCGGCTCCACAACCCCCATCGACGCCGGTCGACCTAACGACACCTCCGCCGGCGCCGATGTCTCCGGTGCCATTCTCGACGCCGCCTGGGGCTCCGAGCGGCGTCGTTCCCCAGTTCCTTCCGGCTCCGGACATGGACCCGGACCGACGTCGCTCGACGCCGGTTCCGGCGCCGATGAGACCTTGGGTCCCAAATGTCCCTCCTCCCCTTATTTTGAACCTGAGGAGGACCAGGAGGACTGGGAGGGGTCTGATGACCCTCTGACACAACAGTGTCAGTACGATGAGGACTGGACAGAGGGTCTAGGGGATGCCAGTGGTCTAGATACTTCCCCCGACACTGGCATGCTGTCTCCTCCCGTGGCTACGGAGGAGGGAGCCAATTTTGCAACGGTGTTGCGTAGGGCGGCTGGAGCCTTACATCTCCAACTCCCTGCTGTGGCGGTCAAGGTTAATCTCTTGACAGAGGTGCTTCAGCCGGCAGCCTCCTCTACGGAGACTGTGCTGCCGTTTAACGACGCCCTCACTGACGTTCTTTGGGCGCCTGGTCCAAGCCCAACACAGGGGCTCCTGTGGATAGGAACGTGTCCCGACGCCATCGCCCAGCTCCGGGCGACCCCTGTTTCTCTCTGTCCACCCCACCCCTGAGAGCTTGGTTGTCCAAGCCTCCGCTTCCCAAACCGCCTTCCCTACCGCCCCTCCGGATAGGGAATCCAAACGCCTTGATCAATTTGGGAAGAAGGGTTTTTCTTCCTCCAGTGCTGGCTTGCGGTCCATCAACACCACTTGCCTTTTGGGCCGATATACCCACTCCTTGTGGGATTCGGTGGCGGATGTTTTGCCCCAGTGTTCTGAGGAGGTCCAGACACTGCTTTCCCGCGCCATTGCGGAAGGAAGGGATGCGGCCAAATATACAATTCGATGTGGCCTTGATACCGCCGACTCGCTGGGCAGGTCTATTGCAACGACGGTGGCGCTACGACGCCACGCCTGGCTGAGAACCACTGGTTTTTCAGGGGATGTCCAGAACACTCTCATGGACATGCCCTTTGATGGAGTCGGTCTTTTTGGGTCCAAAGCAGACCATGCGTTGGAGCGCTTTAAGGACTCACGGGCTACTGCAAAGTCCCTGGGCCTTTCTGCTACACGCCCTCCGCTGACTTCTGCTTTTCGCCCCTATCGTGGCCACGGTAGGGGCGCCCCTTCACGTCAGCAGCCCAGCCACCGGCCCGCGCAGCAGGCGTCTTCGCGTGGCCGAGGACGTGGATTCCGCCGTGGCGGATCGGGCAACCAGCGTGCGGGTCAGGCCACCACCTCCAACCCGTCCGCGGCCTCCAAACCCTCCTAGTCCCTCCTTTCAGGTGCACAGCACGCCAGTAGAGGGCAGGGTCCGCCATCACCTTCCCCACTGGCGTACCCATCACCTCGGACAGGTGGGTCTTGGACATTGTCCGAAGGGGCTACTCCCTCCCCTTCGAGTCCACCCCCCAGCCATGCCACCTCAAATCCACCGCATGTCAGGGGATCACTTGGTACTTCTGCAGAAGGAAGTCACGGCCCTCTTGGCCAAGAGGGCCATCGAGCATGTTCCGACCCCAGAAGTAGGGCGTGGTTGCTACTCCCACTACTTCCTGGTGCCCAAAAAGGACAAGGAGGACATGCGTCCTATCTTGGACCTCCGGAACGTCAATCGCTTCCTCCGGAAGGAGAAGTTCAAGATGCTCACCCTAGCTCAGGTCTTGACTGCCCTCGACCCTGGAGACTGGTTGGTATCGTTGGACTTGCAGGACGCATATTTCCACATCCCCGTCCTGCCGGCCCACCGGCGTTACCTTCGGTTCACGGTAGGCCCCGAGCATTTTCAGTTCACCGTGCTCCCCTTTGGCCTTACCAGTGCCCCTCGGGTGTTCACGAAAGTGTTGGCGGTGGTCGCAGCTCATCTGCGCCGGGCAGGGGTTTCCAGTCTTCCCCTACCTCGACGACTGGCTGCTGAAGGCGGGCTCGTCCCAGGCAGTCGTCTCCCACCTCCAGACTACGGCCGAACTCCTGCACTCGCTGGGGTTCTCCATCAATGTGCCGAAGTCGCATCTGATTCCTTCTCCACAGCTCCTTTTCATCGGAGCGGTTCTGGACACGACGCAGTTTCGGGCCTATCCTCCCGAACGGCGAGTCCGGGATATTCAGGCTATGATTCCGATCTTTCAGCCTTTATCCTGGGTTTCGGTGCGGATGACCCTGAGGCTGCTGGGCCTCATGGCCTCCTGCATCCTGCTGGTCAATCATGCCAGATGGCATATGCAGGCTCTGCAGTGGGACCTGAAGTTCCAGTGGGCGCAGCACCAGGGCAACCTGTCCGATCACGTCCAGATCTCGGAGGGGACTGCAAAACAGTTGCAGTGGTGGCTCTCGGACCGGCAATGGGTCATGGGCAGATCCCTCTCCCTTCCCCAGCCAGAGCACACAGTTGTGACGGACGCGTCCCTTCTGGGATGGGGCGGTCACATGGGAGAGGCGGAGATCAGAGGCCTCTGGTCTCCGGCGGAGTCCCGGCTCCATATCAACCTTCTGGAGCTCCGGGCGATCCGACTTGCACTCAAGGCATTCCTTCCCTCTGTCAAAGGGAAGGTAGTGCAGGTGTTCACAGACAACACCACCGCCATGTGGTACTGCAACAAACAAGGCGGGGTGGGGTCGTGGACCCTTTGTCAGGAGGCTCTGCGCCTCTGGACATGGCTGGAACATCAGGGCATGTTCCTGATGGTTCAACACCTGGCAGGTTCCCTGAACGCCAGGGCGGACGAACTCAGCCGCAGGTGCATGATGGATCACGAATGGCGTCTTCACTCGGAAGTGGCGCAAGGATTCTTTCTACAGTGGGGAGAGCCTTGGTTAGATCTATTCGCCACCGAAGAGAACGCGCAATGTCATCAGTTCTGCGCGTTGGAATTTCCAAGGCGGCACTCGCTCGGCGACGCTTTTCGTCATGAGTGGAGTTGCGGTCTATTGTACGCCTTTCCGCCTATACCACTTCTACCCAGAGTGTTGAAGAAGATTCGGCACGACCGGGCCCAAGTCATTCTTGTGGCTCCGGACTGGGCTCGAAGAGTTTGGTATCCCGAGCTACTCAATATGAGCGTAGATCCCCCGATCCGTCTGCCTCTTCGGGAGGATCTTCTGTCGCAGCAGCAGGGGACGGTCCTCCACCCGAACCTGTCCAGTCTACACCTGCTTGCGTGGAGATTGAGCGGCGGCAGTTGATTCCTTTCGACTTGCCTCCCGAAGTTTGTGATGTGATTCTGGCAGCCAGGCGTCCCTCCACTAAGGTGGTATACGCCTGCAGGTGGATCAAATTTGTGGCATGGTGCACAGCAAAGGCTGTGAATCCCCTCTCTGCCCCTCTTTCTGAGGTCCTTCTGTTCCTTCTTTCTCTGGCCCAACAGGGTTCTGCCCTGGGTACCATCAAGGGTTATCTTTGTGCTATGTCGGCCTTCCTCAGGCTTCCTGATCAGCCCTCCCTTTTCAAGTCCCCTGTTGTTAACAGGTTCTTAAAAGGCATTACTCACCTCTTCCCTCCTGTTCCGTTTGTGATGCCTCAGTGGGACTTGAACTTGGTTCTTACCTTTTTAATGTGCGCTCCCTTTGAGCCTCTATATAACTGTCCTCTTCGTCTTCTGACTCTGAAGACAGCCTTTCTGGTGGCCATCACCTCCGCTCGGCGGGTGAGTGAGCTCCAGGCTCTATCTTGCAAACCTCCCTTTCTGTCTGTTCATCCGGACAAGGTTGTTCTTCGGACGCGTCCGTCCTTCTTGCCAAAGG
Source organism: Calotriton arnoldi (assembly GCA_963921515.1). Classification (NCBI taxonomy): domain Eukaryota; kingdom Metazoa; phylum Chordata; class Amphibia; order Caudata; family Salamandridae; genus Calotriton; species Calotriton arnoldi. The sequence goes on from CAWUFW010004022.1 coordinate 1,610,477, forward strand.
TGGTTACTGCTTTCCATATTGGGCAGACCATCACTTTGCCCACCTTCTTTCCGCCTCCGCATCCTTCCAGAGAGGAAGAGAGGCTCCACCGTCTGGACCCAAAACGTGCGCTCTCCTTCTATATTGACCGCACAAAACACTTCCGGGTGGATGACCAGCTCTTTGTTGGCTACGTGGGCGCCAAAAAAGGTCGGGCGGTGCACAAGAGGACCATCTCCCGCTGGGTTACCTTGTGCATCAAGACCTGCTATTCTTTGGCTAAGAAGTAGCCTGCTGTTGGGCTGCGGGCCCATTCCACCAGGGCAACGGCTGCTACCACGGCTTTGGGCCGCGGTGTTCCGCTGCCGGTTATTTGTCAGGCAGCTACGTGGGCCTCGCTGCACACGTTTACAAAGCATTACTGCCTTGACAGTCAGGTCCGGAGGGACGGCTTCTTTGGCCGTTCTGTCCTCCAGGACTTCCTTGTCTGATCTTTGTTCGCAGACCCACCACCGGGGTTGGTATTGCTGGGGTATCTATTCTAAGGTAAGGAATCTGTCACTAACGTGTCTCTTTCAGATGCACAAGTTACTAACTTGTGTAACGATATATCTGTAAGAGACAGTAGTTAGTGACAGATTCCTTACCGCCCCACCCATCCTCCCCGTTCTGCGAACTGATTTCCAGGGTTCAGGGCCCTAGTATTTTTCAGACACCTATGTCAGCTTCTTGCATGGCTCTGCGTTCCTGGCGCGGAAAGTCGTGTACAGAACTGACGTCAGCGCGCAGGGGCGGCGTCTAAGTACTGCCCGCGATGTCATCCCGGCGATCACGACGCCTACGACGGACGCGGAGCCGCACGACGCCGCCTACCGACGCGCAAGGGTACTGCTACGCAAAAAACTTTCCGGATCCAGCCTGACGCCTGGGGATATTCTAAGGTAAGGAATCTGTCACTAACTACTGTCTCTTACAGATATATCGTTACACAAGTTAGTAACTTGTGCTTTGGTTACAGTTGTGATTTTTAAGGAATATTATTGTATTTTAAAAGTTGACACAGAAACTTTTTCACATAGAATCACCAATGTTATCCTATGGGAGGAAATTCACTTAGCAGGTAAGTGTGGTTATTGTTACTTTCTCTAACTCAGTGTTGGATCCTGGATCCAGCACTGGTGCATCTCCTGTAAACAGTTGAAAGAATGTGTTTTTGTTATACAGGCGATTTTTAACGAATATTTGTAAGTTTGCAAAATCGACAGAAACTTTTTCAGCAAAAACCAGGCAATATTATCCTATGGAAGGAAATTCAAGTTACCGGTAAGTACAGTTATGATTACTTTTCAGGGTCAGTGCTAGGCACCAAGATCCACCACTGGGATCTCTCCTGATAACAGGTGATTAATTTAGTTTTCGTTGATCGGACGATTTTTAGTGATTATTTTAAAGTTTCAAAACTCGACAGAAGAAATTTCAGTGTAAACCAGTCAATGTTACCCTATGGAGAAAATGTAGGTTATCGGTTTTCAGGTAAGTACTCGACTGGCAGAGTTAAGGTTCTGGGCATAGACTCAGGGGTCTCCCAGGGTCAGTGATGCACTGTTGTTGCACCCTCAGCGGCACTAGGGCGGCCGGGTGCAGTGTGTTGAGGCCCAATGTTATCCTATGGGGGATGGGGGGCCTCCGGTTGGTGGCTGCTGGCGAGCAGGCCACAAGGTTGTTGGAGCAAAGCTCCTAGGGTTTAGGTCAGAGCAAATTGGGAAACAAGCCAGCACAAAAGGTGCACCCTCAGCGGCGCTGGGGCGGCCGGGTGCAGAGTGCTGTTTTGGCGTTGGGTGCCCTGTTGTTTTCAATGGGGATTTTCGGTTTTGGTTTTCAGCTGCAGGCTCGGTCCAGGAAGACTTCCAGGAGGAACCATCAGCTGGGCAGGTAAGTTGGAGGGCTCGGGGACGTAGGTGCACCGCGGGTTCCTTTGTCCAGGGCGCAGGGCGTCTGGATGCAGGGGTGTCTTTTGAGGTCGGATTTCACCTTACCGGGCCACTCGCGGTAGGGGGGGGTCTCGTGCAGAGGCTGCAGGTGACGTCGGAGAGTCCTGGAGGGGTCAACCCACAGTGGACTCGGACTCTGGAGCGCTGGGGGACCTCGCTGGGACCGGTGTGCCACTTGAACTCGGGCTGTAGGCGACGGGTGCAGTGGTGGTTCCAGGCGTCGGGTTTCTTTTTCCTCAGCAGGCTCGGAGTCTTTGTTTGGTGTTTCTTTTGAACAGAGCTGCTGTTCACAGGAGATCCGGTCTTTGTTGAAGGCAGGCAGTACTCCCCGGGGTTCTGAAGGTCGCTGGCTGCAGGACGAGACGATTTTTGGTGCAGGATCTCTGGAAACTGCAGACGGGCCGGTAGGGCTGGGGCCAAGTCAGTTGTTCTCTGTAGTCTCCTCTGCTGGGCGTCTTCTTTCGTCCTTTTTCTTCTTAGGTTGCAGGAATCTGAGGAAGGAAGGTTCAGGGTGCCCCTAAATACTAAATTTAGGGGCGTTACAGGTAGGTAAAGGGCAGGGACCAATGGGTCCCTTCCCTGGGGTGGGTACACCCCCTATCCTGCCCCTCTCCTGTGGGAGGGGGGCAGTAGCCTAGTCCTGATTGGGCAGGGCTCCCCATCTTCAAGATGGCGAGAGCCCGGAGTTGTGCTTCACCTCGCCTCCCCCACCTGAGGGGTGGGGTTGGCAGAGGCTGGCACATCCCCTTTCCTCCCTTGGGGTTTCCCGCCAGTCTTCCCGCCAGAGAGGGGGTCAGAACCGGTGGGGGCCAGTTGCGGAGTACAGCCAGTGGCCTGGAGAAGCTCACAAAGGCGGCATGCCTTTGAAGCAACCCCTGCCCATCCTGGGGGAGGAGACCTAGCACCTCGCCCAGGATGTGCATTGTTGCAGGCCCAGGAGAGCGGGTGGCTCTCCACCCAGGGGTCCAGCAACATGCCTGCTGTGTGGCAGCCGGGGCAGCCCCTCAGACAAGACATGGATTGTAGGTTAGGTTCAAGGGGCAATTCTAAGTTGCCCTCTGTCGTGCATTTTACATTAAATCCCACACTGGCATCAGCGTGGGTTTAATGTGCTGAGAAGTTTGATACCAAACTTCTCAGTCTTCAGTGTAGCCATTATGGTGCTGTGGAGTTCGTAATGACAACCTCCCAGCACCATATACTCTTAATGGCATCACTGCACTTACAGTGCCCAGGAATGGCCCTGGGTACTGTAGGGGCACAGGGCTCATGCACCTGTGCCCACACCACTGGCATAGTGCACCCAGCTAGAGGGGTGACTGAGGTATGCCAGGGCAGTGTGTTTGTGGGCATGGCACACAGGGATGTGTGCCATGTCGACTCTCTGTTTAGTTCTGCACCAAGACACTCAGCCTGCAAAGGCAGGGTGTGTGTGTCAGGGTACAGGGCCTCTAAGGGTGGCACAATAAGTGCTGCAGCCCTTAGGGGCCTTCTCTGGTCACAGTGCCCTGGGTACCATTTACCAGGGGCTTACCTGTGGCCAGAGATGCCAATTGGGTTTAGGCTTTAGTACAGTTTTTAGGGAAGGAACACAGGCCCTGGGTACCTGATTGGCAGGGACCCAGGGCACACCAAGGAAAAGTGCATCAGTTATCAGGCAAAAAGTGGGGGGTTACTGCAACAGAAACCCACTTTCCTACAGTCCTCTTGAGGGTCTCCTTTGATTTCTATGGGCTCCCCTGATTGCTCAGGGCCTGCCTTGACTCCCCTGCTTGTGGTGAGTCACCTGGACCTTGCTGGTCCCGACACTGCACTTTCTTCGCTTTCCACGTTGTTTGCAGTTGCCGAGGTTTGTTGGTGCTCCCGACGGACACCGACCCCTCAACTCTCAACATCTGACGTGGGACAGCTCGTGAACGGCTCCTTCCACAGCGTCGCCTGGTCCTCACAGCTGCAGCTCCAACGTCACCGTCAACTCTCCTGCAACACCCGACATCGGTGGTCATTCGTCTTCCGTGCCCCCTGGTCACTACTGAGTGAAATAGACTCTGTCCCCTCTGCTTGCAGGTACTTCTCAGCTTGAATCCACCTTTGGGTTCTACCAGACACTTTCGCCTTCTCCAGCAGCAGCATCTTCCTGAAGTCCTCCATTGGGTTCGACGTCGGTTTCCAGGGCCACTTCGCACCTATGCACCCGGCTTCCCTGGGGCAGATATCCTGGTTCCTAAGGTATCCACGGGTGGGGCGGCTCTCCAACCTTCTGTCTTCCACAGGGTTTCTTCAGGGTCCAATGGGTCCACTGGGAAGGGTCCTTCTTTAAAATTGCAACTGCGACTTACCCATTGACTTGTATTGAAGCCCGCGGTCGTGTTCCCACTCTGCACACGTCCTCCGTGGGGTTCCTGGTTACTTACCTCGGGTGGTTCCTTGGGTCCCTGGCACTTCTACGTCTTCTGGGTATAGTCTTGACTTGAGTCGTGGTTCGCATACCACTATTTTAGTATATGTTTTGGTCTCCCCCTGGTGACCACTGTGTATTTCGTTCTACTTACCTGTTTCTATTGAAAAGTATTGTGTGCATTGTGTATATCTCCGGTTAGGATATATCTGTATGCGTTAGTGAGTGTTCTATAATAAGTACCTATTTTTATAAATACACTGTGTGGTTCTTTTTCACTTAATCTATATCAACAAGATTATGTTCTGGTAAAACAAGTTGCTTTACACTCCTTCTGGCCTAAGCCTGAAGGCTGCTCTCCACAGCTACCACTTAGAGAGCTTTCTAAGGTTGTCTAATACCATTAAAATCACCATAAGGGTTGTCTGGATTGGTGTAGGGTGCCCACTTACATAAGTGTGCACCATATACCAAGCCACCTTCTCACAGCTGGTCTCTATTTAGAGTAGCATAGTGGTGAAAAACGATGGGCAGCAATACAGCTCGACCAATCGCTAGTGGCTGAGAGTAATCCAAACATTCCTTCTATCAGCTTGTTTGTTGTACCTAGGTAGAGATGTTCAGAAAGGTGATGTCTAACTAATCTTGATTGTGACTTCTTACAAAGATTTTAATCTACTTCTCCTCTTTCTTGATCGAATTTTTATTTTTCCATGTTTTAGGTTATGGAGCACTTGGGACCTAAAGCCAGTCAGAGAAATCACATTTCCAAAATCAAATAAACCTATAGTCAGGTAATATTTTTTTTCATGAATATTAACAACAGGTAATGTAAGGTTTTAAAAACAATCTGAACATTTGGAAGCCATGAACACATCCTCAAATGGCAACTCCTAGGTTTGTTTGCTAATAATTCAAGAATATTTTCTTATTAAACTGTGGAATTGCCAGCCTTGAGGGAAGATGTCTGCAGACTAATCTCCATCCCAACAATTCAGAACGCAATAGGCAGGGTCTGCCCATTCCGGACTCTTGGAGGGGTGCTGTAGTGCTTCCAGTTCACAAAAAGGGTGATCGGTCCCAACCAAGCTCTGTATATACTATACCAAAGAAAAGGTATAGTGTGCAAAGAGTCCAGGGAGTCCCCAGAGCTATAGCAGAGGCTAAATTAGGTAAGTACTAACAGCTCTCTTTGTGGCAGTGTGGGCGAGCAGTTAGGCTTATCCAGAGGGTGTGTTAAGTATTTATTGTATTCACTCAATCAAGGACTGATACACACACTTGTGCAAAATCCAGACCAATGAGGTAAGTATAAAAAAGATATACTTGTGTTTTAATTAGAACCAAGAAGGACTTGGCACAGGTGAGTAAAATATACATCTGAAAGAAACACGTAGTGATAGATTCCTTACCTTAGAATATCCCCAGGCGTCAGTCTGGATCCGGAAAGTTTTCGTCAGCAGTACCCCTGCGCGTCGGAAGGTGGCGTCGTGCGGCTCCACGTCCGTCGTAGGCGCCGGGATGACGTTGCGGCAGCTACTTAGATGCCGCCTTCGCGCACTGACGTCAGTTCTTTCTTTTTCCGCGCCAGCAAGCGCAGATCCGGAGAGAGCGGTACCCCCAGTCTTTTTTGACTGAGTTTTTGGAGATTTTTTGTCTCAGCTTTTTGAGTCGATCGACTCCTGGTGCAGTTAGGGATGCCCTGGTTTAAGTCTTGCGAGGACTGTCATCGGATGATGTCGGTGACGGACCCGCACCGCGTGTCTCTTCTGCCTGAGGCGCGACCCGACTGCCGGTCCATGGCACTGAAGTCTTTGCGGGAGCAGTCCCGAAAGCTGCTTGAAGCCCGGCAGTCGGCTCCGCGCCCTGGAAGGTCCCGGTCCAGAGGGAGGTCGAGGGACCGGTCGAGGAGCCACCACCATCGGAAGTCGTCCGAATCAAAGTCTTCGCACTCGGGGTCAGGTAAGACGAAGCGCCAAAAGAAGTCGAAGAAACATCATCGTTCCCCGACTTCCCCTCGCCAGTCACGTGACTTGGCTGAGGGAGCGGGTGGTGCCACCCCGCGGCCCCGGCGGAGCCTACGCAGTCACCGGTGACCTACCCGCCTGTCCGGGTTCATCGGCGACTCCGGCCCAGGTACAGGAATTCCTATCCGCTATGGCTCACCTATTTGGGCCGTCGGGCCCCTCCGGTGCGCCTTCGGGCCCCGCGGGCCCGACTGGGAGTCCATGCCCTTTGACGCCGGTGGCTCCGGCCCCGGTGTCGCCGTCGGCTCCGGCCTCGGCACCGCAGGACTCCCGTGGATCCCGTCGTGGATCCCGTTCGACGCCGGTTGACCTAGTCACACCTCCACGGACGTCGACCCCACCGGCACCATGTTTCGCGTCGCCCGGCGCGCCGGACAGTGTCGTCCCCAGTTTCAGCCCCGAAGTGGAGACGGTGCTGGAACGGTGTCGGCCGACGCCGATTCCGACGCCGTTTGGGAATCTGTTTCCCTATCTCCATCCTCTTCCTTTACTGCCTGTACAACAGCATGAGGAGGAAGGGGAGGACTGGGAGGGGTCTGAGGACCCTCTCGCTGCTCAATGCGAGTATGACCTGGACTGGGCAGAGGAGTTGGGGGATGCCAGTGGTCTGGACACCTCTCCAGACCTTGGCATGCTGTCTCCTCCTACCGTGGCTACGGAGGAGGGTGCTTCTTTTTCTGTGGTGTTGCGTAGGGCAGCCGGGGTTCTCCACCTCGAGCTACCTACTGTGGCCGTCAGGACTAACCTCCTGATAGAAGTGCTTCAGCCAGCAGTCACCTCTGCGGAACCACTGCTGCCCTTTAATGACGCACTTTCGGACGTTCTTTTGGGCTCCTGGTCCAGGCCCAACACAGGGCTCCTGTGGACAGGAACGTGGCCCGACGCCATTGCCCGGCCCCGGGCAACCCCATCTTCCTCTCCCAACACCCCACCCCTGAGAGCTTGGTTGTCCAAGCCTCCGCTTCCCCAAGCGCATTCCCTTCTGCCCCCCCCCCGGACAGGGAATCCAAGAGACTGGAACAGTTTGGGAAGAAGGTTTTTTCTTCTGCCAGTCTAGGGCTGCGGTCTGTGAACACCGCATGCTTCTTGGGCCGTTATTCTCACTCCCTGTGGGATACGGTGGCGCAGGTGCTGCCTCAGTGTCTGGAGGAGGCTCGGACACTACTCTCCCAGGCTATTGCTGAGGGGAGTGATGCAGCCAAGTTCACGATTCGTTGTGGTCTTGACAACGCCGACTCGCTGGGCAGGGCGATTTTCACGACAGTGGCGCTCCGCCACCACGCCTGGCTGAGGACAACTGGCTTCTCAGGGGATGCCCAAAACACTTTGATGGACATGCCCTTTGATGGCATTCACCTCTTTGGCAGCTAGGCAGACAGTGCTTTGGAGAGATTTAAGGACTCACCGGCTACGGCCAAGTCCTTGGGCCTTTCGGCCACACGGCCTCCTCAGCCTTCTGCCTTTTGATCCTTTCGTGCTCGCGGAAGGGGTAACCCACCACGTTCGCAACAGAGCCACAGGCCAGCGCAACAGTCCACGCGCGGACGTGGGTACCGCCGCGGCGGTCCAGGGGGCCAGCGGACGGGTCAGTCCACCACCACTCCAGCCACCACTGCCTCCAAACCTTCCTAGTTCGACCTTTCAGGCCCACCAAACGCCAGTGGATGGCAGGCTCCGCCATCACCTCCCCCACTGGCGCACCATCACGTCGGACAGGTGGGTTTTACAGATAGTCCGGAGGGGCTACTCCCTCCCCTTCGAGACTACCCCTCCAGCCATGCCACCTCAATACCACCGCATGTCGGGGGATCACTTGGCACTTCTCCAGCAGGAAGTTGTGGCCCTCTTGGCCAAGGGGGCCATAGAGTGCGTTCCAACGCCAGAAGTAGGTCGTGGTTGTTATTCCCACTACTTTCTGATTCCAAAGAAGGACAAGGGCCTGCGTCCTATCTTGGACCTTCGGAACGTCAATCTCTTCCTCCGGAAGGAGAAGTTCAAGATGCTCACACTTGCTCAGGTATTGTCTGCCCTAGACCCTCAAGACTGGATGGTAGCGTTGGACTTGCAGGATGCTTACTTTCATATCCTCGTCCTGCCGGCCACCGACGTTACCTGCGGTTCACGGTAGGCCACGAGCATTTTCAGTTCACCGTGCTTCCTTTCGGACTTACCAGCGCCCCTTGGGTGTTCACGAAAGTGATGCCGGTGGTCGCAGCTCATCTGCGCAGATCAGGGGTTTCAGTCTTCCCCTATCTCGACGGCTGGTTGTTGAAGGCGGGTTCGCCCCAGGCAGTCGTCTCCCACCTTCAGACTACGGCCGACCTCCTGCATTTGCTGGGGTTCTCCATCAATGTGCCGAAGTCGCACCTTATTCCCTCTCAGAAGCTCCTCTTCATCGGAGCAGTTCTGGACACAGCGCAATTTCGGATCTATCCTCCCGAACAGCGACTCTGGGATATTCGGGCTATGATTCCAATCTTTCAGCCCTTATCCTGGGTTTCGGTCAGGATAACCTTGAGGCTGCTGGGCCTCATGGCCTCCTGCATCCTGCTGATCAATCATGCCAGATGGCATATGCGGGCTCTGCAGTGGGACCTGAAGTTCCAGTGGGCGCAGCATCAGGGGAATCTGTCCGACTACGTCCAGATCTCGGAGGGCACTGCAAGACAGTTGCAGTGGTGGCTCGCAAACCAGCATTGGGTCAGCGGCAGATCCCTCTCCCTTCCCCAACCGGAGTACTCAGTGGTGACGGACGCGTCCCTCCTGGGATGAGGCTGCCACATGGGAGAGGTGGAGATCAGAGGCCTCCTTCAAAGGGAGAGTAGTGCAGGAGTTCACAGACAACACCACCGCCATGTGGTACTGCAACAAACAGGGCGGGGTGGGTTTGTGGACCCTCTGTCAGGAGGCTCTGCGCCTCTGGACATGGCTGGAACATCAGGGCATTTCCCTCGTGGTTCAACACCTGGCAGGTTCACTGAACGCCAGGGCGGCCGAACTCAGCCGCAGGTGCATGATGGATCACGAATGGCGTCTTCACTCGGACGTGGCGCAAGGTCTCTTTCTAGAGTGGGGAGAGCCTTGGTTAGATCTATTCGCCACCGAAGAGAACGCGCAATGTCAGCAGTTCTGCGCGTCAGAATTTCCAAGGCGGCACTCGCTTGGCGACGCTTTTCGTCGCGAGTGGAGTTGCGGTCTATTGTACGCCTTTCCGCCTATACCACTTCTACCCAGAGTGTTGAAGAAGATCAGACGCGACCGGGCCCAAGTCATTCTTGTGGCTCCGGACTGGGCTCGAAGAGTTTGGTACCCGAGCTACTCAGTATGGGCTTGGATTCCCCGATCCGACTGCCTATTCGGGAGGATCTTCTGTCGCAGCAGCAGGGGACGGTACTCCACCCGAACCTGTTCAGCCTCCACCTCCTTGCGTGGAGATTGAGCGGCGACAGTTGATTCCATTTCACTTGCCTCCAGAAGTCTGTGATGTCATTCTGGCAGCCAGGCGTCCCTCCACTAAATCGGTATACGCCTGCAGGTGGAACAAATTTGTGGCATGGTGCACAGCAAAGGCTGTGGATCCACTTTCTGCCCCCCTTTCTGAGGTCCTACTGTTCCTTCTTTCTTTAGCCCAGCAGGGCTCTGCTCTGGGCACTATCAAGGGCTACCTTTCTGCAATTTCAGCCTTTCTCAGGCTACCTGATCAGCCCTCTCTTTTCAAGTCCCCTGTTGTAAATAGATTTCTCAAAGGCATTACTCACCTTTTGCCTCCTATTCCGTTTTTGATGCCACAGTGGGACTTGAATCAGGTTCTTACTTATTTGATGTGCGCTCCCTTTGAGCCGCTTCACAAGTGTCTTCTTTATTTATTAACCTTGAAGACTGCTTTCCTGGTTGCCATCACCTCCTCTAGGCGTGTCAGTGAGCTCCAGGCTCTTTCATGTAAACCTCCTTTTCTGTCTGTTCATCCGGACAAGGTTGTGCTACGCACACGTCCATCCTTTTTGCCAAAGGTTGTTACTGCCTTCCATATCGGGCAAACTATCACCTTGCCCACTTTCTTTCCGCCTCCGCACCCTTCCAGAGAGGAAGAGAGGCTCCACCGTCTGGACCCGAAACGTGCGATCTCATTTTATCTCAACCGCACACAACAGTTCCGGGTGGATGACCAGCTCTTTGTTGGCTACGTAGGCGCCAAGAAAGGCTGGGCTGTACACAAGAGGGCTATCTCCCGCTGGGTTGTCTTGTATATAAAAGCCTGCTATTCTCTGGCTAAAAAGGAGCCTCCGGTGGGGCTGCGTGACCATTCTACCAGGGCAACAGCAGCTACTACTGCATTGGGACGTGGTGTCCCCCTGCAAGACATCTGTCAGGCAGCCACGTTGGCCTCGCTGCACACTTTTACTAGGCATTATTACCTTGACAGCCAAGTCCGAAGAGACGGCTTCTTTGGCCGTTCTGTTCTTCGTGACTTTCTGGTGTGATCTTGATTCGCAGACCCACCACCGGGGTTGGTATTGCTGGGGTATCTATTCTAAGGTAAGGAATCTATCACTATGTGTTTCTTTCAGATGAACAAGTTACTTACCTTCGGTTACGATATATCTGTAAGAAACATTAGTAGTGATAGATTCCTTACCGCCCCACCCATCCTCCCCGTTCTGCGAACTGATTTCTAGGGTTGTCATCCCTTTCAGGGCCCTAGTTTCAATGCACCAGTGGTCAGTATCTTGCATGGCTCTGCGTTCCTGGCGCGGAAAGTCGTGTACAGAATTGACGTCAGCGCGCGAGGGCGGCGTCTAAGTAGCTGCCGCGACGTCATCCCGGAGCCACACGATGCCACCTTCCGACGCGCAGGGGTACAGCTGACGAAAACTTTCTGGATCCAGACTGACGCCTGGGGATATTCTAAGGTAAGGAATCTATCACTACTAATGTTTCTTAGATATATCGTTACCGAAGGTAAGTAACTTGTTCTTTCAGATGCATGACTGTTTAAGGAAATGCAGTTGTGTTTGAAATTACATTTCTTACAAGTTTGTTGTATCACTTTCAAAATGCAGTTGGAAATGTACAGTAGTTAATTTCAGATTAGTTTTGAGGTACTTTTGGATTAGTTTGAGTACTGGGGTGGAATGCCTAGATACCACACCTTAGGATCTCTACATACCAGATAAGTACGACTTTTTATAATTTACAATAGGAATTCCTTTTCTTTATACAACACAGTTCAACACTTAGACATTTTTTAGGCCCAAAATCTCTTTACATGGCTTCCTATGGGGGAAAAGTGTTAGCCGTTTTGAATGTAAGTACACGACTTAAGAGGGTGAGTTTTAGGGGTTAGGACCAAGGTTCCCCAAGGTCTAGATGGGCACTCGAGTTGCACCACCAGCGGCACTGCGGCGGGCAGGTGAAGATTGCAGGAGCCCAGTGTTAGCCAATGGGCCTAAAGGGGCCTTCGGTTAGGGACTGCTGACGAGCAGGCCACTCGGTTGTGGGAGCCAAGCTCCTGGGGTTAAGGTCAGCACTACAGGGTGCAGCGGCCAGCACAGGAGCTGCACCACCAGCGGCACTCAGTTGGCCGGGTGCAAAACGGGCATCGGGGACCCTGTGCTTTCCAATGGAGACCTTTGGTTTCGAAAAGATGCCACAGGCTCGGGCAGTGAGACTTCTAGAAGGCGACCACCGGCTGGAGAGGTAAGTTGTGATCTGGAGGGATGTCTGGACACGGTCGGTTGGGCCACCCAAGGCCGTGGGGCCTCTGGTGCAGGGACATCTTTTGGCGTTGGGTTTTCTTACCAGCTCGGGTCGGGGTGGGGGGGGAGGGGGGGACTCTACAGGTTGAGGCTGCAGGTGTCGTAGGGAGTCTTGAGGGAGGTCGTAGAATACCTGATCCCAGGTCAGGATCGCTGGGGAGACCTTCTTGGGGTGTTCGGCCACTCGGGCCGTGGACGTCGGGTGCAGAGGGGTGCAGAATCGCTGAGTCAACAGAATCCGGATTCTGGAGGAGAGGCTTTGTTTGAGCAACTCCGGTGCTCACGAGAGACCGTCTGTAGGAAGGTCGCAGGCTATGGGGGTTGCTCACTGCTGGTCTCCCTGGGGTTCTTGCTGTAGGCTGGTTGTAGGCGAGACAGGCCGGTAGGGCTGGGGTCAAGCTAGTTGGTGTCCTCTTCTCCTTCCTGGGTCAGCACGGCTCATCGGTCCTACTTCTTTCTTCTCAAATCTGAGGAGGCAAGGTTCAGGGTTTCCCCTAACTACTAGTTTTAGGGGCGTTAAAGAGGTGTGCAGGTCGGGACCAATGGGTCCCTTCCTTGGGGTGGGTACACCCCGTATTATGCCAATCTCTAGTAGCAGGGGGCAGAAGCCTAATTGGCTGACTCCCCTCATCTTCAAGATGGAGGGGACTGAGATGTGTGCTTCACCTCGCCTCCCCCACCTGAGGGGGGGGGGGGGTTGGCAAAGGTGGGCTCACCCTCTTCCTAGCTTGGTTTTCCTGCAGATTCTCCCGTCCAAAGTGGGGGCCAGAACCGGTGGTAGCCAGTTGCTGTGGGCAGCAACAGGCAGGGTCAACTTCCAAAGGCAGTAGGCCTTTGAAGCTTCCCCTTTCGTGCACCCAGCCCATCCTGGGGGAGGAGGCATGACACCTCTGCCAAGGAAGGGCTTTTTCTCTGGACCCAGAGTGCGGAGGCTCTCTACCCATGGGTCCAGAAACCTGTCTGGTGGTGATAAGTGGCGGTCAGGCATTCAGGAACCACACCAGGTCTAGTAGATTTTCAGGGGGCATCTCTAAGGTGCCCTCAGAGTACATTTTACATTAAATCCCACACTGTCATCAGAGTGGGTTTAATGTGCTGAAAAGTTTGCTACCTAACTTCCCAGTTTTTAGAAAAGCCATTATAGATCTGTGGAGTGTGTAATGACCTACTCCCAGACCCTATACTGTTTATGGCTTTACTACACTTACAATGTTTAAAAATGGACGTAGACACTGTCGGAGGACAGGGCTCATGACTCTGTACCCTCACCTGAGAGCTAGTGCACCCTGCTAGAGGGGTGACTTACCTAGGCCATGAGGCAGTGGGTTGCAGGCATAGCACACAGGGATGTGTGCCATGTCGACTCTTCACTTTTCTCTGCACCAAAACACACAGCCTGCATTGGCAGTGTGTGAGCTCTAAGTTGCAGGGCCTCTAAGGGTGGCACAATAGGTGCTGCAGCCCTTGGAGGCCCTCCCTGGTCACTGCGCTCTTGGTATCCATGATACCTTTTACAAGGGGCTTACCTGTGGTCAGGGATGTGCCTATTGTGGATACATAGGTACAGTCTTGGGAAAGAACACAGGCCCTTTTCTGATTTAAAATCTGCATTTGATTGATTCCCCACCCAAGACCATGGCAAGCCCTTAAAGACATGGGTATGCCCCCTGTCATCCTGTCTCTTGTCATACCCTTACACAAAGACAAGTTTGCTTAAATTCATTTGAGTGCACAGGGCAGCTGACTGAGAGGGTTCCGGTCTCCAAAGGCTTTAGCTAGGCTGCGTCCTGGCCCCAATGTTGTTTAGTTGTAGCTAAACGAAATTGTGCACTTTCTATCCCAGGTCCAAACTGACGCCCCTACACTCGCAAATGTCAAAACTCCCATTCTCCTGTTTGCAGATAACACCTTATTGATCTCCAAGACCCAGAATGGGCTGCAAAAACTCCTGACTCGATTTGACGAGTTCTGCCATACTAGTGGTTTGGAGATCAATACAGCAAAAACTAAACTGATGTATTTTAATCAACATAAATCACATAAAGTCAGTTTAGTACTAGGGGGAGTTCCACTTGAGAAGGTAAAGTCATTTGCCTTTTTGGGCGTAACATTTTCTGCTGGTATGTCTTGGAAGTTACACACCAACAAGGCAGTTGGAAAGCATATACAGATGGTGGGTGCCATTCTCAAAGAGCACCGATCTTCTTTCACCAAACCTCTAGCTCCTGCTCTCCAGATCTATAAAGCCAAGGCCCTTGGCTCATCCCTTTATGGAGTTGATCTTTGGGGCTTTTCCAACATCAATGACGTGGTAAGATTGTAGATTACATTTTTGAGATCCCTCGCCCTTTTACCTCCTTTATTTTCCACACTCTCTGGAACTGAGTGTGAAAGGGATAGAGGGAAAAGCTAGGTTGCGCTCTCTCGTGTATTGGAGGAGACTATGGACAACTCCTAAGCTTGCCCATTACGCTGTTACCTTGAAGGATGTTATCAAAGACCACTTTGATCAAATCTTTTGGTTCTTGCAGACTAAAAGGATGTTGTCTTCCTTTGGAAGGTTTGATTTATGGGAGGCCCCAGCTGTTGGTCACTTTAAAGAGTCCCTGAAACAACATTATTGGCTTAGCGTAATGGCCAATGATACCCGAAAGCTGCCAGTGCCACTTTGTCACGGAAATTTACAGATTTCAAGTCCTCCTGTGACCTTGAATTGTTTTGAGACTACATTACTCTGCCTATGGATAGGAAACTGTATTTCCAGTTCCGAGTGGGTGCATTACCGCTGAAATCTTTTACTTCCAAATGGTCGGCCTTAGAATCATTTGAATGTCCAGCGTGCTATCAGTCTAAGGAAACTGTTCCCCATCTGTTCTTTGTATGCCCTGCCTACGTGCGCCTACACTGCTCTTGGCTATCACCTATTTGTAGGCAGCTGGGTACAGGCAGGCATTGCCGTTTGAATTCTCAGAACTCATTGCCGGCCACTATTCGCCTGTGCGGCTGCCAAATTCCTATGTGTAATGTTGCAGTTAAGAAGGAAGGTACTTTCCCTCATCTTAGCCAGGGTTGACCTTTATGATTGACACCCTGGCGCCGCTTTGTACCTTGTTGTATTCTTTATCCCTTACGAGACGTTTATGTAGTCATTTAACCCAGTTCTTGATTTGCACTCTTAGGATGTATGGACTTGCATTATGTTGCTGTCGTTTGTGCTTGTTGGTTTCTCTCATAATCACAATGTCTGTTTTATTATTTATCTACCGCTGACATTATTTCTTTTATTATGTATTATGTATGCTGTATCTGAAAGAAACACATAGTGATAGATTCCTTACCTTAGAATATCCCCAGGCGTCAGACTGGATCCGGAAAGTTTCCGTCAGCAGTACCCCTGCGCGTCGGTAGGTGGCGTCGTGCGGCTCCGCGTCCGTCGTTGGCGTCGTGGTCGCCGAGATGACGTCGCTGGCGCTACTTAGACGCCGCCCACGCGCGCTGACGTCCGTTCTTTCTTTTTCCGCGCCAGCAAGCGCAGATCCGGGAAGAGCAGGAACCCCCAGTCAATTTTTTACTGTCTTTTTGAGACTTTTGTCTCCATTTTTTACATCGAGTCTTCGACTCCTACGGTGCAGTTAGGATGCCCGGTTTCAAGTCCTGCGGGGATTGTCACCGCATGATGTCGGTGACGGACCCGCACCGTGTGTGTCTTTTCTGCCTGGGGCGCGACCACGACCCCAAGTCGTGCTCCGACTGCCGGGCCATGGCGCCGAAGACTTTGTGGGAGCGGTCCCGAAAGTTGCTGGAAGCCCAGCAGTCTGCTCCGCGCCGTTCCAGGTCCCGGTCCCGAGGGAGGTCGAGGGACCGTGCGCGGAGTCATCACCATTCGTCAGGATCCAAGTCTTTGCACTCGGGGTCAGGTAAGGCGAAGCACAAGAAGTCGAAGAAACGTCATCGTTCGGTCGCGCGACGCGGCTGTGGGTCTGGGTGGTGCCACCCCCGCGGCTCTGGCGCAGTCCATGGAGTCGCCGCCCAACTACCCGCCCTTCCCGGGGTCGTCGGCGACTCCGGCCCAGATACAGGAGTTCCTGTCGGCCATGGCTTGCCTCTTTGGGCCGTCGTGTCCCGCCGGTGCGCCTTCGGGCCCCGCGGTCCCGGATGGGTGTCCTCGTGTTTCCTTGCCGGCGGCTCCGGCGCCGCTGTCGGCTCCGGCGCTGCAGGACACCCTTGGATCCAGGCCTGGATCCCGGTCGACGCCGGTTGACCTCGTTACTCCTCCACCGACGTCGACCCCACCGGCACCGTTTCTGGCGCCGCCCGCTCCTCGGGACGACGTCGACCTCAGTTTCAGCCCCGAGGTGGACACGGCGCCGAGCCGGCGTCGATCGATGCCGTTCTCGACTCTGCTTGGGGATTTCTATCCCAATGTCCCTGCTCCTTATTTTCGGCCCGTTGAACAGCCTGAGGAGCAAGGGGAGGACTGGGAGGGGTCTGAGGACCCTCTCGCGGTCGCCTGCGAGTCTGAACAGGACTGGGCTGAGGAATTGGGTGACGCCAGTGGTCTGGATACCTCACCAGACCTTGGCATGCTGTCTCCTCCTACCGTGGCTACAGAGGAGGGCGCCAGTTATGCAGTGGTGTTGCGTAGGGCGGCCGAGGCCCTACACCTCGTGCTCCCTACTGTGGCCGTCAGGACTAACCTCCTGACAGAGGTGCTTCAGCCAGTAGCTACTTCTGCGGAGCCGCTGCTTCCTTTCAATGAAGCCCTCTAGGACGTTCTTTTGGGCACTTGGTCCAGGCCCATCACAGGGGCTCCTGTGGATAGGAACGTGGCCCGACGCCATCGCCCAGCTCCGGGTGACCCCATTTTCCTCTCCCAACACCCCACTCCCAAGAGCTTGGTTGTCCAAGCCTCTGCTTCCCCAACCGCCTTCCCTTCCGCACCACCGGATAGGGAATCCAAGAAGCTGGATCAGTTTGGGAAGAAGATTTTCTCTTCCACCAGCTCTGCGCTGCGGTCCGTGAACACCGCATGCCTCTTGGGCCGTTATTCCCACTCTCTGTGGGATACCGTGGCGAACGTGCTGCCCCAGTGTCCGGAGGAGGCCCGGCCTGCTCTCTCCCAGGCTGTTGCAGAGGGGAGAGACGCAGCAAAGTTCATGATTGGTTGTGGCCTAGACACCACCGACTCACTGGGCAGATCGATTGCAACGACGGTGGCGGATCGCCGTCACGACTGGTTGAGGACCACTGGATTTTCGGGGGATGTCCAAAACACCCTTATGGACATGCCCTTTGATGGCCGTCGCCTTTTCGGCGACAAAGCGGACAGCGCGTTGGAGAGGTTTAAGGACTCACGGGCTATGGCCAAGTCCTTGGGACTCTCGGCAGTCCACCCTCCTCCGCCTTCTGCTTTTCGCTCCTTTCGTGGCACAGGAAGGGGCGCCCCGCAGCGTTTGCATCTGAAAGAGACACGTTAGTGATAGATTCCTTACCTTAGAATATCCCCAGGCGTCAGGCTGGATCCGGAAAGTTTTGCGTAGCAGTACCCTTGCGCGTCGGTAGGCGGCGTCGTGCGGCTCCGCGTCCGTCGTCGGCGTCGTGGTCGCCGGGATGACGTCGCGGGCAGCACTTAGGCGCCGCCCTGCGCGCTGACGTCAGTTCTTCTTTTTCCGCGCCAGCAAGCGCAGATCCGGGAAGAGCAGTGCCCTGGTCAATTTTTGACCATACTTTTTGGTGATTTTTTCACTGTTTTTTCCGACTTTAAGGTGTCGTAGGGATGCCCGGCTTCAAGCGATGCGGCGCCTGTGCGCGGATGATGTCCGTCACCGACCCGCATTGGGAGTGTCTCTTCTGCCTCGGCCGAGGCCACGACACCGAGTCTTGTCCCGAATGCCAGGCCCTCAACCCGAAAGCTTTGCGAGAGCGGTCTCGAAAGCTCCTCGAGGCCCGGCATTCGGCTCCACGGAGGCCCCGGTCGCGTGAGAGGTCCAGGGGTCGCTCGCGGAGTGCACACCGGTCGTCGGCGTCGAAGTCTTCTTCGTCCGGTAAGTCTAAGCACAAGAAGTCCAAGAAGCATCGTCGCTCTCGGACTTCGCCTCGCCGGTCTCGCGACTCGGCTGAGGCCCCTCCCGGCACCGTCCCCGCCGCCCCGGACTTGCCTGTGGAGTCGCCCCCGACATACCCGCCCTTCCCGGGTTCGGGGGTGGATCCGGCTAAGGTACAGGAGTTCCTGTCGGCCATGGCCCGCCTCTTCGGGCCTTCAGGCCCCTCCGGTGCGCCTTCGGGCCCCGCGGGCCCTGATGGGGTTGATCCGGCGTCGCCGGCGGCTCCGGCCCCGGCGTCGCCCGTGCCTCCAGCCTCGATCCCGGCTCCGGCTTCGGCCCCGGCCTCGATCCCGGCTCCACAACCCCCATCGACGCCGGTCGACCTCACGACACCTCCGCCGGCGCCGATGTCTCCGGTGCCGTTCTCGACGCCGCCCTGGGCTCCGGGCGGCGTCGTCCCCCAGTTCCTTCCGGCTCCGGACATGGACCCGGAGCGACGTCGCTCGACGCCGGCTCCGGCGCCGATGGGACCTTGGGTCCCAAATGTCCCTCCTCCTCCTTATTTTGAACCAGAGGAGGACCAGGAGGACTGGGAGGGGTCTGATGACCCTCTGACGCGCAACTGTCAGTATGATGAGGACTGGACAGAGAGTCTAGGGGAGGCCAGTGGTCTGGATACTTCCCCTGACACTGGCATGCTGTCTCCTCCCGTGGCTACGGAGGAGGGGGCCAATTTTGGTACAGTGTTGCGTAGGGCTGCTGGGGCCTTACGTCTCCAGCTCCCTACTTTGACGGTCAAGCCTAACATCTTGACAGAGGTGCTTCAGCCGGCAGCCTCCTCTGCGGAGACTGTGCTGCCGTTTAACGACGCCCTCACTGACGTTCTTTTGGGCGCCTGGTCCAAGCCCAACACAGGGGCTCCTGTGGATCGGAACGTGTCACGACGCCATCGCCCCGCTCCGGGCGACCCCCTGTTTCTTTCTGTCCACCCCACTCCTGAGAGCTTGGTTGTCCAAGCCTCCGCTTCCCAAACCGCCTTCCCTACCGCTCCTCCGGATAGGGAATCCAAACGCCTGGATCAGTTTGGGAAGAAAGGTTTTTCTTCCTCCAGTGCTGGCTTGCGGTCCGTTAACACCGCTTGTCTTTTGGGCCGATATACCCACTCCCTGTGGGATTCGGTGGCGGATGTTTTGCCCCAGTGCCCTGAGGAGGTCCAGGCACTGCTTTCCCGCGCCATTGCGGAAGGAAGGGATGCGGCCAAATACACTATCCGTTGTGGCCTTGACACCGCCGACTCACTGGGCAGGTCGATTGCAACGACGGTGGCGCTCCGACGCCACGCCTGGCTGAGAACCACTGGTTTTTCAGGGGATGTCCAGAATACTCTCATGGACATGCCCTTTGATGGAGTCGGTCTTTTGGGTCCAAAGCAGACCATGCGTTGGAGCGCTTTAAGGACTCACGGGCTACTGCCAAGTCCCTGGGCCTTTCTGCTACACGCCCTCCGCTGCCTTCTGCTTTTCGCCCCTATCGTGGCCACGGTAGGGGCGCCCTTCACGTCAGCAGCCCAGCCACCGGCCCGCGCAGCAGGCGTCTTCGCGTGGCCGAGGACGTGGATTCCGCCGTGGCGGATCGGGCAACCAGCGTGCGGGTCAGGCCACCACCTCCAACCCGTCCGCGGCCTCCAAGCCCTCCTAGTCCCTCCTTTCAGGTGCACAGCACGCCAGTAGGGGGCAGGGTCCGCCATCACCTTCCCCACTGGCGCACCATCACCTCGGACAGGTGGGTCTTGGACATTGTCCGAAGGGGCTACTCCCTCCCTTCGAGACCACCCCCCAGCCATGCCACCTCAATTCCACCGCATGTCAGGGGATCACTTGGTGCTTCTACAGAAGGAAGTCACGGCCCTCTTGACCAAGAGGGCCATCGAGCATGTTCCGACCCCAGAAGTAGGGCGTGGTTGCTACTCCCACTACTTTCTGGTGCCCAAAAGGACAAGGAGGACATGCGTCCTATCTTGGACCTCCGGAACGTCAATCGCTTCCTCCGGAAGGAGAAGTTCAAGATGCTCACCCTAGCTCAGGTCTTGACTGCCCTCGACCCTGGAGACTGGTTGGTAGCGTTGGACTTGCAGGACGCGTATTTCCACATCCCCGTCCTGCCGGCCCACCGGCGTTACCTTCGGTTCACGGTAGGCCCGAGCATTTTCAGTTCACCGTGCTCCCTTTGGCCTTACAAGTGCCCCTCGGGTGTTCACGAAAGTGATGGCGGTGGTCGCAGCTCATCTGCGCCGGGCAGGGGTTTCAGTCTTCCCCTACCTCGACGACTGGCTGCTGAAGGCGGGCTCGTCCCAGGCAGTCGTCTCCCACCTCCAGACTACGGCCGAACTCCTGCACTCGCTGGGGTTCTCCATCAATGTGCCGAAGTCGCATCTGATTCCTTCTCCACAGCTCCTTTTCATCGGAGCAGTTCTGGACACGACGCAGTTTCGGGCCTATCCTCCCGAACGGCGAGTCCGGGATATTCAGGCTATGATTCCGATCTTTCGGCCTTTATCCTGGGTTTCGGTACGGATGACCCTGAGGCTGCTGGGCCTCATGGCCTCCTGCATCCTGCTGGTCAATCATGCCAGATGGCATATGCGGGCTCTGCAGTGGGACCTGAAGTTCCAGTGGGCGCAGCACCAGGGCAACCTGTCCGATCACGTCCAGATCTCGGAGGGGACTGCAAAACAGTTGCAGTGGTGGCTCTCGAACCGGCAATGGGTCATGGGCAGATCCCTCTCCCTTCCCCAGCCAGAGCATACAGTTGTGACGGACGCGTCCCTTCTGGGATGGGGCGGTCACATGGGAGAGGCGGAGATCAGAGGCCTCTGGTCTCCGGCGGAGTCCCGGCTCCATATCAACCTTCTGGAGCTCCGGGCGATCCGGCTTGCACTCAAGGCATTCCTTCCCTCTGTCAAAGGGAAGGTAGTGCAGGTGTTCACAGACAACACCACCGCCATGTGGTACTGCAACAAACAGGGCGGGGTGGGGTCTTGGACCCTTTGTCAGGAGGCTCTGCGCCTCTGGACATGGCTGGAACATCAGGGCATGTTCCTGATGGTTCAACACCTAGCAGGTTCTCTGAACGCCAGGGCGGACGAACCTCAGCCGCAGGTGCATGATGGATCACGAATGGCGTCTTCGCTCGGAAGTGGCGCAAGGTCTCTTTCTGCAGTGGGGAGAGCCTTGGTTAGATCTATTCGCCACCGAAGAGAACGCGCAAAGTCATCAGTTCTGCGCGTTGGAATTTCCAAGGCGGCACTCGCTCGGCGACGCTTTTCGTCGCGAGTGGAGTTGCGGTCTGTTGTACGCCTTTCCGCCTATACCACTTCTACCCAGAGTGTTGAAGAAAATTCGGCACGACCGGGCCCAAGTCATTCTTGTGGCTCCGGACTGGGCTCGAAGAGTTTGGTATCCCGAGCTACTCAGTATGAGCATAGATCCCCCGATCCGTCTGCCTCTTCGGGAGGATCTTCTGTCGCAGCAGCAGGGGACGGTCCTCCACCCGAACCTGTCCAGTCTACACCTCTTTGCGTGGAGATTGAGCGTTGGCAGTTGATTCCTTTCGACTTGACTCCTGAAGTTTGTGACGTTATTCTGGCAGCCAGGCATCCCTCTACTAAAGTGGTATACGCCTGCAGGTGGAACAAATTTGTGGCATGGTGCACAGCAAAGGCTGTGGATCCCCTTTCTGCCCCTCTTTCTGAAGTACTACTGTTCCTTCTTTCTTTGGCCCAGCAGGGCTCTGCTCTGGACACTATCAAGTTCTACCTTTCTGCTATTTCGGACTTTCTCAGGCTCCCTGATCAGCCCTCTCTTTTCAAGTCCCCTGCTGTGAATAGATTTCTCAAAGGCATTACACACCTTTTTCCTCCTATTCCTTTCGTGATGCCTCAGTGGGACTTGAATCTGGTTCTGGCATACTTGATGTGCGCTCCCTTTGAGCCCCTTCACAACTGTCCTCTTCGTCTTTTAACGTTAAAGACTGCTTTCCTGGTGGCCATCACTTCCGCCAGGCGGGTGAGCGAGCTCCAGGCTCTTTCTTGTAAGCCTCCTTTCCTTTCAGTCCATCCGGACAAGGTTGTGCTCAGGCCCCGTCCTTCCTTTTTGCCAAAAGTGGTTACGGCCTTTCACATTGGGCAGACTATTACCATGCCCACCTTCTTTCCGCCTCCGCATCCTTCCAGAGAAGAAGAGCGGCTCCACCGTCTGGACCCAAAACGTGCGCTCTCTTTTTATCTCAAACGCACACAGCAGTTCCGGGTGGACGACCAGCTTTTTGTTGGCTACGTTGGCACCAAGAAAGGTCGGGCGGTCCATAAGAGAACCATCTCCCGCTGGGTTGTCTTATGTATCAAAGCCTGTTACTCTTTGGCTAAAAAAGAACCTCCGGTGGGGCTGTGTGCTCATTCCACCAGAGCTACGGCAGCCACTACTGCATTGGGACGTGGTGTCCCCCTGCAAGACATCTGTCAGGCAGCCACGTGGGCCTCGCTGCACACGTTTACCAAACATTATTGCCTAGACAGCCAAGTCCGGAGAGACGGCTTCTTTGCCGTTCTGTTCTCCGTGACTTTCTGGTGTGATCTTAGTTCGCAGACCCACCACCGGGGTTGGTATTGCTGGGGTATCTATTCTAAGGTAAGGAATCTATCACTATGTGTTTCTTTCAGATGGACTAGTTACTTACCTTCGGTAACGATATATCTGTAAGAAACATTAGTAGTGATAGATTCCTTACCGCCCCACCCATCCTCCCCGTTCTGCGAACTGATTTCTAGGGTTAAGGTCATCCCTTTCAGGGCCCTAGGTTCAATGCACCAGTGGTCAGTATCTTGCATGGCTCTGCGTTCCTGGCACGGAAAGTCGTGTACAGAACTGACGTCAGCGCGCGTGGGCTGCGTCTAATTAGCACCCGCGACGTCATCTCGGCGACCATGACGCCAACGACGGACTCGGAGCCACACAACGCCACCTACCGACGCGCAGGGGTACTGCTGACGAAAACTTTCCGGATCCAGACTGACGCCTGGGGATATTCTAAGGTAAGGAATCTATCACTACTAATGTTGCTTACAGATATATCGTTACCGAAGGTAAGTAACTTGTCCTTTAACGCAAGTACTCTTACCTATTTTGTGTTTTATGTATTTTATGTACACATTTATGGCCCTAGTGGCCAAAAGTTATTTTTGACTTTAGCCTTTTATCAATAGTCACACACATGCGTTCATAAATGTAAAATGTGCCAACTCTGGTAAGGTGATGTTTGGCAAAATTGGAGGGGCGCTATAGGAATACTCTGATAGACCTCTAGCTGGAGATTCCTTAACTTTGAATTTCTCAGGCATTAGACTGGATCTGGAAGATTTTCCTTCGAGAAATATCCCTGCGCTCTAGTAGGTGGCGTCGGTCAGCTCTGCGTGACGTCGTCCGCCGGGAGTGACGTCCGTGTCACCTATATAGGCGACCCCTCGGGCTCTGATTCATTTTTTATTTCCACCCCAGTCAAGCGCTGGGTCATGAAGAGAGCTACCCTCTGTCACTTTTTGACAGGCTTTTTCCGACTTTTGTCAACTCTTTTTTTTGGTGTGAAGGTTTTTCCTCATGTCTAGGAAGCTTTCTGGGTTCGAACTGTGCTGTGCCTGTCACCACACCATGTCGGTTATGGATCCGCACCTGGTTTGCCTGTGGTGCCTGGAGCTCAAAGTAATCCTCTGACTGCCGGACTATGTCTCCAAAGGCTTTGAGGGAGCTACACCTAGGAGATCTCGTTCACGGTCGAGAGGGAAACTAAATCGCCTCAGTTTTGTGAGGCCTGACCCTACCGGCATGCCTTCGTGCCCTGTGGGGTCAGAGGGGGCTCCATCGGGTTTCCGTGCTGGCGGCTCTGGCACTGATTGCCCCCCCAATCCCCATGGATTTGGTCTGACGCAGATTGTGCCATTGTGACCTTCACCGATGCCGGCCCGATGCTCCCGGCGTTGCCAGTGCTCCCTGGCGCCACCAGGCCCATTCTGATCCCAGACGACCCTAAACCGCATCGAATGATGCAGATACCGGCACCAACAGAACCTACAGGTCCTAGGTTGTTTCATGAGCCCAATTCTGAAGTGCTGGTAGTGGGAACATTTTGGGCGGGGTCGCTGGACCCTTTAGAAGACCAGCCTTATCAGGAAATGGACTGGTATGAGGAATTGGGTGAGGCCATTGGACTGGACACCTATCTAGATTTGGCATGCTTTCTCTCCCTACCGTGGCTGAGGAGGGAGCATCATTTGCTTTGGCTATGCGAAGGGCGGCAGAGGTCCTGGACCATTAGCTCCCTTCTGTGGCGGTCAAGACTAATATCTTGACGAAGGTCCTGCAGCCTGGTGTCTCCTCTTTGGAACCCTTGTTGCCCTTCAATGAGGCCCTTACAGATGTCCTACTGGGAATCTGGTCCAGGCCCAGCACATGGGCTCCGGTGAATAAGACAATTGCCCGATCCAGGTAACCCAAGTTTCCTCACTACCCACCCTACCCCAGAGAGCATGGTAGTCCAAACCTCTACCTCCCTTGGCGCGTTTCCTTTAGCTTCCCAGGATAGGAAATCCAAGAGGCTGAATAGTTAGGGCATGAAAATGTTTTCTTCCACAAGCCTTGCATTGCGATCGGTGGACACTGCATGCTTATTGTGCTGTTATTCCCACTCCCTAATGGAAACGTTAGCGCAAGTGCTGCCACAGGTCCCAGAGGAGGCCTGGGCCGTCCGGGAGACGGGAGGGATGCAGCAAAGTTCACTAGAGAACTTCTGGCTTTTCGGGGAATGTGCAGGCCTCTCTCATGGACATGCCCTTTGATGGCTTCAGAGACATGGTGAGCATAGAAAGATGGATTTAACCCAGATCTCTTGACTGGGGGTGAATGTTTTGATTTGTTCTGCATTCTGTCCATCAATTGTGTGTCTTTGGCTTCAGAGTCAAGGCAGACATGGAGATGGAGTGCTTTAAGGACTCACAACTCTGCCTTTCGCCCCTTTCGTGGCTACGGAAGGGGCTTTCAGCCATGCCAGCCCTTTCCCAGCCACAAGACACCACAAGTTCCACAACCTTTATGCAGCCGACGGCACGGCTTGTTCCGATCCTGTGGGTTGGGAGACCTGAGGTCAGGTCAAACCGCCCCCACTGCAGCCTCAGTCTTCTAACCTTCCTAGTCTTGCCCTTCTAGATCATAGGTGGCCAGTTGGTGGCAGGATCATTAAACACCTCCACAACTGGCAGACCAGCACATCAGACAGGTGGGTCCTCCAGATAATCCGAAGGGACTACTCCTCTCCATGCCTCCATCTCCCCTCCATGCCTCCATCTTATGACCGGCTGACATAGGATCATCTAATTTTGCTTCAGGAGGAAGTCATGACTGTTTGGCCAAGGGAGCCATAGAGAGGGTTCTAGAGCCAGAAGTAGGCTCTAGTTGCTATTCTCGCTACTTTCTGGTCCCAAAAAAGGAGAAGGGCCTTCGTCCTATCCTAGATCTATGAGCCCTCAACTACTTCCTCAAAAAGGAAAAATTCAAGATGCTCACTCTAGCTCAGGTCCTGTTTGCCCTGGACCCAGGAGACTGGATGGTAGCGTTAGACTTGCTGGACGCCAATTTTCACGTTCCTGTCTGGCCTGCTCATCAGCGTTACCTGCGGTTTATGGTCAGCCACAAGCATTTTCAGTTCACTGTGCTCCCTTTTGGCCTTACCAACGCCCCTCGGGTGTTGACCAAGGTGATGTCGGTGGTGGCAGCTCATCTGCGGAGATCAGGGGAGCCAGTCTTCCCCTATCTCGACGACTGGCTACTGAAGGCGGGCTCGCCCAGGCTGTCGTCTCCCACCTCCAGGCTACAGCAAACCTTCTGCATTCGCTGGGGTTCACTATCAATGCGCCAAAGTCACACCGACTTCCTCTCAGAGACTCCCTTTCATCTGAGCCATTCTGGATATGGTGCAGTTTCGGCTTATCCTCCTGAACGGCGAGTCCAGGATATTCAGGCTACGATACCGATGTTTCAGCCTGTATCCTGGATTTCGGTGAGAATGACCCTGAGGCTACTGGGCCTCATGGCCTTCTCCTTCCTGCTAGTGACACATGCCAGATGGCATATGCGGGCTCTGCAGTGGGACCTGAAGTTCCAGTAGGTGTAGCTTCTGGGGGATCTCTGCGACATGGTCCAGATCTCGGAGGGAACTGCACGAGACATGCAGTGGTGGCTGACGAACCACGATTGGGTCAGAGGCAGACCCCTTTCCCTTCCCCAACCAGATCTCACAGTTGTGACGTGTTTCACTTCTGTGGAGGTGGAGATCAGAGGACTATGTCCTCCGGTGGAATCCGGACTCCACATCAACATGCTGGAGCTCCTAGCGATCCAATGGCATTGAAAGCCTTTCTGCCCTCCATCAAATGAAGGCTAGCTAGTTCAAGTGTTCACCGACAACACCACCGCCATGTGGCACTGCAACAAATAGGGCGGAGTGGGGTCGTAGGCTCTTTGTCAAGAGGCCCTGTGTCTCTCAACATGGCTGGAACAGCAGGGCATATCCCTGGTGGTTCAACACCTGGCAGGTTGTGTGAATCCCAGAGCAGACGAACTCAGTCGTTGATGCCTAGCGAATCACGATTGACGTCTCCATCCAGAGGTGGTGCAAGGTCTGTTTCAGCAGTGGGGAGAGCCTTGGTTAGAAATGTTCAGCTCTGCAGAGACCGTGCAATGTCAGCAGTTTGGCCCCCTGGAGTTTCCAAGGCAGCTCTCGCTCGGAGACACTTTTCGTCTCGAGTGGAGCTTAGGTCTTCTGTATGCATTTCCGCCCCTACCACTCCTGCCCAGAGTTCTCATGAAGATCGGGAATGACTGGGCTCAAGTCATTCTTGTGGCTCCTGTAGGAAGCTGGCT
Organism: Calotriton arnoldi; assembly: GCA_963921515.1. Lineage (NCBI taxonomy): Eukaryota > Metazoa > Chordata > Amphibia > Caudata > Salamandridae > Calotriton > Calotriton arnoldi. The sequence goes on from CAWUFW010004022.1 coordinate 1,637,638, forward strand.
CTGTATACACTATACGTAAGGTATAGTGTGCACAGAGTCCAGGAAATCCCCAGAGGTATAGCAGAGTCTAAATTAGGTAAGTACCAGCAGCTATCTTTGTGATTCTGTGGGTGAGCATTTAGGCCAGAGGTCTTCAATCTGTGGGGCGCGACCCCCAGGGGGGCCGTGGAGTCCTGGGAAGGGGGTCCCGCATTTCCAGGCCTCACTTTAGTCTGGAATTTAAAATATGTAAAAAGGAAAAAGACAACCGTCCAGGACACTTCAGTGCTTCAGCCGAAGTTAATTGAGCCTCCTGTACTGTGAAAGGAAAAGGCAGTTTTTTCCAGTGGTAGTATGAAGACTTAACCACTGGGCTGTGAAGTACATGCTTTTAATGGTAATTGCATTTACACAGCGCCTAGCAGCCCTGAGGAGGTGTTGAAGGGGCAGTTATGCAAAACAAAATTGCATTACTTATGGTCTGGAATTAATAAAATCTACATTTTGGAAGCTCCATTTTATCCTAAAGCTATTTGCACAGTTTTTAACAGTCTATCTTATAATGTGTGTGATGCAAGTATAAAATAATGACTTACACATTCATAGTGCTTTCTGTCACAGACTGTGACCTCGTAGCACTAAGACTGCACAAGTCACTATTCTCCACTGCACCAACCAAATTTAATTCTGTGGCTCTCTGGTTACACACAGACCTCTGCAGTGCATTAACTAATAGAGGTTTCCTAATGTACTACAGTGCATTTCTCACTAACAACTTTTCAAAATGTATTTTTCATTTAAGCTTCCCATTATTTTATATGTAGCTACCTGATGGTGAAAGACCTAAAAAACTAACAAAATATTTTGGGGCTGATTTATGAGAGGCTTGTGCCGCCAGAGTGTCACTTTTTTTTAACCATCGGCTGCGCAAGCGTCTCAATCATATCTATGAGGCAACGCAAAGTCATCCTGCGTGGCTTTGCGTGGCCTCATAGATATGGAGTAAAGTAGGCATTCCATGGACATTGCGGTGGGTGTTCCCATGCAACACCCATGGATTTTTACGCTGCCCCAGATTGACAAAACCATGTAAACCTGGGGCAGCGCCAAAACCTTACGCCTCCCCAAAGCAGGCGTAACGGGGAGAAATGTTTTCATTTCTCCTCGTTTTTTCCTCTTTCCATGTGTGCTGCATTCTGTAGCTCACATAGAATGAGGAAAATCCATTTTGGGATTGTTTTTGTGCAGGAAGGTAACCCTTCCTGCGCAAAAATAATCCCGCCCACATTGGTGCTAGGCAGCAATTTGTACGCCAACGTAGTGGGAACGGACAGGAATGCACCATATTTCATAAATAAGGTGCATTTCTGCCCTTTCACATTGGCGTAGGACAGCGCAACAAAAAGACTTGCGCCGCTGCCCTACGCCACTTCCTCATAAATGAGGCCCTTTGTTTTTAGCCATACCTTGGACCACGCCCCCACGCTCACTGACCTTTGGTTTGATAAACACTGTTTAATATTATTTCCCCACTGGAAAAATAATTTGCTATGGGAATTGTGGGTGTTTTTGGTTGTTGATAGTTGTCAATGATGAGGAGTATCAAGTTCTAGAAGTTTTTTATCAGGAGGGGGTTCTTACGCCTAAAAAGTTTGACAGTGGGGTCTCGGCATCAAAAAGTTTGAAGACCTCTTATTTAGGCTTATCCAGAGGGTGTTAAGCATTTAGTGTATACACTCAATCAAGACCGATGCACACACTCAGACTGAATCCAGACCAATTAAGGTAATTATCAAAAGATATACTTGTTTTTTATATCTGAAAGAGACACGTTAGTGACAGATTCCTTACCTTAGAATATCCCCAGGCGTCAGGCTGGATCCGGAAAGTTTTTTGCGTAGCAGTACCCTTGCGCGTCGGTAGGCGGCGTCGTGCGGCTCTGCGTCCGTCGTAGGCGTCGTGATCGCCGGGATGACGTCGCGGGCAGTACTTAGACGCCGCCCCTGCGCGCTGACGTCAGTTCTTCTTTTTCCGCGCCAGCAAGCGCAGATCCGGGAAGAGCAGTGCCCTGGTCATTTTTTGACCATACTTTTTGGTGAATTTTTTCACTGTCTCTCAAGGTGTCGTAGGGATGCCCGGTTTCAAACGTTGCGGCGCCTGTGCGCGGATGATGTCCGTCACCGACCCGCATTGGGAGTGTCTCTTCTGCCTCGGCCGAGGCCACGACACGGAGTCTTGTACCGACTGCCAGGCCCTTAACCCGAAAGCTTTGCGAGAGCGGTCTCGAAAGCTCCTCGAGGCCCGGCATTCGGCTCCGCGGAAGCCCCGGTCGCGTGAGAGGTCCAGGGGTCGATCGCGGAGTCCACACCGGTCGTCGGCGTCGAAGTCTTCTTCGTCCGGTAAGTCGAAACACAAGAAGTCCAAAAAGCATCATCGCTCTAGGACTTCGCCTCGCCGGTCTCGCGACTCGGCTGAGGCCCCTCCCGGCACCGTCCCCGCCCCTGCGGCCCCGGACATGCCTGTGGAGTCGCCCCCGCCATACCCGCCTCTTCCCGGGTTCGGGGCGGATCCGGCCAAAGTGCAGGAATTCCTGTCGGCCATGGCCCGCCTCTTCGGGCCTTCAGGCCCCTCCGGTGCGCATTCGGGCCCCGCGGGCCCTGATGGGGTTGCTCCGGCGTCGCCGACGGCTCCGGCCCCGGCGTCGCCCGTGCCTCCAGCCTCAATCCCGGCTTCGGCCCCGGCCTCGATCCCGGCTCCACAACCCCCATCGACGCCGGTCGACCTAACGACACCTCCACCGGCGCCGATGTCTCCGGTGCCGTTCTCGACGCCGCCCTGGGCTCCGGGCGGCGTCGTCCCCCAGTTCCTTCCGGCTCCGGACATGGATCCGGGACCGACGCCGCCGACGCCGGCTCCGGCGCCGATGGGACCTTGGGTCCCAACTGTCCCTCCTCCTCCTTATTTTGAACCAGAGGAGGACCAGTTGGACTGGGAGGGGTCTGATGACCCTCTGACACGACACTGTCAGTACGATGAGGACTGGACAGAGAGTCTAGGGGAGGCCAGTGGTCTGGATACTTCCCCTGACATTGGCATGCTGTCTCCTCCCGTGGCTACGGAGGAGGGAGCCAATTTTGGTACGGTGTTGCGTAGGGCAGCTGGGGCCTTACGTCTCCAACTCCCTACTTTGACGGTCAAGCCTAACATCTTGACAGAGGTGCTTCAGCCGGCAGCCTCCTCTGCGGAGACTGTGCTGCCGTTTAACGACGCCCTCACTGACGTTCTTTGGGCGCCTGGTCCAAGCCCAACACAGGGGCTCCTGTGGATCGGAACGTGTCACGACGCCATCGCCCAGCTCCGGCCGACCCCCTGTTTCTCTCTGTCCACCCCACTCCTGAGAGCTTGGTTGTCCAAGCCTCCGCTTCCCAAACCGCCTTCCCTACCGCCCTCCGGATAGGGAATCCAAACGCCTGGATCAGTTTGGGAAGAAAGGGTTTTCTTCCTCCAGTGCTGGCTTGCGGTCCGTTAACACCGCTTGTCTTTTGGGCCGATATACCCACTCCCTGTGGGATTCGGTGGCGGATGTTTTGCCCCAGTGTCCTGAGGAGGTCCAGACACTGCTTTCCCGCGCCATTGCGGAAGGAAGGGATGCGGCTAAATACACTATACGTTGTGGCCTTGACACCGCCGACTCGCTGGGCAGGTCTATTGCAACGACGGTGGCGCTCCGACGCCACGCCTGGCTGAGAACCACTGGTTTTTCAGGGGATGTCCAGAATACTCTCATGGACATGCCCTTTGATGGAGTCGGTCTTTTTGGGTCCAAAGCAGACCATGCGTTGGAGCGCTTTAAGGGCTCACGGGCTACTGCCAAGTCCCTGGGCCTTTCTGCTACACGCCCTCCGCTGACTTCTGCTTTTCGCCCCTATCGTGGCCACGGTAGGGGCGCCCCTTCACGTCAGCAGCCCAGCCACCGGCCCGCGCAGCAGGCGTCTTCGCGTGGCCGAGGACGTTGATTCCGCCGTGGCGGATCGGGCAACCAGCGTGCGGGTCAGGCCACCACCTCCAACCCGTCCGCGGCCTCCAAGCCCTCCTAGTCCCTCCTTTCAGGTGCACAGCACGCCAGTAGGGGGCAGGGTCCGCCATCACCTTCCCCACTGGCGCACCATCACCTCGGACAGGTGGGTCTTGGACATTGTCCGAAGGGGCTACTCCCTCCCCTTCGAGACCACCCCTCCAGCCATGCCACCTCAATTCCACCGCATGTCAGGGGATCACTTGGTGCTTCTACAGAAGGAAGTCACGGCCCTCTTGACCAAGAGGGCCATCGAGCATGTTCCGACCCCAGAAGTAGGGCGTGGTTGCTACTCCCACTACTTTCTGGTGCCCAAAAAGGACAAGGAGGACATGCGTCCTATCTTGGACCTCCGGAACGTCAATCGCTTCCTCCGGAAGGAGAAGTTCAAGATGCTCACCCTAGCTCAGGTCTTGACTGCCCTCGACCCTGGAGACTGGTTGGTAGCGTTGGACTTGCAGGACGCATATTTCCACATCCCCGTCCTGCCGGCCCACCGGCGTTACCTTCGGTTCACGGTAGGCCCCGAGCATTTTCAGTTCACCGTGCTCCCCTTTGGCCTTACCAGTGCCCCTCGGGTGTTCACGAAAGTGATGGCGGTGGTCGCAGCTCATCTGCGCCGGGCAGGGGTTTCAGTCTTCCCCTACCTCGACGACTGGCTGCTGAAGGCGGGCTCGTCCCAGGCAGTCGTCTCCCACCTCCAGACTACGGCCGAACTCCTGCACTCGCTGGGGTTCTCCATCAATGTGCCGAAGTCGCATCTGATTCCTTCTCCACAGCTCCTTTTCATCGGAGCGGTTCTGGACACGACGCAGTTTCGGGCCTATCCTCCCCGAACGGCGAGTCCGGGATATTCAGGCTATGATTCCGATCTTTCAGCCTTTATCCTGGGTTTCGGTACGGATGACCCTGAGGCTGCTGGGCCTCATGGCCTCCTGCATCCTGCTGGTCAATCATGCCAGATGGCATATGCGGGCTCTGCAGTGGGACCTGAAGTTCCAGTGGGCGCAGCACCAGGGCAACCTGTCCGATCACGTCCAGATCTCGGAGGGGACTGCAAGACAGTTGCAGTGGTGGCTCTCGAACCGGCAATGGGTCATGGGCAGATCCCTCTCCCTTCCCCAGCCAGAGCACACAGTTGTGACGGACGCGTCCCTTCTGGGATGGGGCGGTCACATGGGAGAGGCGGAGATCAGAGGCCTCTGGTCTCCGGCGGAGTCCCGGCTCCATATCAACATTCTGGAGCTCCGGGCGATCCGACTTGCACTCAAGGCATTCCTTCCCTCTGTCAAAGGGAAGGTAGTGCAGGTGTTCACAGACAACACCACCGCCATGTGGTACTGCAACAAACAGGGCGGGGTGGGGTCTTGGACCCTTTGTCAGGAGGCTCTGCGCCTCTGGACATGGCTGGAACATCAGGGCATGTTCCTGATGGTTCAACACCTGGCGGGTTCCCTGAACGCCAGGGCGGACGAACTCTGCGCCGCAGGTGCATGATGGATCACGAATGGCGTCTTCACTCGGAAGTGGCGCAAGGACTCTTTCTACAATGGGAGAGCCTTGGTTAGATCTATTCGCCACCGAAGAGAACGCGCAATGTCATCAGTTCTGCGCGTTGGAATTTCCAAGGCGGCACTCGCTCGGCGACGCTTTTCGTCACGAGTGGAGTTGCGGTCTATTGTACGCCTTTCCGCCTATACCACTTCTACCCAGAGTGTTGAAGAAGATTCGGCACGACCGGGCCCAAGTCATTCTTGTGGCTCCGGACTGGGCTCGAAGAGTTTGGTATCCCGAGCTACTCAATATGAGCGTAGATCCCCCGATCCGTCTGCCTCTTCGGGAGGATCTTCTGTCGCAGCAGCAGGGGACGGTCCTCCACCCGAACCTGTCCAGTCTACACCTGCTTGCGTGGAGATTGAGCGGCGGCAGTTGATTCCTTTCGACTTGCCTCCCGAAGTTTGTGATGTGATTCTGGCAGCCAGGCGTCCCTCCACTAAGGTGGTATACGCATGCAGGTGGAACAAATTTGTGGCATGGTGCACAGCAAAGGCTGTGAATCCCCTCTCTGCCCCCTCTTTCTGAGGTCCTTCTGTTCCTTCTTTCTCTGGCCCAACAGGGTTCTGCCCTGGGTACCATCAAGGGTTATCTTTGTGCTATCTCGGCCTTCCTCAGGCTTCCTGATCAGCCCTCCCTTTTCAAGTCCCCTGTTGTTAACAGGTTCTTAAAAGGCATTACTCACCTCTTCCCTCCTGTTCCGTTTGTGATGCCTCAGTGGGACTTGAACTTGGTTCTTACCTTTTTAATGTGCGCTCCCTTTGAGCCTCTACATAACTGTCCTCTTCGTCTTCTGACTCTGAAGACAGCCTTTCTGGTGGCCATCACCTCCGCTCGGCGGGTGAGTGAGCTCCAGGCTCTATCTTGCAAACCTCCCTTTCTGTCTGTTCATCCGGACAAGGTTGTTCTTCGGACGCGTCCGTCCTTCTTGCCAAAGGTGGTTACTGCTTTCCATATTGGGCAGACCATCACTTTGCCCACCTTCTTTCCGCCTCCGCATCCTTCCAGAGAGGAAGAGAGGCTCCACCGTCTGGACCCAAAACGTGCGCTCTCCTTCTATATTGACCGCACAAAACACTTCCGGGTGGATGACCAGCTCTTTGTTGGCTACGTGGGCGCCAAAAAAGGTTGGGCGGTGCACAAGAGGACCATCTCCCGCTGGGTTACCTTGTGCATCAAGACATGCTATTCTTTGGCTAAGAAGGAGCCTCCTGTTGGGCTGCGGGCCCATTCCACCAGGGCAACGGCTGCTACCACGGCTTTGGGCCGCGGTGTTCCGCTGCCGGTTATTTGTCAGGCAGCTACGTGGGCCTCGCTGCACACGTTTACAAAGCATTACTGCCTTGACAGTCAGGTCCGGAGAGACGGCTTCTTTGGCCGTTCTGTCCTCCAGGACTTCCTTGTCTGATCTTTGTTCGCAGACCCACCACCGGGGTTGGTATTGCTGGGGTATCTATTCTAAGGTACGGAATCTGTCACTAACGTGTCTCTTTCAGATGCACAAGTTACTAACTTGTGTAACGATATATCTTTAAGAGACAGTAGTTAGTGACAGATTCCTTACCGCCCCACCCATCCTCCCCGTTCTGCGAACTGATTTCTAGGGTTAAGGACATCCCTTTCAGGGCCCTAGTATTTTTCAGACACCTGTGTCAGCTTCTTGCATGGCTCTGCGTTCCTGGCGCGGAAAGTCGTGTACAGAACTGACGTCAGCGCGCAGGGGCGGCGTCTAAGTACTGCCCGCGACGTCATCCCGGCGATCACGACGCCTACGACGGACGCGGAGCCGCACGACGCCGCCTACCGACGCGCAAGGGTACTGCTACGCAAAAAACTTTCCGGATCCAGCCTGACGCCTGGGGATATTCTAAGGTAAGGAATCTGTCACTAACTACTGTCTCTTACATATATATCGTTACACAAATTAGTAACTTGTGCTTCTAGAACCAAGCAGTACAGGTAGGTAAACTATACTTTCAATTGTAAACCTTCACACAAAAATGCAATTGAGGATGGATTGGCAATTGTTACAGATTGGTATGACTTTAAAAAGCAGTTTGAATTACACAGTAATTACTTTTAGAATCATTTTCAGTTACTTTTAGATTACATCAATTACTGGGGGGGGGTATGGCTAGATACCACACCTAAGGATCTCACAATACAATATAAGACTTTTTCTTGGATTGATGTATAGTTTCAGTTTTCTCCATTCAAAACAACAGTTCAACACTTAAAACATTTTAGGCCCGAAATCTCATAACATGGGTTCCTATGGGAAAAAATGGTTATCGATTTCACTGCTAAGTAAATGACTTACAAGTGGGAGTTTTGGGGGTTAGGACCAAGGTTCCCCAGGTTCTAGGAAGGTACTCAAGTTGTACCACCAGCGGCACTGGGGCGGCTGGGTGCAGAGTGCAGGGGCCCAATGTTAGCCAATGGGGCTAAGGGGGCCTTCGGTTAGAGACTGCTTACGAGGAGGCCACTAGGGTATGGGGGCAAAGCTCCTGGGTTAAGGTCAGCACTGCAGGGGCCAACGACTAGCACAGGAGCTGCACCACCAGCGGCACTGGGGCAGCCGGGTGCAGATTGCCAAGAGGATGTCGGGGGACCCTGTCCTTTGGTTCGACAAAGTTGCTGCCGGTGTGGGCAGGTAGACTAGAGAGGTAAGTTGAGTTCTTGGTGGATGCCTGGACACAGTCGGTTGATCCACCCAAGGCCGTGGGGCGTCTGGTGCAGGGGTATATTTTGCTGTCTGGTTCTTCTTACCGCTTCCGGTTACGGTCAGGGTGGGACCCTTCAGGTTGAGGCTTCGTCTTGAGGCTTGAGGGAGGTCGGATCACCAGATCCCAGGTCAGGATCGCTGGGGAGACCTCCTTGTGGTGTTGGGCCACTCGGACCGTGGGTGTCAGGTGCAGAATTGCAGAGACACCGGTTTCCGGATTCTGGTCTTGGAGTCTTTGGGGAGCAAATCCAGTGCTCACGGGAGACAGTCTGTAATGTGAGTGGGCAGGTCCTCCAGGCTCTGGGGGGGTGGGGCTGCTGGACACGCTGGTTTCTTCACTGTAGGCAGGTCAGAGTCAGGACAGGCCAGTAGGGCTGGGGCCAAAGCAGTAGGTGTCCTCTTCTTCCGGGGTCAGCACAGCTCTTCGGTCATTCTTTTTTCCTCGAATCTGAGGAGGAAAGGTTCATGGTTGCCCCTAAATAGTAGATTTAGGGGCATTTAAAGGGGTGTGCAGGTGGGGACCAAGTGTTCCCTTCCTTGGGGTGGGTACGCCCCCTATTATGCCATCCTCCAGTGGGAGGGGGCATGAGCTTCTCCCTAATTGGCTGAGTCCCCTCATCTCCAACATGGAGGGGACTGAGATGTGTGCATCTGATATAGGCATCTAGCTGCAGATTCCTTAACTCTGAATTCTTCCCAGGCGCCAGACTAGATCCGGAAATTATTCAGCAGTACCTCTGCGCTTGCCGGGGAGGACGTCGTGCGGCTCTGCAGTGACGTCTCCGGATATGACATCAGTAGAGCCATATAAGTCTCCTCCGGCGCGCGGACGTCAGTTTCTTCTTTTCCGCGCTGCAACACGGATCCAGAGAAGCGGTTCCTCGGGCCTTCTGTTTTTGGCCTACTTCAACGCCTTTTTGCGTCTGGGAACAGTGTGCCTCTGCCTTCGGGTTTTAAGACGTGCGAGACCTGTACTCGACAGATGTCGACTACGGATCTGCATTCCATCTGCATGTGGTACTTAGGAGAGCACCACGACTCCGAGGAGTGCGACGCCTGTAAGAGGCTGAAGCCTAAGTCCTTGCGGGAAAGGCGAATGAAGTTGCTAATGGCGTGGCTCTCCTGATCAGAGTCTAGGCGACGTCGATCTCCTTCCCGCTCTGAAGTTCCTGAGCGGGGCCGTTCAATGAGCTGTTCCCGTGGGCGTCGCTCGTCCAAATCGCGAAAATCCCATCTGGAGGGATTAAAGTTATTGAGGTCTTCGACCTCGCGAAGTTGTGATGTCGTTGCTGGTTCCTTGCCAGAGGATATAGCACAGGAATTGACCCCGAACCTCCCTCCTTATCCTGGAGCTGGGGCGACTATGACCCAGATGCTGGCATATTTTTTTATGCGCTGCAGTCCTTCTTTGGGTCTACACCTCCCCCTGGTGCACCTGCGGGCCCCAAGGAGGTTGAAGGGACTCTGATCGGGAGCCTACTGGCGGGTTCGCCCTCGGTGCCGGTCGAGGACCTCAACTCTGTATCTGGAGTCATTACGACGTCGGGACATAGTCAGGTGCGGCTTCCCGTTGTGACGTCGGTAGTGCCGGATGAGGAGGTGGGCCCGACGCCGGAGACACCATTCGTGGTGCACGTCGATACGACTCCGCTCCGACGTCGTTCGGTGCCGGAGACACCGCTTGTAGCCACTGCAGTTTCTCCACCTTCTCCTCTACAAATTGAGGATGGAACTCCTTATGTTGCTATTTCTCCAGTGTTGCAGGAGAACTCTGCAGACACTGGTGAAATCGACCGCCTAGTTGGTCTTGGTCAACCTCGGGTAGGAGGTTCTTTGGCACTTGGTGGATATAGTAACCTGCAACCATCTCCTAATTATGAATGGTGACAGAGGCAGTGCAGCTTTTGCTGAGGCTATTAAGAGCTGCTAGAATTTTAAAATTGCAGCTTCCATTGATGACTGTCAACTGATCCATTATTGGATCTTCTTCATTAAGGTGTAACTGGTGTTGAACCTTTACTACCTTATGGAGAGTCTATATGACATTCTCCTAGGTATTTGGGCACGGCCGATGTCAGGCATCTCGGTTGAGCGTGCCATTTCACATTGTCATCGTCCTGCTCCAGACGACCCTGCTTGTCTCTCTCGACACCCTACTGCTAAAGGCTTTGTTGTGCACACTGCTACAGCTTCGCCAAGTTTGGAGGTTTCTCTTTTGCTTCTGCCAGGTAGAGAGTCCAGGTGGTTGGAGATGTGTGGCCGGAATATCTTTGCGTCGACTAATCTGAAAGAGACACGTTATTGATAGATTCCTCACCTTAGAATATCCCCAGGCGTCAGACTGGATCTGGAAAGTTTTTCGTCAGCAGTACGCCTGCGCGTCGGTAGGTGGCGTCGTGGGCTCCGCGTCCGTCGCTGGTGTCGTAAGCGCCGAGATGACGTCACGGAGACTACTTAGGCGCCACCCATGCGCGCTGACGTCAGTTCTTTCTTTTTCCGCGCCAGCAAGCGCAGATCCGGTTAGAGCACGTACCCTAGTCACTTTTTGACTAATTTGTTTTTGGGACTTTGTCTCTACTTCTTTTGAGTCTTTGACTCCTGGTGCCACGTAGGGATGCCTGGGTTTAAATCCTGCGGGGCCTGCCGCCGTACGATGTCGGTGGCCGACCCCCATGGCGTCTGTCTCTACTGTCTGGAGTGCGACCATGACTCCCGGTCATGTTCCGATTGTCTGGCCATGGCTCCGAAGGCTTTGCGGGAGCGTTCCCGAAAGCTGCTGGAGGCCCGACAGTCGTCTCCGCGCCGTTCGAGGTCCAGGGGTCGCTCGAGGGACCGACAGCGGAGCCATCATCATTGCTCCTCGGGGTCCAGGTCTTCACCCTCGGAATCGGGTAAGAGACGTCACAAGAAAAAGTCGAAGAAGCGAGTACGCTCTCTGACCTCCCCCCGTCGGTCTCCGGACGCGGACGAGGGGGCCAGGGGTCCTTCCCCCACGGCTCCGTTGGAGCCTGTGAGTCCCGCGGCCTACCCGCCCTACCCGGGTCCGTCGGCGACTCCGGCCCAGGTGCAAGTGTTTCTTGCCACCATGGACCGCCTTTTCAGGCCTAGGGCTCCTGCCGGCGTGCCTTCGGGCCCCGCAGTCCCTATTGAGGGCCCCTGCTTGCCACCGGCTCCGCCTCCGGCGCCGCTGGCGGCTCTGGCCCCGGCGCCACAAGATCCTCCGGTAGCGTCTCCGGCCCCGGCACCGCAGGGTCCTCCGCCGGCGGCTCTGGCCCCGGCGCCCCCTGCGGCTCCGTTCCCGGCACCGCGCTGGGTTCCGTTCGTCCCACCTCCGCCCTTGCCCGAGTTTCCGGCCAATTTTGCTCCGGCTTGGGACCCTAATTGGGACATGGAGCCGGATCGGCGCCGACCGGCGCCGTTCCCGGCGCCGTTGGAGCATTTGCTTTCCCCTGTGCCTCCCCCGCCGCTGCAGCCTGTGCCTCGGGCCGTGGTGGAGGGGGATGACTGGGAGGGGTCGGAGGACCCTCTTGCACGGCAGTGCGAGTCCGAACAGGAGTGGGCGGAGGACTCGGAGGATGCAGGTGGCCTTGACCCCTCCTCTGAGCCTGGGTTTGTGTCTCCTCCCACTATCATGGAGGAAGGCGCCACGTACACTGTGGTGCTCCGTAGAGCAGCTGAGGCCCTTGACCTGCCTACTGTTACCCTCAAGACGAACCTCCTTACTGAAGTGCTTCAGCCGGCGGCAAGTTCTATGGAACCTCTGCTTCCGTTCAATGAGGCCTTGACGGATGTTTTGATGGGCACCTGGTCTAGGCCAGCCACAGGGGTTCCTGTGGATAAAAACGTGGCCAGGCGTCACCGCTCGGCACCGGGTGACCCTGCCTTTTTAATAAATCATCCGACACCAGAGAGCCTGGTCATTCAGGCCTCCACTACCCAAAGTGCATTCCCTACCGCTCCGCCGGATAAGGAATCGAAAAAGCTGGAGCAGTTTGGCAAGAAGTTGTTTTCCTCTGCCAGCCTGGGACTGCGGTCAGTCAACACCGCATGCCTCTTGGGCCGCTACTCTCACGCTGTGTGGGACACAGTGGCGCAAACTCTGCCCCAGTGCCCGGAGGAGGTTCGGGCTGTTCTTTCCCAAGCTGTTGCGGAGGAGAAGGATGCCGCGAAGTTCGCCATTCGGTGTGGGTTGGACACCGCGGACTCTTTGGGGAGAGCCATCTCCACGACAGTGGCCTTGCGTCGCCACGCCTGGCTGCGGTCCACGGGGTTTTTGGGGGATGTCCAGAGTTCCCTCATGGACATGCCTTTTGATGGTACTCGCCTGTTTGGCGATAAGGCAGACAGTGCGCTGGAGCGTTTTAAGGACTCTCGGGCTACAGCCAAGTCCTTGGGTCTCTCCACCACACGCCCAGCCACGTCTACCTTTTGCTCCTTTCGTGGCCACGGCAGGGGCGCCCCTACACGTTCGTTCAGCCAGAGGCCTGCGCAGAACCAACCTCAGCACGGCCGCAGGCGTGGTGGCCGCCGTGGTGGCACTGGGGGCCAGCGTGTGGGTCAGTCCACCTCCGCTCCCGCAGCATCCGCCTCAAAGCCTTCCTAGTCCGAGCTTTGGGGTGCACCCCACGCCGGTGGGCGGCAGGATTCAACATCACCTCCCCCACTGGCACTCTGTCACTTCGGACAGGTGGGTGCTGCAAATCGTCCGAAGGGGATACTCCCTCCCCTTCGAGACTGCCCCCCCGGCCATGCCACCTCTGTTCCACCGCATGTCGGGGGATCACTTGGCGCTTCTCTGACAGGAAGTCACGGTCCTCTTGGCCAAGGGGGCCATTGAGCACGTTCCTGGGCCAGAGGTAGGACATGGTTGTTATTCCCACTACTTTCTGGTCCCCAAAAAGGAGAAAGGGGGCCTGCGCCCCATCTTGGACCTCAGGAACGTCAATCGCTTCCTCCGGAAGGAGAAGTTCAAGATGTTGACTCTGGCTCAGGTCTTGGCTGCCCTCGACCCTGGAGACTGGATGGTAGCGTTAGACTTGCAGGACGCATATTTTCACATTCCCGTCCTGCCGGCCCACCGGCATTACCTGCGGTTCACAGTAGGCCAGGAGCATTTTCAGTTTACCGTGCTCCCCTTCGGCCTTACAAGCGCCCCTCGGGTGTTCACGAAAGTGATGGCGGTGGTCGCAGCTCATCTGCGCCGGTCAGGGGTTCCAGTCTTCCCCTACCTCGACGACTGGTTATTGAAGGCGGGCTCGCCCCGGGCAGTCGTTGTCCACCTTCAGACTACGGCCGACCTCCTGCATTTGCTGGGGTTCTCCATCAACGTGCCGAAGTCGCACCTGAGTCCCTCTCAGAAGCTCCCCTTCATCGGAGCAGTTCTGGATTCGATGCATGAGAGAAGTTGGCCTGGTATATGCTGTTCACTAATTAAAGTGGACACCTTGCACCAGTACAATTCGACTCTTATGGTAGATAGGTTTAAGACAACCTTTATAGAAAGCTATCCTAGTGGTAGCTGTGGAGAGCAGCCTTCAGGCTAAGTCTTGAAGGAATGTAAAGCAGCTTGTTTTACCACACAATCTCTTGAATCACCAAATGAAAAAACACCACACAGGTATATATATCAAATATATATGTATTTATTACTAAACAACTCTCTACTAATCTCTTTATGAGATTAGAAGTCAGGAACATATGCACAAATCAACGTTTCACAATAAATTAAGCACAATATGGCTGGGGCCCTAGGGGCGTACCAGACC